>CAUYUJ010014455.1:0-147500 GCA_963575745.1 Prorocentrum cordatum
GCCCTCGGTGGAGGTGTGTGTTCTCGGTGGTCGCGTGGTTGTGATCGCGGGCTTGGTGGCGTGACCCCAAGAGCGGCGCAACCACGCAGCAGGGCACCTCTCTGTGGCGTGACCCCAAGAGCGGCGCAACCACGCAGCAGGGCACCTCTCTGTGGCACTGTTACTGCGGAGGCCGCCGAGGAGATTTTCCTCTGGCCTCTCCAACGAGCTCGCGGTCCACCTTGCTGAAGTACACGTTCCACTGGGGGTCACCCGATTCGAGAGCCTTCGCCATCGCAGTGCGGGCGAGCACGTCGCATTGGTAGGCCGTGCGGGCGCCCCCGTGTTCCTCGGCGATCTTGGACAGCAAGAGGGAGTACCCCAGGATCTTCACGGGCGTAGCCGCTTTCATCATAATCAATTTGACGCCCCAATCCATCAGGTGAGAGTGGAACGCCGCGTAGCCGGGGTAGTCCACCTCTGCTGCCGCCCGGGCCCGCTTCAACTCGCTCATCTGGCGGTGGCGTTCGCCCACGGTACCCTCGCCCACTGGGACGTCGACGCGGGGGATTTTCGACCAAGCCGGCCGGAAATTCTTTTGGAGGTCCTCACCGTCGGCGCTGCCAACGTAGAGCCTCCCCTTGTCCCTGGCGACCCTGCCAGCCGCCTCGAACACGGCCATGTTTTCCTCCGAAGGAAAGCCTTCTGACGGGGAGGCGGCCATCCCAACCTCTTTCTTCCGCTCCGCCAAATCAAAGGACAAGGCTTTCACAGAGCGTTTGTGCGTGGCGGCCTGGGCTTCCAGGTATTCCTTCATGGTCTCAGCCAGCGTGCTCTCAGGCGTGGGGAGCGCAGGCTCAGTCCCAGCGCATTTCCTCTGCACCAGGAGGGCGAACACGACTTGGGCCGGAGCCACAGTCCAGTCGCGGAACACCTGGCTCTCGCCTTCCTTGTCGTAGACCTTCTCCCCCGGCCTGAAGCCAGCTTTGATCATGTCCCGCATGGTGTCGTCTGCGAAATCTACGGGCGAGATGGACCCCATGAGGTCGCCCAGAGCACGCGCGACAGCGAGGTACCAGAAGAGATCGCGTTTGGCTTTAGGGGCGTCGTGCACACTCAGCACAAACTCGCACCACTCCTGGACGCGCTCTGCACTCGCACCGCCGAGGCTCCCCTGGGGAAGGGCACCCACGAAGCCTGCGACCTCAGAGCTGGAGTAGGACATCGCTCGGACTGCGCGTGTGTCTGGGAAGTGACGGAGCAAGTCTCGCAGCAGAGCCAGCACAATAGTCTCGAGCCACACTGTTTACGGAAAGAGGCGGCCGCAGTGACGCAGATGCCTCAACTACGTGCAACGCAATCGGCGCCTGGCCAGGACAGAGGGGGATGCGGCATGATGGTGGTGATTGCGAGCGCCAATTTTTTGGCGATGAGGGCCACCCGGCGGATTGCGCCAGGGCGCCAAGCGAGGGGGCTTACGCACTTCCCACGCTACGAACCTGCTGCCCTGCAGGCCAAGGCCCGAATCCTGCTGCCAGGCAGGAGTGCGCCGCAAAACACAGAACGCGGACGCGGCGAAACGGCGCGGCACACATACACACGAAACTGGCAGCACGGCCAGGAATCTGCCAGTTACGGCAACGCTGCCCCTACCGTGCAACCAGCTGGCCGAGCACAGCGCAAGGTTTTGAGCAGCACGGTCGGGAGCAGGTGTGGCAGCACGGCCAAAGAACCGAGCCAGGAGGCCGCACGGCCAGAAACCACCCAGAGATGGCGGCACGAGCAGAAAACCACGATGGACGGCTGGCCAGGTGCGGCCCAACGTTTCGCGGACAGAAACCTGCAAACAAACGCAGCACGGCGCGAGGGTTTGGCAGCACGGCCAAGAGCCCGCGGGTTTGGCAGCACGGCCAGGGACCCAACACAGGGGCTCAACGGCAAGAAACCGCGACGAATGTGCCGACAAGGCCGGACAAGCGCGGCGCGAGGGTCTGGCAGCGCGGCCAAGGACCCCAGGAAGGGAGAGCACGCCCACAAAACCACGACACCTGGCCCCCTGAGCGCCGAGGACACAAACGATTTCCGCTTCACACCACAATCCCTTGGCAGCTTTCGTGGAGCCCCGGGACCACCGAACCCCCGAAGCCCGTGGAACACAGACAGGGCGACGCGAAGCGTGCGTAAGGGAAATCCGCTTGCCACTGGCCGTGGCTCGTCGGGAGTGCTGCGTCTGTCGCAGGCCACGGCGGCGCACCCGACGAGGGGCGGCCACCAACTCCCCGAAGGGAGACGGATTGCGACCAGCACGACACGCCACACAGGGTGGGCGGGAGGGACCGCGAGACGCGCGGCACCACCCCCCGGGCCTGCGCGCGTTGAGGTAAGGAGAAGAGAAGGAGGAATTTAGGAGGAGAATGGGTGTCCGCGAAAACCTCGTTTCCCGAATGCATAGCCTCCTAAGAAACTACGCTTTCCGCTTCACACCACAATCCCTTGGCAGCTTTCGTGGAGCCCCGGGGACCACCGAACCCCCGAAGCCCCTGGAACACAGACAGGGCGACGCGAAGCGTGCGTAAGGGAAATCCGCTTGCCACTGGCCGTGGCTCGTCGGGAGCGCTGCGTCTGTCGCGGGCCACGGCGGCGCACCCGACGAGGGGCGGCCACCAACCCATGCGAGGCCCACAGTGCACAGTGCAAGCGCGAAGCGCGACGCAGATATGGTCACCTGACCTGCCGGGAGTTCGACAGGAGATTTTCCTTTACAGTCCTGATCGATCAAGGCAGTTCTCTATAACAGGCGCTGCCAAACCGGCCTGCTCAGATTAGGCAAGCTGTCTGCCGGCCGAGGCGTGGCTGAACACGCAGCCTGCGCTGCCTCCAGGAGGCGCTGCTTCCGAGCGTGTGCGGAGAATTTTGTGTAAAAATTCCGCATCACGTCCAGAGATGCCCAGCCGCCCTGGCCCTGCGCGAGTTCCTCCGGCAGAGAAGCGGCGTGTTTCCACCACTGAGCGCCGCCCTTGCGCAGGCTGTGCGTGCCGATCTGCGAATCGTGCATGTGGCGGGACAGCATGCGCCTGAATGAGTCCGCAGAGACTGGTTTCAAGGCCGCTATGCCTGTGACACAAAACAGCACGCCGGTGTCCTCCTGCCGCAGCGCCGCCCTCTGGGACACCCAAGCCCGGAACAGCTTCGCAGGGCACAGGGGCCCGAGCGGCGGCAGCTCGGGGATCCAGACGAGCAAGCCCTCGCCGAAGGGGTCGTTTTTCTGGCGCCGGATCCGGCATTGTATTGCCGTGCCTTGATCTTCGATGTCTTCGAGCTGAAGTGCCTGGACTTCTGCGAAACGCCGTATACCAAAGAAGGCGAACCCCGCCATAGCAGCGTCCCGGATGCTCGCAGGAGAGACCTGTGCGAGACGCTTGCGCTGTACTACCCCCAACTCTGCAAGAGAGATTGGCCGCTTAGCACGGCGCAAAGAATGGTCTGCAAGCTTTTTCAATCCGCGCCAGAACTGCCATGCCCGAGGCGCCCACGCCCGCTCGAAAGTATGCAAAAGATCTCTTTCGATATGCCATGCTCGGACGGCTGCTTTTGCTGCGGCGACGGAGCCCCAGGGCTGCCGCGCGAGCGCCGAGAAGATGAGCATCAGTTTCTCGTCCGAATCGCAGGGGAGCAACGGCAACTGGGTGTCCAACTCCCGCGTGCTCACCAGACCCCGCAGTGCAGCGTCGTAGCGAACCCTTGTGCTTTGTTCCCAAGCGGCTTCCAAGCACTCGCGTATGCACGCAGCAGCTGTTTGGCGCGCCACGAGCGTGGTCGGGACGCAGTCCTCTGCCAGAAAAGGTAATTCCAGCTGAGGCCCCTGAAGCCTTCGATCGCCATGGCTGTCCGGTGGGACAAGAGAACCGCCCTGTGCGGCCCTGCTGTTGGCGATGAAACCCAGGAGCGTCTGCGAGCCGCCGCCGCCGCTGCTAACTCCCGCTTGCCGCCGAGAAGGCAACGGCGGGTCAGGGGGCTCGGCGTGCACCAGAGCGACCGCTTCCGGGCGCGCGCCCTGCCGAGGGGACGCCGGCGCGCGCACAACAGCCACGGGCGCCAGGATCAGCTCTCGAGCGGCGGAAGAGCCCACGGGAACATTGTCTGCGAAATCATTCCTGTGAACGTGGTCTTCCATAACTCGAGCCTCCCTGGCTACGGAGAAGCGATATAAATAGCTCGTTCACGAGGGAACGAAGCGGCACACGTGAGCGGACACTCCATAGAGGCAATTTTTCACAAGTCTCGGCACGCTCTCGGTCGCAATAACAGAGCGGCGTACGAGATGCAATATGGAGCTGTATTTCGCAAAGGTTACGTACACGAGAGGCCGTGCACGGAAGAAATATGAAAGTTGCTGGGGGCGTATCCCTGAGCAGGATGGCTACCGTGAGTCAGAAAAGCTAGAACGGGACGAACCTTGGGGTTCCAAATTTCCGCCCCGAGCTACGCGGTGCTGGGACCTCACTCTAGCACTTGCAATCTGCCATCCAATGCACGACGTTGGTGGTCCTACCCGCGCCCGTGCACTTGATGCACGGGAGGAAGCACGGGTTCTTGAGCTCGCGGCACTTCCTCAGGGTGTGCTTCACGATGCCTTTGCCTGACATCAAACAGTTTTGACACACGTGATTGCTGAAGATCGTCATCATAGCGCTGCGGTGAGCATCATCGACTTGGCACTGCCTGTCGATCCACGCTTGGAGCTTCTTGGGGGGGTTGTTGGGGATCAGCGCCGACAACTCGTTGAGGAGGTGGCTGACCAACTGCTTCCGGTCTTTGGCGGCGTCTTTGGCAGCGCCGCCGCCTGCCGGGGAGGAGCCACCAGGGCCAGCACCTGAGGAACGCTGGGCTTTCGCCGCTGGCTGGCCCTCTTCCTCGAACAGCCCCTGGCCGGACGACAGCTCCGAGATGTCGAAGGACCTTTTGGTAGCCAGGCTAGTCACCAGCGCCGCCTCGCCCAAGATGAGGTCCTGGGCGAAATCGCGCAGCAGGATCTCGTGCTCCAGGGACACTGATGCGCTGGCCTTCGTGGTGCGCTTCTTGTACTGCTTGATCGTGTGGTACATCAGTGGGAGAAGAGCGGTCTTTTGAGAAGCCGCTTTCTCTGGGCCCGTGCGCTTGGCCGACTGCACGACTGTGCAGCGGCGCTCCGTCAAGTTGAGGAGGACAAGGAGCGACCGGGCGAGCGCCTTCACATTGTCGATCGGAGCATCCGCCTTCTCCGTAAGGTAGTTCTTCAACCGGTCCCAAGAGCCGCCTTGCTCCGGGAAACACAAGCTTTTCCACCGCAACTTGGCGGCATAGCGCACCGTGGAAGCCCGCTTGAGCTCGGCCAACTCGGCGTTGCCTGGGTTGGCGGCGGACAGCGCCCAGATGTTAACAAGCGCGGGATTCTGCTCGGCAGCTTTCAAGGTGGACGCGAGGTGGTCCGCATCCACCGCGAGGTCGCGCCAAGCACCTTCCCACTCGGCAGCCGAAAGCTGTCGCAGACGGGCCCTGTACGGAAAGGCCGCGTCCGCCCGCCGCTCGCACTCGGCCTGCGCAGCATTGCTCAGTTCAGAAGCCGGGTCCTTGAGAGCCGTAACCACAGCGGGCACCGAGCGTGTTGGCAGCAGCAGTGGCGCCGGCTGTGATGGCGAGATCGCCGACCTCCCCTTGGTTGAACGCCTTCGTGATCTCGGCAGTGATCGCTGTCATGATGGCGCCCGTCGGCTCGAGGGCGGCAGTGATGGCTGCCTGCGCCGCTGCTTCCGCCATTGTGCCGTGGGAAACACTGGGACAGAACGAAAACAGGTCGTTGCGTTGCAATTGTTATCACTAGAGGGAACCTGAAACGGCTGCGGCCGAAGAGGGCTAATTGGGGAACGCAGGCGAAGAACTGACGCCGTCAGCGCCCACAAACGTACGTCTCATGTGTCATAAGCAGAACCCGAAGACACACTAATGGATGTGCGTTCATTTTCCTCGCGCTTGCGTTTGCGCCTGTTTGGCTCCCAGCTCTGCAGTAGCAAGTAAGGCAAGTCAGTCTTCGGGCCGCTGCAGAACGCAGAGCCCGAAGGCTACCTGAAAATCATTTTTGGCAGCCCGGCCCAAGGGAAAGCAGGCCCTCGCCTCTGCGGTGCCCCGAAGCACCTCGGAACACGTTCTCGGGCCCCGGGGCCCCGTCACGGCTCGGCGCCGGCGCCTTCGCGCCAGCAAGGGGCAAAAGGAAAGCGCTGCCTGGCCGGAGCCTCCTGGACCCTGTCCTGAGGTTCCCTGCCAGGACGTGGCGCCGGCGAAAGCCGCGAGGGTGGTATGTGGGTGGGCAAAACCGCCGCCAGGCGGCTGCTGCCCGCCCTGCGGGCGCCGTCCACGCGGAGAGCGTTCGGTCACCAGAGAGCCTGAGAAGGCGGCCCCTGCCGACAAGCTCAATCAACCACTACTCAAACAAAAACAAAAACGAGAATCAAAAAAAAAGAAAAGCAAAAAAAAAACCCCAAAACAAAAGAGTCTCAAACGCCACAACCCTGCACTCCGGTGGGTGGGTGGGTGACCACGAAAAGAAAAAAAAAAGCACCAAAAGGAGTGAAGCAAAACACCACCTGCCAGCCCCCCATAGCCAAACAGAAAAAAACGCAAAGAATGATTACCCCCGAGTCTCAAGAAAGGAAAGACAAAAAATCAAAAAGAGGGCAACGTGCCTGCGAGGGAGCGGGCAGTGCCGCAGCGCGCCAGGCCGTCGCTCGTGCTTTGGCCTGGCTTGGCCCTGCTCCCCGCAGAGACCGAGAGCGCCTCCTGTGGGGCGACCAGAACGGCTGACCCAAGAGACTAGCACCGAGAATACTTCCGCTTCCGAAAACGCAAGCCGGCCCGCCAGGAACCGCTTGCCCGCGAAGCAGGCGCAGAGGCGTGTGAGATGGAGCAGAGGAGGTGAGGCGAACACGCTTGGGCCTGCTCCACATGATTTTCCTGTGCCGGAAACGAGTTTACGCTTCATGAAAATCATTTTTGGCAGCCCGGCCCAAGGGAAAGCAGGCCCTCGCCTCTGCGGTGCCCCGAAGCACCTCGGAACCCGTTCTCGGGCCCCGGGGCCCCGTCACGGCTCGGCGCCGGCGCCTTCGCGCCAGCAAGGGGCAAAAGGAAAGCGCTGCCTGGCCGGAGCCTCCTGGACCCTGACCCTGTCCTGAGGTTCCCAATGCACCAGGAGGCGGCGGACCGCGCAGCAGCGCCTGAGGAGAGGACATCGTGATGCGTTTTCCCTTGCCCCAATGCAAACGATGCGAACTCAGTCCTGCTCGCCGTCGCTGGAGTCAGAATGTTCTACTAGCCATTCAGCGGCCGAGTGAGCCCCTCGGCTCTGGGCATAGCCGAAAGCAGCCACGCCTTTCCATCCACCGCTAAAGAACAATGCTGTCGGCCCTCCTTGTTGGAGGGCTTCGTTTGCGAACCCCCTCCTGAACGCATGCGTGCCCCAAGCAGGCGCGCTGCGCAGATGCAGGGCGTTCGCTGCCAGCTTTAGCACAGCGAGAGCGTCGGCGCATTGGATTCCTGAAAAAGGAACAGCGCTTGTTTCTCCTAAGGAGAACAGTGTGCAAGCACCGCACAGGAGCCGACCCTGCTGGTGGCAGATGCAACGCCTCGTCGTCTCGCAGGGTTCATTGTACGACTTCCGGTGAACAAAACGGATGATGCACGTTTTACGGCCCTCGCCGGTAAAACGAAATGCGACCGCGTGGGTCCCCAGATTTAGTACTTCAGAATATCTCAAGCAAAAATGGCGGGCAATCGCCCACGAGGCCGCTAGTGTCGGATATCCGGCTTCCGAGCACCACTTACGGATGCGTCTGGTCTCCTCAGCTGTTGCACGGATTTTCTCTCTTCTGAATTCATACTTCGTTATCTTTTCGGCGCCTCTCGACAATCTATGCGTATCTGCGAGGGCGCCCAGCGGAGCCTGCACCAAGTGCAATACACTGCGCACGTGCGACACGTATCTCTGCAAGGTGTGGCCGTTGCGAAACAAACCAACGAAAGAGTCAAGGATCAGTTCTGTTGGTGGCCACCCAGGCGCCCCGACAGCAGTGGCAGCGTCGCCCCACAGGCGCACTGCGGAAGCATACTGGGAGGCGCTTTTCCTCCAGCTGGCAAATTCCCCCCACAAGGTGTGCAAGCTCAGATGGTCGCCGCCGCTGGCTTCGCGACGAGCCCGCTTGATCTCGTCCCGTGGCCTGCCAGTGGGCTCCGCTCCCGGATAGCAGCTGCAATTGGCAGCAGCTGCCACGGCGGCTGCAAGCACTGCAGGCGCAGTAGCGGCCCGCGCCCGCCGCGCCTCTCCAAGCACTAGAAAAGCAGCGCGGGCCTTCTCTTCGGCGGGGGCGTCCAATCGCTTCGCAGTGGGCGTCTGGTCGCCAGCATAGCCAGCGCCGGCGCCGCCCGAGGCGGAGCCCGCCTGCGCAGCGACGCCCGCTGCCAGAGATGCCGGGCGCTGGGGCTCCGTTCGCCCGCCAGGCTTGTGCGCTTGAGCTGCCTGCTCGCGACTGGCGCTGCTCTGGCAGTGCGACAAGAAGGCTTTGACGAAGCTGCTGTTGCAAGCGGCGAATGCCGGCACGAGCTCTGCGAAGTCGTCGGCTCCAATGTCGCTCAGATCCGACATGTGTTTGAAGCCCGATTCTGTCAACGCAGCGATCAAGCCCGTGACGTGGCGCCCTGGCTCTGCCTGCGCCGCGACGCCGCGGACGACGGCCGCCAAAGGGGACGCTTCCACCTCGACGCGGACCTCCGCGACCTCATCGCTGGCAGCTGGCGAATGCGAGTACTTAGCGGCACGGCTTTTGTCGATGAATCTCAAAGCCATGCTGGGCCAGAGCTCCGGAACAGAAGACACAGAGAATGTGCGCACAAGTAGCTGCATGGACAACCGATTCTCACGTGATATGACCTCAACACAGGATTACGATGATGTTTTTCCCCTTTGCCGCTCACTGTCTCCGAATCACCAGGGCGCGTCGGCTGGGAAGGACCACGGCATTTCTTGAAACCCGTCGGCGGCTAACTTACGCAGCTGCTCTGACTTGGCTTCTGGCCGGGTCGGAGCGTCGGCCAAATTTAAATGCGATGGCACGTGCCAAAGGTGCAAATAATGACCACGCTGCGCGACTGCAAACCAAAGCTCGCCTATGAGCTCGTTCCAATCAAATTGCCTGGAACAGCCGCGTAAAAGTGCACCCAGCGCGCTTGTGTTATCCACGAAGGCGAGGATTTCAAACTCGCCAGGCAGATAACTCAGCAAAAACTTAAGCGCGCAGAGAGCCGCCATGAGCTCCCAAGTGCCGATCTGATTCTTCCGATGAAGCACCCACTGCCTCGCCTTTGCTGGGACATCAGCAGCAGCCCAAGCCTTTAAACAGGGAGTCTGGATGACCCATGCCATCCGTCCCTGGCCTGTGGCGTCGGTGTAAAGGATGCAACGCTTCTTCTGGCGACGTATCACCGGGACGCTCCTCGATGGCGGTTCCTGTAAGAACCGCAGCCACCAACGCAGACACAATTTGGTGCGCTGGGACAGCCGGCTCTGGTTGCCTGAGCCGTGGTGGTAAATGGCAGCAAGGTAGACGCGCGCGCCTCGGCCGAAGACGGCGGTCGCACCCCAGCTCAATTTGCCTGCTAATTTTAAAGCCCGCGCAGGCGAGAGCGATCTTCGCCGCAGAGCCTCACGAATTTCTGCGGTCCATTTTTCCAACCTCTCTGCTTCGAGAGAAAACTGGATCAGCTGGTTGTGGTCGTCAAATTCTACGCAGACTCCGAGGATTACGGTCTTAGTGGCCTCCGTGACGGCTTTGCCGGCGTCGAGATCCCAGCCCAGCAGTTCTGACACGACTGCTCTTGCCAGGCGCGCAGAGCCGGCGGGGCCGATTAAGCAGTCACTGCCAATATCGCGCCCCTCCAGGGCCGAATCGCCGGCGAACATATCGTCGACAAAACGCAAATATAACAAGTGAAACAGAGCTGCCAAAATGCCTTGAATGGCGAGACCGAAACGATCCCAACCGGACACTGATGCGGAAGAGCCAAATGGTAGGCACAGCAACTGTAACGCTTTACCGTCTGCCACTGTTTCTGGCCAAGCTGTCACTGCTAGCGGCAAGTGGCCGCTGCAAATCGGCAGTGTCTTAAAAGCGTGCCGGAAGTCATCTTTCCTCCACCTCATGGCAATGTGTTGCTTGCCTGCTGCTGCGTGGCGCACTAATGCCACCAGAGTGTCCAGCGTGTCTGGACATGTTCTTTCACTATGTACAACCGCGCCATTCACCGCAGACGCAGTGAAATCGTCTATGCAACGAATTTTTGGCATTCCGTCTTTCTCCCCCTGCACGATAGGGAAGCGAGCTGTTAAAACACAAGAATCTACGTCTAGGTTACGGAAGCGGGCCTTGCCATCTTCGACCTCTTTTGAGCAGGCCGATAAAAATTGAGTCCTAACCCTCGTATCGCCGCCCTTTTCCGCGGCGATTCTACCGAGAGTCGCCTCATTCCGCTCGCGCGGATGTGCTAAAAGCGACCGCAAAGTCTCGGCTGGTTCCGGAGACGTGGCAGCGGGCGCATGGATGCCACTAGCAGGCAGGCGCCCCACCAAAGGGAAGCCATGGCAGAGGTTGTGAAACAAGGTATTATCTGGCCATGCTATAGCCTCGAGCATCTCTTTCAGCAGCAGAAGGTTCTTCTCCGGACCCAGCACTGACTGACAGTGAGCTGGCAAACTTCTAAAGATAGTCTGCCACTGTGGGTCCGTCACTAGCTTCCGATGCTTCCAAAAAGCAAGAGCAGACTGGCGAGCGGTTTGCAGCTCGGCAACCGACATTGAAACCGATCTCGCAAAATGGCCGTTTAAAAATGTTGGCACGCGCGGGCTATCGTCGGCTTCTGGCAAGCCGCTGGCCCAGCGCAAGTGGTCGCTCGGACCCAGGCTATGCAAATCCTCGCGGGCGCTAAATGCAGAGAAAGCTGCCTGGACAGCTTCGAGTGGAGAATTTGCTGACTCACTTGACCTTGAACTGGTACCTGGAAGCGGCGACGCTTCCGTGTCGTCTGATGCTTCCTCCGAGATATCACTCCCGGCGCCCTCGACTAGTGGTGCTTGGCCCACTCACCACTTGTTTCCCCAACTGTTGTACTGCTGATTGCCGGAGCGGGGGCTGCGAGACCTGTGCTGATAATCGGTGCCCGCCGTGCCCTTGGGTCGCTTGGCCGGCGACCGGACAGGCCGGTTGTCAGCCTCTGTGCCGTCGGAACTCTTCTTGCTCCCCTTGCCGCCCTTGTCGGCGACGCCCTTGGCGCAGCCTTTGGGCTGACCCTTCGACTGCTGCCCCTTAGCTGTCACAGCCCGGCCAGCCTCCGTGAAGCTTTTGTTCACTTTGTCTTTGGCGTCAGCTAGGTTTTCACGATCGATCTTGGCAAAGTAAGGCGCCAAATCTACGACGTCTTCCTCCAGAGCCCTGGCCATGGCCCTCCTCTGGAGAACATCGTATTGATAAGCTGTCCTGACTCCACCGTGTTCCTCGGCGATTCGCACGATGTTGTGGGCGTACGCAAGGAAGTCAGCGATGCTGCATGCCTTGGTGAGGATTACCTTGAATCCCCACTCGTGCAGGTGGCCCATGAACGTGGCAAAGCCAGCGTAGTCGACTTTGTCCATCCACGCCATGTTCCGCTTGGCGGCAGCGCTCTGCTTCACCCGCTCCTCGTAAGAGCCGTCCCCCACGACAGCGTCGATCATAGGAGTCCCTCCAAGTTGGGCGGTGGTGATCGCGCAGATCCTCGCCCTCAGCGGACCCGACCCGCGGCCTGCCTTTGTCGTGCGCGATCTTCCCCGCCGCCTCGAACTTCGCGAGGACCTCCTCTGACGGGAGTGCATCCTTGGCGAAATGCTGCATGCCCAGCTCGAGTTTCCGGTCCTGCAACTTGAAACTGAGTCCTTTCGGCTTCCCTTTCTGCAGCGCCTGCGACTGAAGTTCCGCAAATTGCTTCACTGCTTCAGCCATGCCCGAAAGCTCTTTGTTGTTGTGGGCCACCTCTGGTGGCACCGATGGTCCTGGCGAGGCTTTCTTCGCGCGCGCCCCCTGCACCTTGAGTGCCAAGACAATCTGTGCCGGCGAAACTTTCCAGCTCTTCCACGGGTCGTCCTGTTCGGTGGCATACGGGGTGGCGTGAACGGGAATGCTCGCCTTGATCATGTCCCGCATGTGAGGGTCTTCGAAGTCGGCTGGCGCGATGCTGCCTCCCGTCTCGGCCAGCAGCCGCGCGACAGACACGTAGTGGAAGAGATCGTGCTTCTTGGCGGGGTCGACGTCGACATTGATGACGAAGTCCACCCACTCACGCACCTGATCTGCACCTGCGCCGTTGAAGGCTCCACTGGCGGCGGTGGCGATCATCGCCGCGACGTCACTCGGAGAGAAAGACATCTTCCCTCGGACGACGCGTAGAATCAGATTGCTCTGCGTGCTAGGACACAAATCTGCAATTCAGACACCTTGTCCGAGCCATCACGGTTACAGTGGACAGCTGAAGGATCTCCCCCCGCAGGCGGATACCTGGCCTCTCTTCCGACGAGACAAAGAGGAGAGTGGCCTCAGGCATGGTGAGAGCAACCGTATTTCCGATTCCTCAAACATGCAGGCAGGCAGCCCCTCCAAAGACTTCCCTTCGCAAAATCAGTTCTGACGCCGCCTGCTGCCGCCACCAAAACACGCGACAGCAACCTGTGAGAGGCTGGGCAAGGTCTGAGCTGTGAGAGGGCAGATTGCCTGAGCGTGCTCGTCTGAGCTAGTGCGGCACAACGCACGAGACAAGAGACGACAACCTGCTCAGGCGCGGCCTGCACTGCGGGGCAAAACGTAGCCAGCGCCGATTGCGATGCTTATCCCCCTCCGCAGCCTGAGTGCACCACCCAGGCCTCCGGAGGGCGTCATAAGCGCGCCTGCCGAGCGCTGCGTGCGATGCTGCCCCGGTGGAGAACCTGCCTTGCCGCGCTGGCTCCCTGCAGCTTGACGGTGCTGGGCTGCCGTCAGAGAAAGGATTCCCCTGACGCCACCACGCCGCCGACGCGATTCAACTTTGTCACCGCCGCCGCCAGAGGACACAGAGCAGATTTGAATGATGAGATGGATGAGTGAGCGCCCATCTTTGGGGCGAGCGCGTCCGCCTGGACGCGGCGCGAAGGGGCTTACGCTCGCCCTTCGCGATAGAATGCTGCGCGTCGCCGCGTAGCAGGCGAATCCGTCTCCAAACGGTTTCTTTCCTGGTGGGTGGTCTGGGTGACCCCATTCTTTATGTGAGGCGCGCCGTCTTGGCGGGCAACGCCGCCAAGGCGACTCGCTAGAGGGCGTGCGCAGCTCGACTGCGCGCTATTGCAACGACGCGAATGTCAGCTTCGCCTCGGAGCTAAGGCAACAGGAAACGCAGCCAAGGAACTGCTTGCTGAGGCGCTTCCGACCCACGCTTCTTTGGCACCCATTTTGGGGCCGAAAATCTTCCGAAATCCGATGGGCCGAGTTCCCATGGGAAATCCGTCCAGTTGCAATCTCAGCCGCCGTATTTTCAGCAGCCACACCAGAATTTAATTCTGAGTTCGCTGGTGAAAGGGCGTCAGCATGGATATTCCGATTACGCGCCGTTTGGGACGCAGGCCCCCCGGGGTCGGTAGAGGACGGGCGTGCTGCACAAATGCAAAGCACCCCGCCCCCGTTGTGTGCAGGTGGGGGATTAGCAAATGCTCCCCCATCAAGGACTAGCTTCTGCCGCCTGCACACATCCGACCCCGAGTGCCCCAGAGTGTGTCTGTAGCCCCTGCTTCTGGCTCGCGCGGTCGAGACGGCCAGGTCACTGCATTTTGGCGCGCCTGGGCACCATAATGCAGAAAGGAACTAAGAATGCGATATTCTGGCGCGCGAACGCCCAGGAGCACTAAGTCGCACTCAGGTTGCGAATCTGGGTGCGCAAGGGCACCAGAAAGCAAAAGGGGGAACTCACAATGCAATTTCGCGCGGACGCCCACGAGCGCTAATGTGCGCTAAGCTTGCGAATCAGGGCGCCAGCGCAGTAGAACGCAGAAAGGCGTTCAGGATGCAATTCTGGGCGCGCGAACGCTGAGGAGCGCTTGGCTGCGCTGAGATTGCGAATCTGGGCGCGCCTGCGCTCCAGAACGGAGAAGGGACACAGAGTGCAATTCTGGGCGCGCGGACGCCACAAGCGCTCAGATTGCAAACGTGGGTGCGCCTGGAATCAAAAAACCCAGAAAGGCGCTCAGGATGCAAAACCGCCGCCAGGCGGCTGCTGCCCGCCCTGCGGGCGCCGTCCCACGCGGAGAGCGTTCGGTCAGAGAGCCTGATAAGGCGGCCCCTGCCGACAAGCTCTCAGGCACGTGCCTGCGAGGGAGCGGGCAGTGCCACAGCGCACCAGGCCGTCGCTCGTGCTTTGGCCTGGCTTGGCCCTGCTCCCCGCAGAGACCGAGAGCGCCTCCTGTGGGGCGACCAGAACGGCTGACACAAGAGACTAGCACCGAGAATACTTCCGCCTCCGAAAACGCAAGCCGGCCCGCCAGGAACCGCTTGCCCGCGAAGCAGGCGCAGAGGCGTGTGAGATGGAGCAGAGGAGGTGAGGCGAACACGCTTGAGCCTGCTCCACATGATTTTCCTGTGCCGGAAACGAGTTTACGCTTCATCAAAATTCTGCCAAGTGGGCTTCTCGCGCCGCATGTTGAATTCACTCGAACTCCCTTGCGATCGTGCTGGGGGTGGGCACGCGGGCCATGCCGCGCGCGTGTCAGGAAGGGCCAGGGGGATGTTTGAGCGAACCGTTTCCCCACGATCCGAACAACCAGTCCAAACACAAATGCTTCGAGTGTTTGTTTTTTGAACGAACCCACTCTCTAGGAGCCCCAAAAAACGTCTTAGATGTTTTGAACCCTCCCTTCCAGGATCAAACAAGAACGCCCCCCTCCAGAATCCAAGCTACCCTCGTGGAGGGTTTTTGGGGAAACGAAATCCCCTTCGAAGATAAAAATGCTTTCTTCGAGGTTCATAGAAAATCTCCTCACGGAGAGGCCTCGAGCAATTCTGGCTCAAGGCAAAGATATTTCCGCTCACCTATGAATACGATTACCATAAAAAGCGGATGTGTAGATCATTCACTCGTAATGTTGAATTGTTTGGAAAATCTCCTCAGGCTGTCCACCGCAGGAACAGTGGGCGAAGGCAAAAGCCTGCTGCTGGGCTGGGCGCCTGGGAACACCCTAGCGCCCAGACCCAGCGGACAGCCTGAAGCGTTGCGCCCAGCAGCTGGGCGGGTGGGAGTGGCAATGCGTGCGCTGCACGCCTCCTGCCCAAGCCTGCGCAAGGCAGCGCCGCAGCGCGGGTGAACCCGCAGTGCTTGGCGCACGCCTCCTGCCTCGGCGAGGCTTGCGCGAGCGCGGGTAAACCCGCAGTGTCCGGCGCTCCCCTGGCGTCGACTGCCTGCGGCAGCCAGTGCCCAGGAGACGCAACCACGAGACAGACAGACCAGACCGACGGGACAGACAGGACACGACAGACAAGACAGACGCGACGACGAGACGACACCGCTGCCCCCCGACGGAGGCGCCAGAGCACATGGGAGCGTCCTGGGACGCACGTTCCCGCAAGAACAACAAGAAATTGCAGAACGTCTGCCACGGCGCGTACCACGCAAAGCCGTGGCTAATATAATGGCTTTGGCCATCTTCGTCCATTTTCCCGCCCATAAAATAACAAGTGATTTAAGGGCCGAGAAAATCTCCTCAGGCTGTCCACCGCAGGAACAGTGGGCGAAGGCAAAAGCCTGCTGCTGGGCTGGGCGCCTGGGAACACCCTAGCGCCCATTGCACCCAGAGACCAGCCCAGCAGCTGCTGAGGAAGCTTTGTCGGAATCCGTCGCGCCCATTGCAAGGACAGAGCTGGTTCACGCAGCTGCCACAAGGGTCCGCGCTAGCGGGCGCCGAACCTCGCTTCAGCGCGAACGTGCCTGCCGCCTGCACGCCTGCTGCGCGCCTCTCTGCTCTGCGTTCCTACGCGCGCGTCTGCAGCGCGTTCGAATCTCTGCGCGCATTTGGTTGCGCCCGCGACACTGTGCGACACCGCGCGTCTCAGCGCGCCCGTGCGCCTTAGCGCGCCTCCGCACACCTAGATTGCACTTCCGGGCGCGCCGGGCGCCCGTTGCGGCCATGAGCCGTGGAATTGCTTTGAGATTACCCGTCTGGGCGCGGGAGCGGGAAACCTGCCCCGGGCGCCCGTGTGCGTCTGCGCCTTGTGGGCGCCTGTGCGCCTGCGCCCTACTGAGCGTTTCCACGCGCCTTCGCACACGTTTCGCGCTGCTGCGCGCTTCCGTCTGCCCCGCTCCGCGGGCCCGCGCGCTTCGGCGCGCAGCTTGCTTCTGCGCCGCGCGACAACGCACGGCGCGCGCCGCGGCGTGCCTCTACGCGCCTGTGCGCTCTCTGCGCTTAACTACGGAATACGCGCCTCCGCCGCACCAGTGCGCACTTCTGCGTGCCAATACACCTGGGCGGCCATGCGCACTCCTGCGTGCCCAGCGCACCCCTCTCGATGCTGGGCGGTTCTGCGCCCTTCTGACCGCTTCTTTGTCCCTTTGCTTCTGTGCGCGTCTCTGCGCCTGCGCGCCAGTGCGGCTGCACGCGCCTGAACGCCCGTGCGCGTTTCAGTGCGGCGCTGCGCGCCTCCAAGCATTCCGCGCGTCTGCGCTCGGCGCGTCCGGCACTGCGCGCTTCCAAGCACTTGCCTGCGCCACGTACTTGCGCGCGCGCGCCTTCGCGCGCCGAAACGCCGCGCCTGTGCGCGTCTACGCGCTCTTGTGCGGAGGTTCGCCTGCGCCAGCGCAACATAGCGCGAAATTGCGACCATATTTCAATTCTGAGCGCGGCAGCGCCCAGTCGCTGGAGGAAATCGCTTAGATTGCCCTGCAGGAGCGAAACCCACACAACCCCACGCATCTTCGCCCATGTGCTGTCGCGCGTTTGGGCGCGCAAGCGTGCAGTTGCACTCAGATTGCCGCTCTGAGCGCGGGAGCGCGACATAGCACTCAAAGGACCCGTTCGGGCACGCGAACGTGGAATCACGCTCGGGCTGCCCGTCTGGGCGCGCGAGCGCGCATTTGCGCCCAGATCGCCCTTCCGGGCGCAAGACGCGAAATCGCTTCCGAAAGCTGCGCTCGGGTTGCAATTGCGCTCAGATTGCCCATCTAACCGCGCGAACGCGAAATCGCGCCCAAAATGGGCCAATTGGCCGCGTGAGCGCGGGAAGGCGTCCGGAATTGCCCATTTGAGCGCGCGGCGCGGATTCGCACTCTGATTGCCCGTCTGAGCGCGCGCGCACAACATTGCACCCAGATTGCCCGCCTGGGCGCGGGATCGCGAAATCTCACCTGGAATGACCCGTTTGGGCGCGCGAGCGCGGATTCGTGCTCAGGATGCCCGCCTGGGGCACGAGCGCTAATTTGTGCCCAGATTGCCCGTCTGGGCGCGAGGACGCGAAATCGCATCCCGAACGGCCGCGCGGGACGCACGAGCACAGATTCGCACTCTGATTGCGTGGGCGCGCGAGCGCAGAACTACGCTCAGATTGCCCGTCTGGGCGCGGGACGCGAAATCGCATCCGAAATGGGTCGCTTGGGCGCGCGAGCGCGGATTCGCACTCTGATTGCCCGTCTGGGCGCGCGGGCGCAATATTGCGCACAGATTGCCCGCATGGGCGCGGGCGCGCGAAATCGCACCTGAAATGGCCCGCTTGGGCGCGCGAGCGCGGAGTCGCGCTCAGGATGCCCGCCTGGGCCGCACGAGCGCAAAATTTCGCTCAGATCGCCCGTCCGGGCGCGGGAGCGCGAAACCGCACCCGGAATGGCCTGCTTGGGCGCGCAAGCGCGGATTCGCGCTCAGGATGCCTGCCTGGGCGCGCGGGCGCGAAACTCCGCTCAGATTGCTCCCCTGGGCGCGGGAGCGCGAAATCGCACCTGCAATGGCCCGCTTGGGCGCGCGAGCGCGGATTCGCGCTCAGGTTGCCCGCCTGGGCGCACAAGCGCTAAATTGCGCTCAAATTGCCCGTCTGGGCGCGGAGCGCGAAATCGCACCTGAAATGGCCCGCTTGGGCGCGCGAGCGCGGATTCGCGCTCAGGATGCCCGCCTGGGCGCACGAGCGCTAAATTGCGCTCAGATTGCCCCTCTGGGCGCGAGGGCGCGAAATCGCATCCAGAATGGTCCGCCTGGGCGCGCGAGCACGAAGTCGCACTCCGATGGCCCACCTGGGCGCGCGAGCGCGAAATTGCGCACCGATTGCCCGTTTGGGCGCAGGAACGCGAAATCGCACCTGGAATGGCCCGCTTGGGCGCGCGAGCGCGGATTCGCGCTCAGGATGCCCGCCTGGGCGCACGCGCTAAATTGCGCTCAAATTGCCCCTCTGGGCGCGAGGGCGCGAAATCGCATCCGGAATGGTCCGCCTGGGCGCGCGAGCACGAAGTCGCGCTCCGATTGCCCACCTGGGTGCGCGAGCGCGAAATTGCGCACAGATTGCCCGTTTGGGCACAGGAACGCGAAATCGCACCTGGAATGGCCCGCTTGGGCGCGCGATTTGCGCTCAGGATGCCCGCTTGGGCGCGCGATGCCAATTTTGCGCTCAAATTGCCCGTGTCTGGGCACAAGAGCGCGAAATCGCACCCGGAATAACCCGCTTCGGCGGGGACGCCAATCGCGCTCGGAGCGCCGCTCTGGGCGCGCGAGCGCGGAAGCGCGCTCTTGCCCATCTGGGCGCAGAAAGGCGATACACCCCTCCAAATTCCATTTTGGAAGCGGGAGCGCGTAATCGCACTCGGATGCCCAATTGGGCAGGGATCCCCTGGGCATGCCTCGTTGGGCAGGGACCCGTTCCCCATTGGGAAGCTCCTCCCAGCTGGTTTGTTTGGACAGCTACCAGGGGCCCTGGGTGCGCGCGATTTCGCAGGGACCCAATGGGCAGGGACCCGCGGCCGTCCGCTCGGGCCACGCGGGCTCTTCGGGCAAAGTGACAAAACGGCAAGCCAAACCGGATGGCGACGAGGAGCGCGAGCGCACATGGCGACGAGAAGCACGCGCTTGCGACGAGGAAGCCCTGGCCAGCAATGGCGCGGGCCTGGGCTTGGCAACGAAGCCATGGCGGCTGGCTGCCAGCCTGACTTGCATTCGCAGCGCAACTGCGCGCTTTCTGGCCCTGGCGAGTCCAGATTCGCATTCTGACGCGCAGGTCGCGCATTCTGTGATGCCGTCCTCAGATGCGCAGTCTGTGCGTGGATCCGCGGAGCGGTGCGGTCACCGTGAATTGCACATGGAACGAGAATCTGCGAATTCCGGCCGCGCCTAGATTTCACCGCTGAAACTGTCAGTGCGTGGAGGCGGATAGCAGTTTGTGCTATGTGGGCCTCGCGAGTGTTGTGCTTCGCACAATCGGGGTTTTCGGGGTCGGATGTGTGCAGGCGGCAGAAGCTAGTCCTTGATGGGAGGGCATTGGCTAACCCCCCACCTGCACACAACGGGGGCGGGTGTGTTTGCCCGCCCCCGACCGACCCCGAGACCCTGCGTCCAATGGCGCACGTGGTCTAAAGTCCATGCTGACGCCTTTTCACTAGCGTACTCAGAATTCAATTCTGGTGCGGCTCGTGGAAATCTGGCCCAGGAGGCTAGATTTCCACGAGCCCCCATAGGCCGCAAGGGCCCCGGGGAAACCCAAGACAAGGGCACCCGGCCGGGAGGGACGCGAAGCGTAAGGAATGTACAAAACTCCTTCTGCCACGGATGTGGCTCTTTTGGGAGTGCTGCTTCTGCCGCAGGCCACGGCAGCGCCTCCAGAAGAGGAGAGCCACCTACCCCCCCGAAGGGATGCGGATTGCGACCAGCACGTCACGCCACACAGGGAGGGAGGGCGGGACCGCGAGACGCGCGGCGCCGCCTCCCAGGCCTGCGCGCGTAGAAAACGAATGAGATGGGGTGGCCGCGAAAACCACATTTCCCGAATGCACAGCCTCCTAAGAAAAAACGCTTTCCGCTTTACACCGCCATATTTGTCAGCCCCCATAGGCCGCAAGGGCCCCGGGGAAACCCAAGACAAGGGCACCCGGCCGGGAGGGACGCGAAGCGTAAGGAATGTACAAAACTCCTTCTGCCACGGATGTGGCTCTTTTGGGAGTGCTGCTTCTGCCGCAGGCCACGGCAGCGCCTCCAGAAGAGGAGAGCCACCTACCCCCACGAGGCACACGTCCGGGAGGATGGCGCGAAGCGTGGACCGACGGGGACGCCAGCGCAGGATGCCAAGCCGTCTCAATGTTTTTCATTGCGCAGCACAAAGGAATCACATTGGACGTTGCCAGACCGGCAATGCATCCAAATTCGCCGGTCGGCACGCAGACGGCTGTGCAACCGAGCACGCAGCACGGGCGGCGGCTTCCAGCAGGCGCTCTTTCCTAGCTGCTGCGGAAAACTTCGTGTAGAAGTTCCGCATCACATCGATGGAAGACCAGCCGCCCTGGCCCTGCACAAGCTCTTCGGGCAGGGACGCTGCGTTCTTCCACCACTGCGCCCCGCCTTTCCGCAGGGAGTGGCTGCCCACCTGTGCGTCGTTGAGGTGACGAGCGAGCATGCGCCGGAATGTGTCGGCGGAAACAGGCTTGAGATCGGCCACCCCTGTCACGCAGAAGAAAAAACCCTCGACGTCCCCGCGCGTCTCGGCTCGTAGACGTAGCCAGCTCCGCAGCAACTTCGTCGGACACAGCGGCCCCAAAGCCTGGATCTCGGGCACCCAGACGAGCAGGCCTTCACCGAACGGATCGTTCTTCTGCCTCCTGATCCTGAACTGGAACGCTGTGTCTTGGTCCACCACGTCAGACACCACGAGCGCCTGCAGCTCCGCAAAGCGGCGGATGCCGAAAAAAGCCAAAGCTATCATGGCCGCATCCCTCACGCCAGCGACAGAAGCCTGTGCCAGGCGACTCCGCTGCGCTGCACTGATGTGATCTCCAACAGCGAGAGCGGTCTTTTCGCTCGGCGGAGCGAATGATCAGCCAGCTTCTTAAGACCACGCCAGAAATGCCAGGCTCGGGGGGTCCACGCGGCCTCGAAGGACTGCAGCAAATCACGTTCGAGGTGCCAAGCCCTGACTGCAGCTTTGGCGGCGCACACTGAGCCCCACGGGCGCCGGAGAAACCCCGAGAAGAGCAACATCAGCTTGACTTCGTTGTCGCAAGGCAGAAGCGCCATCTGGGTGGACGACTCCGCACCGCTCACCGCGCCGCGGAGCGTGTTGTCGTAGCGCGTCCTGGTGCTGTCCTCCCACGCCGCGTTGAAGCACGCGTGGATGTCCGCCGCTGCCTTCCGGCGTGCCTCCAGCGTGGCCGGCGCGCAGTCTTCGGACAGGAAGGGCAAGGTTGGGCGCGGGCCTTGTCGCCGATCGCCCAACCGGTCGGGGGCCACGAGCGGGCCGCCCTGCGCCGCACGGCTACTGGCCAAGAAAGCCAAAAGACCCTGAGAGCCGACAGCAGGTGCCTGCGGCGAACGCCCTGGCGGCGGGGCAGAATGTGGAGTGGGCCCCGCTGCAAGGGCACCACGCGGCCTCATCAAAGGGGCTGGCTCTTTCGGAACAGCGGGGACGGGGGCGACGCTGCTCTCAGCGGATCCCGTGGCATTCTTTCCGAAATCGTTTCTGTGAACGTAATCCTCCATGTTTGAGCCGACGTGACTACGGAACAGAGGCTCAAGTAGCGCGGGCAGACACCACTGTCAGAAAGGCGAGTTTCGGCTAGCCGGGCCTGCGACATGAGCGGACACCCCATAGAGGCAAGAAAAATTTTCATCGGCAAAGCGGGCTGGGCACGACACGCCGCGGCACCGCTGTCAGTGGCACACGTAATGGTGTTTCGCAAGCGATTGCGCGGACTGCGTGACGCAGTCCGCGGCCGCCTAGCAGCTACGCCCAGATACGCAACGAAAGCTGCTGAAGGCAGGAGACTGGGACCTGGCAACAGCTACGTCCAGGTACGCAACGGTAGCCGCCAGGGCCGGGGCCTGGTCTGGAAGATGGAAATCTGTGCTTGCACTCCGCCACCCAGTGCTGCAGGTTGGTGGTCCTGCCGGAGGCCGTGCACTTGGTGCACGGCAACACGCACAGATTCTTCATCTCTCGGCACTGCTTCAGGGTGTGCTTGACCACGCCTTTTCCGGACATCAGACAGTTCTTGCAAGCGTGATCCCTCAGAACCACAATCATGGCGCTGCGGCTGTCGTCCGCCTGGTACTGCTTGTCAATTCACGACTGGAGTTTGCCGGGGGGCGTTTTTTTCTGCACGAGACCAAGGAGTTCCTGGAGCAGGCGGTTCACCAGCTGCTTCCTGTCGCCACTTGGGTTTGGCGAGGCCGAGGCTGCCGGCCCATCGGAGGCGACGGAAAGCCTGGGAACCTTTGCCGGCGGTGGAGTGTCACACGTAGCTGCGTGAGTGCCCGAAGAAGCCGGCGCCTCACGCGAACGTGACATTGGCCCCCCGAATGCCGCCGCCGCCTCGCCCAGGATGATGTCCTGCGCAAAATCCCGGAGCAGCACCTCGTGCTCAAGGGTGGACGAAGCACTGGTTTTGGTCGTGCGCCGCTTGTATTGCTTGATCGTCTGGTAGATCGTGTCCATCAGCGCTGCCCTCTGGGCGGCAGCTTTCTCAGGGCCATTCTTCTTGGCCGACTGCACGACAGTGCAGCGGCGTTCGATCAGGTTGATCAGCACGAGCAACGAACGGGCTAGCGCCTTCACGTTCTCGAGAGGCGAATCGGATTTCTCCAGGAGGAAATTCTTGAGCTTGTCCCAGGAGCCGCCGTGGGTGCTCAGGCACAGCTTCTTCCAAGAGACCTTCGCCGCATAACGTGCCGTTGTAGCCCGCTTCAACTCCTGAAGCTCCAAATTCGCGGGATTGCTTGCTGAAAGGGCCATGATGTTGGCAAGGACCGGGTTGTGCTCCACCGCCTGCATGGTCCACGAAACCTGGTCCGAGTCGACAACCAGATCGCGCCAGGCGGCAGCCCACTCTGCGACTGTAAGCAGGCGCAGTTTGGCCCTGTAGGGGAAGGTTTCGTCAGCGCGCCGGTCGTACTCGGACTGGATCAGCTGGTAAACCTCGGAATCCTTGTCCTTCAGAGCAGCGGCCACGCAGGCGCAGGCGTGCGTGTTGACAGCGGCGGCAGCACCGGCGGCGATGGCCAGCTCGCCTGGCTGGCCCTGCTCAAACGCCTTCCCGATCTCAGCCAAGATGGCTGAGTGGATCGCACCGGCGGGCTCCAGCGCGGCGGCGATGGCGGCCTGGACTGCGTCGGCCATGGCGACAGGCAGCGCCGGCGGAATACTGGGAAATGTCTCAGGCGAGGACGCCTGCGTGGAGTGCTATGGGTTGCTGGGGACTGATGCTGGAAACGCTGCGAGGACTGGCAGCGTTGGCATGACTGCCCGAATGCAGCGACATTCCCAGGGCAAGACCGACTAGAACATCAGCGTGACTGAGATGATTTTTCTAGCGCTTGCGCTTGCGCCGATTAGGCGCCCAGCTCTGAAGAAGCAAGTAAGGCAAGTCAGTTTTCGGACCGCTGCGGAAAGCAGAGCCCGAGTGAAATCTGAATAAATCGGAACGGCAGGCCACGAGCGCACCCGATGCCAAAGCTGGAGTAATTTCGGCCGGAACCATGGGGCCCCTGCGTCTTCTGGACAGAGAAGCACAATCTGAGGTGGACCGGAGCTCCGCAACGCCGAATTCAGAAACTCAAGCGTCGCTTTCAGCAGCTCTCTGGGCGGATGCGCCCAAATGATTTCACCGGACAGGGTGGCTTCGAAGGCGGACAGCTCAGGGGAACGCCAAGAAGGGGCTTTGGCTGTAAGACCCGCCCTGTCAGCAAACAAATCCAAGGTGAAAGACACGCCCGTGCGAGAGAGGATGTCGTGGAAAACCGAATCCTTCACACAAGCTGCGCGGAAAACGTCAGAATTCCACCGGGCGGAAAACTGTACATCGCGAGAGCCGAGGTCGGCCGCCCTGTTCGCCACGCCAGAGATGTGCGCAGCAAGGGCCCAGCAAGAGGCGCGGCGCTCTGCCGCCTCCAGCTTCACGGCAAGCCTTTCAAGAGTTGGAATAGCGCCATAACGCACATTGGTGTAGTGCACCGCGCACGTGTTGTCGGTCCGAAACAGCACGCGCCAGCCGCTAAGGTCCACCTCGTTGTCTTCCACGCACTTGACGATAACCCACAACTCCTTAAAGTTGATGTCAAGTTTGTCGCGCGGCACGCCTTCTTTTTCAGCCAGGTCGGGCGGCCACACACCAGAAACAGATCTGCCAGAATGGCAAAGATGGTAAGACCAACCTGTCTGACCAGAAGCGTCCGTTTCCACGATGCGAATGGAACCTTCTTTTGCCAAGTCGCTCCATCGCTCGTACTCCGGCGACTTGTGTCCCCAGTTGCTGAGTTGATCAGCGAAGTTGTGCAGGACGCGCCTTGGCGGAATGGCCAAAGCGTTCAATCCCCAAGTAAGGTTCTTGCGGCTGAGTTCCGTCAGATGCACTGTAGGGTTTGCCTGGGGGCACTTACTCCAAAGAGAATATACCCCAGCCGCATTCAGATCCGACCAGATGGGGTGCAAGCGACGCCGCGCCTGTGGATATAACTCCCCGAGGTGGGATATCAAGCCGGCGGCAGAAGTGACGTCTTTGGCCCGAAGGTTGCGTTCATTGTCAAGCGCGAGGATATCAACAATGGCACGACATGTTTTGTCGCACTTTTCTTGTGACACGGTGACCACTTGGTCGATAGAATCGAAAATCCAGCCGATCCAACATTGACGCGTGCTGGGCTGCCGAATGCCAGTCGGTTTGCCGCTCACTGGAATCCCGACCTCGGCAAAGAAAGCAACAGCTGATTCCAAACGTGACCACGCCAATTCTTCTGACTCGCCCACGCCGAACAGATCGTCGACGAAATCGAGCAAGTCAACCCCCCGCGAAAGCCGGAGAAGACGAAGAAGTTCCTTCATGTTTGAATCGTTAAACCCAGGCGCTGGTGCAAGACCAAACGGGAGAAACTCGTAACGCCCATATTGCTGCCGGGCTGGACAGTAAAAACCCAGCAAATCTGCATCGTCTGGGTGGACACTCCAGTTGAAAAAACAATCTTGAAGGTCAATGACGAACATGTAGCTGCCGCGGCGAAGACGCGACACAGCCATGTCGAGCGTGCCGTAAGCGACCCCGACCTGGGGAAGCCGCTCGTTCACGCGGCCTCGCCGCAAGTCAAGAATCAAGCGTGCTTTCCAACGGTCAACCTCTGGTGCTGCGTCGTCGACGCCTTCCCGCGGCTTAAGCAGTAGAGCGCACGGATTAACATTCAAGCGTGCGGGTATCCTGGTCCCTGGCGGGAACACGAGGACCTTACCAAGACGTTCCAGACGGCTCCACTCAACTATGGCCCAGGTATCGTGCTCTGTGAGGGATGGATGATTTGGCGTCTTTGTGGGCGCTGCTGCCGCGGCGCCCAGTGGCTGACCGTGGAGCCACTTGTTGAGGAAATCTGGTGTGGCGCCGAGCTGCTTCAGCTTGTCCAAATTCAGTGTGAGACCTCGGATGCCTTGCCACCATGACAGGTTGTCGTTGGCTTGGCGGACCTGTGTAAGTAGTTGCGAAAATCTGTCTGTCATTCAGCGTGGCGTGACCGAGCCAGCTGCACATTCGAGCCCAAATGACTACGCACGATGGCGATGCCTGCAAAGCGATAGCGGCAGGGTTGCACCACCTTGGTAGCACAGAATATGTGAACCTATTGAGCAAGTATACGATGAAGAACGATCCCTTCAACTCGCCATCAAGACAAGCACTCCCTCTGTCGACAACACCCTGGCAGGGAAGGGGAACGTGACGCGGCGCTGAAGGCGAGTGCTGTTTAGGGAAAAACAGAAGGCCCCTCCCGCCTCCTATCCCCGTCTGCGACCTGAGTGCACCACCCAGGCCGGCAGACGGCGTCATAGGGGCACGGGCGTACAGACAGGGAAGAGCCCACACAGTCGACACCACTGCCGATGGCCTTGCAAGACCTGCGTAGCCATGCTTCGAACAGTTTTGCCTGAATGCACCGTCCAAGCTCGCAAGCGGCGTCGTGGGATGCAACCGTGCCGACTGTTCAACATAGCTTGCGGCGCAGGAACCGGACCTCCGCGGCACGACTCTTCAGCAATGGCAGCCAATCCCTCTGGCTGAACATTATTGTGTGAAAACGCTTGACAGGAATCTCTGCGCGCTGGCGTCGCACGACACGTGACCGGCGCTGAAGGCGAGTTGTTGTTTATGGAAAGGGCAGAAGAACCTTCCTTCGACGTCGGGTCACCCAAGGGAGATGGAAGGGCACTGAATGATGGATGGTAGAGCGCCCGTTTTGGGCGATGCTTTTCCCTGGACGGTTCGCGGGAAGGCTTACGCACGTTCCCCGCTACTTGCAGCCCACGGGGGCGGCGTGCAGCTCAGCAGAACAGCTGATTAGAGCCAGCCTCGAGAAATCATCCGACCTGGACGGCCGGCTCGCGAAATTCGAATCGAGAAAATCTCGCCGGAATCTGCATCAATTTTTAGCCTCCTGGGCCAGATTTCCACGAGCCGCACCAGAATTTAATTCTGAGTACGCTAGTGAAAAGGCGTCAGCATGGATTTTAGACCACGTGCGCTGTTGGACGCAGGGTATCGGGGTCGGTCGGGGGCGGGCAAACGCACCCGCCCCCGTTGTGTGCAGGTGGGGGGTTAGCCAATGCCCACCCATCAAGGACTAGCTTCTGCCGCCTGCACACATCCGACCCCGAAAACCCCAATTGGGCGGAGCACAACATTCGCAACGCCCAAATGGCACAAACTGCCATCCATCGTCCACGCACTGACCAATTCAGCGCTGAAATCTAGGCGCGTGCGTCGGAATGTGCGGATTCGCGTTCCATGTGCAATTCCTGTTGGCGCACCCCAGAAAGCCCAGATTAGAGCTGCAAATGGAATTCTGGGCGCCACTCTGCGGATCCATGCACAGACTGCGCACCCGAGGACGGTAGCGCCAGAATGCGCGACCTGCGCGTCGGAATGCGAATTTGGGCCCGCCAGGGGCCAGAGCCCGCGCAGTTGCGCTTTGAATGCAAGTCTGGGCCGGTCGCACTTTCTGAACGTGGCGTTCTGGGCGTGCAGACGCTAGAAAAATGGCAGACAGCCGACAGGCTGTTGCTTGGGAGCGTGCTGGCGCACCGCCACGCCACGGAGCCGCCCAAGAGGCGCACAGGCGCGACTCCTGCTAGAGAGCTACGGGCGCCGCTCCAGTCTGGGAGCACAGAGGAGCAGCTCCTTTCAGGGGCTTGGCCTGTCAGGGAGCACAGGGAGAAACTCAGGGTGCAACATTGAGCCGAGGGGAGCGAAAGAAGGGAGAGGGCAAGGTTGGGGAGCCTCCTTCTCCATCCTCCGCCCGCCAGCTGCGCGAACGTTAGCCAGCGTCCCCGCTGCCCCTGCCTGATCCTGGGGCGCGGTGGGCGCTCGCAGGCGGCGTGCGGCAGCCAGGCTTGCGGGCGGCAACCAACGTCATCCATGCTCCCCCACCTCCGACCAGGGAGCAGGCGAGGGCGAGGAGAAGTTTGGGAGTTTTTGATTCCCGCGCCCAACTGGACCGAAAGTTTGTGTGAACCGCGGCGTTGCGCACGCTCCGTTCGCTCAAACCGAGCGGGCGGCACCTGGGCGTTTCAACTCAAGATGGGAATCCTGCGCAACGTGCTGCCCGCAATGTGACCGAACCCGGCGACAGGGCCAATTTTTAATGCTCCGCGCCGTTCAGGATAGAATGGGCGGCACCTGAGCGTCACAGGGTTGCCACCGTGGACAGCGCACGCTGGTGCACCTGAAAAGGACTTTGGTTGTCTGCGCGACCCCGAACAAGGCGCGAGCCAGCGCAACAGCTGATGGGGTCGCCCACGGAAACAAGCATCCGCGCCTCGAGTAGCGAAACCAGATGAGCATTTTCGCTACCCGCTGGCTCCGCACCATCCCGAAGGGAATGAGCGGCACCTGAGCGTCACAGGGTTGCTGTCGGCTACGAGTCCCGTAGGTACGAATCCTGAAAAGGAGTTCGGCAAGGCGCGAGACGGCACAACCGCAATGGGGATGGCCGCCTGTCGACAAGCACCCGCGAGTAGGGAATCCAGAAGAGGATTTCCGCTACCCGTCCGCTCCGCGCCATCCCGAAGGGAATGAGCGGCACCTGAGCGTCACAGGGTTGCTAATCGCCCGGCGGCGCGCTGGTGCGAATCCTGAGGAAGAAGCTGGCGTCGCCGCGAAGAAGGTGCGGCTGTCGTCGGTTTGGTCGTACGCGGAATGACATCCGCGCGCCTGAGTAGCGAAACCAGATGAGGATTTTCGCTACCCACCAGCTCCGCAACATCCCGAAGGGAATGAGCGGCACCTGAGCGTCACAGGGTTGCTGTCGGCTACGAGTCCCGTAGGTACGAATCCTGAAAAGGAGTTCGGCAAGGCGCGAGACGGCACAACCGCGATAGGGTTGGCCGCCTGCCGACACGTGAGATCGGCACCTGCGCATAGCGAATCCAGAAGAGGATTTGCGCTACCCGCCCGCTCCGCGTCTCCCGAAAGGAATGAGCGGCACCTGAGCGTCACAGGGTTGCTAATCGGCACGGGGCGTGCGCCACGAATCCTGATGAGGAAGCTGGCGTCGGCCGCGAAGCCAGCGTAGAGTTGGTCGCCCCCGGAAACCAACACCTGCGCCCCCGAGCAGCGAACCCAGATGAGGATTTTCGCTACCCGCTTGCTCCGCATCATCCCGAAGGGAATGAGCGGCACCTGAGCGTCACAGGGCTGCTGAAGGTCACAAGCATGCCGGCGGGAATCCGACGCGGAATCCGACCAACGAAGTCAGTGTCGCTGATGGGTTTGGCCGCCCGCGGAAATGGGAGATCCGCGCTCCCGAGTCGCATCTGCGTTGCCCGCCAGCTCCGCGCCCTCCTGAAGTGGAAGGGCGGCACCTGAGCGTCACAGGGTTGCTAGTAGTGCTGAAGCGAGCTTGCACCAATCCCGAAGTGGAGTCCGACAAGCCCGACGACGGGTGGCTGAACGACGGGGCGTTCTCGCGTGGACGGCGATGGTTTGCAGGCGCCGATCTGGGCGATCCGCGCTTGCACAACCACGAAACAAGAGGGGGTTCCCCCCGCCCAGCTCCGCGTCAACCAGAACAGGAAGAGCGGCACCTGAGCGTCACAGGGTTGCTAGTAGTGCTGAAGCGAGCTTGCACCAATCCCGAAGTGGAGTCCGACAAGCCCGACGACGGGTGGCTGAACGACGGGGCGTTCTCGCGTGGACGGCGATGGTTTGCAGGCGCCGATCTGGGCGATCCGCGCTTGCCCAACCACGAAACAAGAGGGGGTTCCCCCCCCCCAGCTCCGCGTCAACCAGAACAGGAAGAGCGGCACCTGAGCGTCACAGGGTTGCTCAACGACGGGCGCCCTGGCGCGAAAAGTGGATCCGCATGGGCAGCCTGATTGAAGTTGATCCGCGCGAATCGGCTGTGGACAGGCGGCCCTGAGGGTCACAGGGTTGCAGAAATTTCCCGCTCGATAGAAGACAGGAGCAGCGTCGACGGAGGACGCAGATCTCGGCTGCGTGGGGACGATCAACCCCCAACCGGAAGAGGACCGCGAGACGCGCGGCGCCGCCTCCCAGGCCTGCGCGCGTAGAAAACGAATGAGATGGGGTGGCCGCGAAAACCACATTTCCCGAATGCACAGCCTCCTAAGAAAAAACGCATTGATGCAGATTCCGGCGGGATTTCATCCATGTCGGATTTCGCAAGTCGGCCGTCCAGGTCGGCGGATTTCTCAAGACTGGCTCTAATCAGCCATTCTGCTGAGCTGCAGTCCACCGCCGAGGGCTGCAAGTAGCGGGGAACGTGCGTAAGCCTTCCCGCGAACCGTCCAGGAGGACAGCATCGCCCAAAACGGGCGCTCTACCATCCATCAATCAGTTACCCTCCATCCTCTCTCGTTGACTCGACAGCGAATGTGTGGGCGCAGCTGTGGGCGTGAACTGGAATAAATAAAGATCCAGAGAGGTCGGAGCAGACGCCGCGTGCCCGCGGATTGATGTGGGTGCAGCCGCAGATGCAAATACTGAGCGGAGATGCTCGGTCGATGGTGGGGTTTCCCTGTTGTCTGTACTGCCGCGCCCCTATGACGCCCTCTGCTGGCCTGGATGGCGCATTCAGGTCGCAGAGGGGGATAGGGGGCGGAAGGGTTCTTCTGCTCTTTCCTTAAACAGCAACTCGCTTCCAGCGCCGGTCACGTGACGTGCGCCGCGGGCGCGCAGCCATTTCTGGCAAGTGCCTTCACATGAAGATATCAATCGGTCCCTGTCGCCCCAAAGTGGGCGCTCATTCATTGCGTTATCTAATGTCCTTCCCTCCTCCTCGGCGGCGGCTGCGGCGGCAGCGCTGGCAAATCGGCGACTGCGCCGGCGGGGGCGCCGAGGCATGGAAGCGGGCGCAGCTCCGCAGGACAAGCCGGAACGGATTCTGGGCCTCGTCGCTCGAAGGCGTCCAGGTGGGGCGCTGAGAGAATTGAAAACGACCGAATTCTGTCCTGAAAACGACCGAACTCTGTCCCCTTTTCTTCTCCCGCCATCATTCGCAGTGATATCCCTCCCTGGAGTGGTACGCGCAGGCGAGCCTGTGTGAGTGGCCAGAGTTGAGAATCCGCAAAGGAGAGAGAACAGCTGCGTTCATAGAAGGAGCGATTTTGCAGTGCAGTCGTGGATCCCAAACAGCGGTAGGTCTTCCTCCATGATCATTCGAGGAGACAGAAGAGGAAGATGCAGCCCAGTTGACGTGGAGTTGCGTTTGTCTATCTCGTCTCGCCTCCGGAAGGCGAGCTCACGGCGAAACATCGCTGGATAGATGAGGTCTGTGAAGAGATCTTTCATGTCACATTCAAGCGATACACACCAAGCAAGGTAAATGTGTCAAAGGAACCATTGTGTATGCACTCTCCGGAACCGTTTGGGCTCTTAGTGACACCACTGTTGCCGTGCATTCTCTGCCACAGCGCGCATCCCTGCCCGCCCTATTCGTCGCGAGGCGAATATGTCTTTCCAGCAGACTGAGTTCGAAGCCATGGCTGCGTCAGCGCCTGTGGGTTCTTTCCTGGGAGCCTCACAGTCCAAGATTGCAGAGTGGATCGAGTTCGTGACGACAGCAGATGAGACCCCTCGAGACCAACACCCTCTGATCTTCTACGCGTTCGCGGCCCGGGTCTTGGCGCAGACCATGGGGTCCACAACTCCAGTGGACTACGCCGACTCGCACATGAGGTCGCTTATTGTGGATATGATCAAGCCGGGCGCCACTCCCTTCGAGAGCGACGGCGACGCCGGACCCTGGCAAGACGAGGTGCTTCTCTCTGCACACCTCACTCTGTGTCTCCGCGCCCGAGCGAACGCTCAGAAAGCCCGGGATTTGTCAGCCGGGTCGTCCGGCGGGGCCCACGGTGGCGACCACGCGCTGGCGCAGGCCATCGCTTCCCTGACTGCGGCCACGAATACTAAAGAAAAGGAGCCCAAGAAAGGCATCCTCAGCTTCGACCTCAAGACGAGGCTCGCCGAAGTGGGCCTGGCAGATTTCGCCCGCGAGCTGTTGCCTTCGGAAGAATCGCTCATTCGAGTGGAAGGCATGGGCAAGAGCTCCAAAGACAAGGGCCGCCACTTTGTGGGGGCGTCTGATGGCGAAGACCTTATGTTGAACTTTCGTCCAACGTGGTCTCGCACGCCCAAAATCGACGTTTTTGTGGGCGAAGGCTCGCTGGAAGATAAGATGAAAGCGGTTCTGGATGTGAAGCGAGCGAGGTCGGCTGAAGACCGGGTGGGCTTCACCAGCTTCCCCAATTTCCTCGGCCACGTCATGGACTGGGGAACCAAAATGATCATAATGAAAGTGTTTTCTATGAAGGAGCTCAGGGCTTACGTCATGAATCTCACCCGGATCTCAGAAGAGCTGGGAGGGGCGGCGCGAGTCGCATACCAATACGACCTTGTTTTGCGTCAGCGCATGGCTCAGGCGCTGGAGCGCGGAGAAACCACTGAGGTCCATGACTTTCTCCTCCGCGTGCACAAGGACGAGCTTGGCGACGCCAAGAGTAAGTTGGAGCAGCGGACGAAAGAGACTAACCGGGCCATTTCCGGAAAAACCGGGGGGAAATCCGGCAAGGGCACTCCCCAGAGCAGCGCTGCCAAGCCGACCTGGGGCGGTGGCCCAAGAGCCGCTCCCTCATCGCCTCCCTGCACGGGCCGGTCTCGCAGCCCCAGGGGCAGCAAGGGCAAGGACAAAAACGGAAAGGGCGGCAAAGGCAAAGGTGGCAAGGGCGGAAAGAAATGGTGACAGACGTCACCTTCAGATGCAGCGTCCTCTGACGAGGACGACAGCGGTGCGGATGCACCATGCGAAAGCGACTCCTTGTTCGCTTTTGGTTTCACCAATGACTTTTTATGGAGTTGCGGCGCGAAGTTGACCGCTTCCTGTCCGACAAAGCTCGCATACGCAGTATGTCTGCTTGGGATCATTTGAATTGGGCTTCAACGCTTCCTGCCTTATCCGAAGCAATTCGGTTGCCCGAAGAGCAGGAGGCCGCTCTTAGGCTCCAGTCCGCGGAGCCTCACCGCGCCCATCAGCTTCGGAAAGATGCGTATTTGCATTGGCAGGAGAGGAAACGAGTGACGGAACCAGCTTGGCTGCGTCTCCGTGGGTCGCTAGACCCACATGTGCAGCGAGTGCTTGGTCCTGAAAAGAACCTTCTCCTGTTCAAAGAGATATCTGCGCGAGCGGCAGTCCAGACATTCACTTGCCGCATCACCTTGCCCACGGTTTCCCGCTCTTGGGTACCATCCGTCCGAGCGGAACCTTGCCGCTGAAGCAAACTCAGGCCCCGGCGCTCACTCGCGACGAGTTGATCGGCGAGGCGCCGGCCATCAACGCGAGCACCATGGAGCGCGTGAAGGGCGAGCAGACTGCGGCGTCTTCTCTGCGACAGTGTCTTCTGGAGAAGACAGAGGACGAAGTCCGGGCAGGTAAAGCGCATTGGATTGAACTGGCAAACTTGCCGGTTAGCGCCGTTCTCACTCCCCGTTTCCCTGCTGACGAGGGGTGGAGGCGCCGGCAGGGCAAGTGGTATCACAATGCCCGGCCGATTGACGATTTCAAAGCATCTAGAATAAATGCAGCCACGGCTTCTTGCGAGAGAATTCGCCATGATTCTTTAGACGTGCTTTTAGGCGCGGCCCAAACTTTGTGGAACAACCGGAAGGTGTCCACCATGTGCCGCCTTCGTCTCTGGAAGGATGACGTGTCCGGCGCTTTTAAGACATTGCCGCTGCGGCGTGAGGATTTGCCTTTCGCCATTGCGGTTCTTGGCGAAAGCGCTAAGGAGGGGAAGGCGCTGCAACTCTTCACTTGCCCGTTCGGTGCTGAGTCCAGCGTGCACGCCTGGCATCGCGTAGGCGATGCGTTGCAACGTATTTTGCTGCGCTTGTTTGCAATAGTTAACCCTAGATTCGTGGACGACTTTTTCGGGGTAGACGAAGATCCACCCGATCTCCACGGAGACGCTTGGAGCGTGCATCCTTCCGCCATCGCTGACACTTGCAGGTGGGTAATTCAAGACTTGCTCGGCTGGCAGCTTGACGAAGAAAAAGCCGTCACAGATGCAAGCAAGGCTGTAGTCTTGGGCGTTTCAGTGTGCTTCGAAGAAGCGGCAGGCGTCGCAGTCTTCGAGATACCCGTCGAGAAAATAGAGAAGTGGCAAATTCATATTGCGGAGATTTTAAGGCAGGGAAGTTTGAGCCCTGCGTCGGCTCGTAAGCTGGCCGGCAAGTTGAGTTGGGGCGCCACGGTAGTGTTTCAGAGAAGTGCCAGGGTCTTCCCGGTGCCAATTTTTCAGCATGCGTGCGGCAGCACTTCCCGCATTAGCAACAGGTTGCGCCGAGCACTCGCTTGGTGGAGTAGATTTTTGGCCAGTCAGCCTTCCCGCCGGGTGCCACTTGGCCCGCGGATTCTCGACAGGTTGATTCTGCACACTGACGCTACAGGTTCTGGGGCTCTCGCGTGGGTGGCGATTCTCGGCAATTTGCGAGAATTCGCTCGGGCGCAAGTCCCGCCGGCTCTCCGCCGGTGGGCTCTCCCACGCAAGCAACAAATCGGCACGTGGGAGTTGCTTGCAGCAGCCTGTGCTTTATGGCAGCTTTGCGACAAAGTCCGTGCTCCTGTCGAAATCTTGCTGTTTGTAGATAACGCTGCTGCTCATGGCACAATTGTGCGCGGATCGTCGCGCCAGGAAGACTGGAACCACCTCGTCAGTGAAATCTGGTTCCAGCCAGCGTCGGTGGGCAATTGCTTCAATACTTGGTGGGTGCCGTCGCATTTAAACATCGCAGACGCACCTTCCAGGATCCTTGCGCCGGAGATCGTAACATGCTTGACGGCGCAAGGTTTTCAAGAGATCGATTTTCAGTGGCCGTGCCATTTGGCGTGGTTGCCTCGTCTGGATGTCGTTTGCTAGCAGCGGCAAAAAGAGATTGGCCCGCGTGGACCCCAAACAGGACATTTTCACACGGAAGCAGCCAGTGCCCAGAGCTTACTGGTGTGATGCTGTGGAAAGGCAAGCAACGTACGTTGTGATATGACTGCGCCGCACATTGATGCGGTTTTCTGCTTGCGCAAACTCAGCCGTAGCATTTTGGTTCGAAATGCTTGACTTCCTCAGGACACGCCGCCAGGCTGTCGAAGCGGCCGAGCGCCAGCAGCGCGCATTCCACGATGTTCCTCCCGGGCCGGAGGCCTCGTGCGTGTGCGTGCCGCCGAGAGCAAAGACCCGGGCAGCTCCGGGGTACGTTCCGCCTCGGTCAAAAGCAAAGGCGTCGCACCCGACAGAGAGCGTCGACTCTCGCGTGCGCGCCTGGGTTCAAACAGCGCTGGCAATGACGGCGCCGCAATACCATCCACCAGGGTCTCTGCCCGACCTCGTGCTAGAGCTGCGATCAGCTGGAATCACGGGCCCTTGGGATCTGCAAGGTTTGGGCCGTGACGAGATCGGACGAGAATTCCCGATCTTGGGATCGTTCCCTGCTTCCTTTGTCAGTAGCCTGCAGCAAGCACGTCTCCACGCAAAAGCTCAACAGCAAGTGCCGGCCATCGCTGGGCCTGCTGCTCATGCAATTGGCGCTGCGCGTCTTGACGTGTCCACAGCCGGCGCCGCCCGAGCTGCTCTGCGAATCCTGGCGATCGCGCGTCGAGACGGCCAGCTGTTGGCGCCGGAGCTCCTTGCCGAGGCAATCGTGGCGCTCTCCAAGGTGCCGGCCGCGAATTTGCAGACGCTGCAGCACGGCGACCACGATGAGATGCCGGAGCGGCCAGCAGATCGGGCATCTTGGCTTCAGGGCCACGACTGTCGGGACACATCTTGGCCTATCCAAGAGCTTGTGGTGCGCGAGCTCCAGAGCTGGCACCGCAGTGCGCTGAAATACGTTTCCCCGGTAAGGCTGTGGGGCCGCGTGGCTGCTGGCGTGCGGCAAGCGCTGTGGCCGCCAACAGAAGCCTTTCTGGGCGCTTTCGCGTTCGCAGTGCAGAACGGCAACACGCCCATCAAGTACGTCTCCCAGATCCGCTCCGTGCTGCGGCTCGTGCGTGCTCCGTTAGGAGCAATTTCCGATGCGGCTGCCTTGGCTCGGGGAGCGGGAAAAAGCGCAGAACCTCGGTTTAAGGCCAGGGCATCCGCGAGGCAGACACGGGACCTGGCACGATACATTCGCAATGAATTAGGGGGGCACGTCATTGCGGACAGCTTTGTAGTCGCACGGCATTTTTGCTTGCGCTATGGTTCGGAGGTTTTGCCGCTTTCGTGGAAATCCGACCATTCTTGTATAGAGATTGCCACCAAAGATGGGGTGGCAGAAGCTACAGTGCACCTCCACAAGCGCAAGAGTTGCCGAGGATCAATCGCAGTTGTTCGAAGGTGTATATGTGCGCAGCAAACGCGAGAACTGTGCGGCGTATGCATTTTGAAAAAATGCTCATCGCAGCCCTTGGTTTTCCCTGGCGCCAGCTACGGCGCAGCTCTGGCAACGCTCAAGGTGGCAGCCATTGCTCTCGATTTCCCCAAAGCTGCTCTTTGGGGCACGCACGCTTTTCGGCGAGGCTGGGCCGACGAAGCTTTAGCGCACGGCGGCGTCCCTGCCTTGTTCTTCAGCGGAGGCTGGAGAGGCGTGGCTGCGTTCGGATATGCTTCTGCGCAGGCTGTGGGGGCAGTGCAGGCGGCCGAATGGCTTGTGGAGTTCACCGAATCTAGTGGCAGCGAGTGAAAAACATATCATCCGCTCTGCTCTGCTCTGCCCTGCCGGGCTGCCGCCAACCCCACCGTGCAAGGCCCTTGCGGGCCGGCGTGTGGCCGAAGGGCGCGCCCTTTCCCCCTCTCGGCAAACTTTGGGGTCGTCTCCGAGGTTCCCGTCTCCACATGGGGGAGGGGCCAGAGAAGGGCCGACAGGAGCCTCGACATTGGGGCGAGCTACAGCAGTGGCTCCGTCTGCCCGAACCGACGCGCCCTGTGTCTGGCCCACCGTTGGCGCGACGACGCACGGGGCGAAGGCGAGGGCTTGGAGAATCCTCATGTACCATGGGCCCTTGTCGATTGGCAGGAGGATTCTAAAGGTCTTCGCCGCAAGGTAGATTCTGGCGATTCCCTCCTCAGCCTCTCGTCGTCGTCGTGTCGTGCTTGTGTGGTTGCCGTGTGCGGTGCCGTCTGCGCCGTGCTGTGCCTGTGGTGCCGTGCTCAGTGCCGTGCGCTGTGAGCGTCGTCTGCCGTGCAGTGTGCCGTGCTGTCTGCCGTGCCGGCAGTCGTGGCGTGCCGTGCCGTGTGGCCGCCCGCGTCCGGGGCGGGGTGCCAAGTACCGGCGGCTGAATTGCCCAGGCGGGCTGGCTGCGTCCTGTCGGGCGCAAGGAGGAGACGCTTGCAGCGTGCTCTGGCCCTGTCGGGCCCTTCACGTCCTGTCGGGCGTCGTGCGCTGCGTTGCAGCACGCGAAACCCGCCCTCCCTCCCTTGTGCGTCGTGTGTCGGTTGGGGGGGGCGGGCCACAGAGAGCTCGGGGGCGAGCTACAGCAGTGGCTCCGTCTGCCCGAACCGACGCGCCCTGTGTCTGGCCCACCGTTGGCGCGACGACGCACGGGGCGAAGGCGAGGGCTAGGAGAATCCTCCCCTGGGGAGGGTCCCAAAGCAGCTACCGGACACTATCGTCCGAAGGGCGTATGATCCACGCGATGCTCTCGGCCAACGCCGCCACGCACAAGCGCGACCACCCGCCTGCCGTCCAGCCACGCCATCGGCAAGTGGCGAGGACGGCGGTATGGCACCGCGCGCGTCATCCCGGAGCGCGCCTTCTCTGCGCCAAGCGGGACGTCTCGCGGGCCTTCAAGTGGCTGGACATCGCCCCGGCGGACGTCGGGGACTTCGGCACTTCGCTACCGGGGGCCCGCGCTGGCATCGAGGGGGACGTCAGAGTCGTTTACCTAGCCATGGTGTTTGGGTGGACAGGAACCCCCAGGCAATTACATGATGCTCGCCCTGGCGGCGAGGGAGCTCCACGAGAGCTATCGGCCTGGGGGGCCGCGCTGGCACGACACCACCCACTTCCACTCGGAGTGGCTTATGGATGATCCTGTGGTGGTGGAGCCCGACATCGGGGTCCGGCCATGGATGGCCTGCGACGCACTGGATGCTTCCATGCGTGAGGTATTCGGGTCCGAAGCGGTGAGCGTCAGCAAGAGGGACGCCGAGGGGGAGCCCTCCACCTTTCAGATTATCTGGGGGCTCAGCATGGACTTTGAGCGCGAGCGAGTGGGACTCCCGGAGCCCAAGGCCATGAAGATGCGTTTCCTCCTGGCGGAGCCGGAGCTGAGCTTCGGCTGCCGCATGGTACGGCTGCGAACCGCGAGGGAGCTAAGTGGGCTCGGCCAGTTCTGCGCCTGCGCAGCTCCAGCCCTGAGCCTGGAGCTCACAGCGGTCCACCGGGCGCTGTCGGGCGACCCATGCCAGGCCTACGTCCACCCGCCAGGCGACCCCGAGCAGGTAGAGGCTGCGGACGACTGGCACCAGACCCTGGACTGGCTGCGCGTCTGCTTTGAGATGCCTGTCGAGGGTAACTTCGAGACCTCCTTCGAGGGCCTGCTAGGCCTTCGCGAGGCCCTCGCACTTTCGGGGGCGCTCGGCAAGCTGCGATGGCTGGGAGGCGATGCCACCCTAGATCGGATCGGCGCGCTGGACTGGTCTTCGCGCGAGTACATCGTGGCGGAGGCGGCTCCCTACCTGGAGACGCTCCGCTCCGCCCCCGGGGTCACCTGGCAGGGGGGGGGGGAGATCATCGCGGTGGTCGAACTCCTGTGCCTGATAGCGCTGGTGGCCGAGAAGGGCCCGGACTGGTTCCAGCTTCTGTTGCCGTGCGTCACTGACAACAGCAATGTCAGCCGCTGGCTGCGACGCCGCCGGGCACGGAACGCGGTGGCGCGCCACCTGCTTCGAGTCCTGGCCATGCTGGAGCTACGATACACGTTCCGGGTCCTGGACGGATTTTACTTACGGACTTGCCACAACGAGCTGGCCGACTTCGTGACTCGAGCCACGGTGGAGGAGGTACGCCAGCGGATGGCGGAGGCCGGATGGACCGAGATGTCGCCGGCAGCACCGTGGGGTGAGCTGGTGGAGGAGGCCGCCCAGCGCGAGCTGCGGATGCCAGGAGACGATGTGCCCTGGCGCGCGGCTGCGCTCCAAGTCAAGGGAGCCCGGGAGGCCCTACCACGCTACGCCCCCCTGCAAGTCGAGGGGGCGCGGCTGCTGGAGGTGGGAACCGCGTGGCCCCCCTTCGGGGAGGCATGGGAGAGCCTCGGCGGGTCGGCGCTGCTGGCGCCGTGGGGCGTCGGTGACCGATGGGGCCCGGACGACGGCGACCACCCTAAGGACCCCACTGGGGCACCGCGGATCCGTTGGCTGTGCGCGTCGCTATCGGAGGACCCCTGTGGACGCGAGGCGGCGGGCCTGGAGCGTCTACTGATCACCACCCGGCCGCTGGCCGTGTTGCTCGACGCCCCCGTTAACTACGCCGCAGCGCGGCTGGGTGCGCGCTTGCGGCGCCTCGGCTATGTAGCGCTCTCCCCGGAGACGCGCCTTCTGTGCGCACGCTTCGGCGACGTCACGGCGCGCGCGCGCGGGCGGTCCAGGTTTGGGGTTGCGGAGAACGGGTTCGGGCGCCTAGCCTCATACCCCCCCTGGGGCAGCCCTGCGTGGAGCCACGCGGCCTCTGCCAGCTCTGGAGAGAGGCAGGGCGGCCACCGCTGGATGAGCTTCGCCTGGACCTCAACAACGGCACATTGCTCGTGAACCCCCGGATCTCGACGACGGGGGATCGCATGATGCCCTGGCCGCGCGGCACGTGGCAACCCGCGGGAGGCGGGCGAGCCCAGCGCGTGGTGATCCATGATCCGCGCGGGCCCTGCCATACGGCACGGGCGAAGCCCGACCCGTTGAAGGGCTATGCGAACACCCTGATCCTGGAAGGGTCCGAGGGCGGCTGGACCGCGCGAGCCTTGCACCCGAAAGAAATCTGGTGCGCACAGGGGGGCGCGGCGGAGCTGTGGGATGCCCTGGGCCTTGGAGGTATGCCGATCGCCGAGCGCATGCGGCAGGCCGCCCGTGCACTCCCGCGCCGCACGGCCCGCTGGGTGCTCCAGTGGGCGGAGCGTCTGCTGAGGCAGGCCGTAGAGGCAGCAAGCGCAGGCGAGGCGCCCGGGGCGCGCGCTGGCGTCGGACCCGACTACGACCGACTCGCTAACGACGAGATGGTTAAGCCGTGGCTAAAGGCCTGGCTTCAGGCCCCCGACCGCCCAAGCGGGTCCTTCGAGGCTGCGCTGGAGGCGGGGAAGACGACGGACGACGCTGCTCGGCTGGCGGACCAGCTCGACCCCCCTGCTACCGCTCGGTCCACCGCGGCAGGGGAGGACGGGGCAGGCGGGGAGCGGGTCGGGGCGGTGACCTTCGCTGCCCAGGAAGGCGCGGGGATGCCCAGGCCGAGCGCCACAGACGGCGCGGGAGGCGAGGCGCGCCCCCCGCGCAAGACCCGCCGGCGTACCCGCAGTGCCCCTGCCCCCGCGCTGGTGAAGCCCGCGGCCTGGCGGTACGCTGGCGGGGGCGCCCCGAAAGGGGTTCAGGGTGAACTCACCGACCCTCGCGAGCTGGATGCGACTGCCACCGAGGCGATGCTGGCCAAGCTTGCCGAAGGGACGCGGGCCAACTACAGCGCCGGGCGGCGTAACTGGGTACTCTGGCGGAGGCTCCGAGGCCGGAGCCCGTGCCTCCAGGGGGAGACTCGGGACGCCCGCCTTACGGATGAGGATGACCTCATCCGGTATGTCGTGTGCCTGTACAAGGTGATGAAGAGGCGGGCCACGACCATCCGCCAGCGCCTGTTCGCCATTCGGTATGCCCATGCCTTGGCAGGGCTTGGGGATGTGACCTCCGATCGGCGCCGGCTCTGGACCACGATCGAGGGGCTCCGCCGCTGGGACGGAAAGGCGAAGCGGAAGCTGCCGGCCACGCCCCGGATGTTGCGCTGGCTCCGCGAGTACTTGTTCGCCCACGGAACGGCCACGCGCCGAGAGGCGACCATCTTATGGGCGGCGCTCATGACGGGGTACTTCTTCATGCTCGCGCGTCGGAGTATTTGGTCCAGGAGGACCGCTCCTGGAGCATGGGGCGGGTGGTGCGTGGGCAGGACGTGCAGGGGCTGCGCGGGGGTGCGCCCAGCGCATGGCTCAGCGACTGCGACGAGATAGTGTTGACGATCACGTCGTCCAAGGCGGACCAGTTTAACGCAGGTTGCGTACGCAACCATTACCGTTCGGGGGTGGAGTTGCGTGTCGTGGACGCACTGGCCAACCTCCAGAGGGAGCTGCCGGACCGGTTTGGACGAGGAACCGAGGCGGGGCTCCCCCTGTTCCGCCGGCCCGATGGCCGGGGGCGCGACGGCGTTGTACCACGCCTGTCGCGACCTGGAAGCGGTCAAGAGGTTCGGGAGGTGGTCCACGGACGCCTTCCATGGATACCTCTGGGAGGACCATCGGCGTCGGGCTCCATTCGCCCGAGGCATGGCGGAATGCCACGCCTTACTGGCCTCGGACGCCCGCAGTGATGACGGCGTCACGGCCAGCGCCCGCCCCGACCGGTTGGCCGGGAGCGACCCGCCCCCGTTTGGGAGCGACCTGAGGCCCTCGGAGCGCCCGGCCTGGGCGCCCGGGCGTCCCCCCTGGGCGCGCCCTTCGGCGCGAGCAGGGTCAAAAATGGAGGGGAAAGGGGAGGAGGGGCCGGTGAGAGACGAGCCAGGGCAAGGAGCCAGCGGGCGTGTTGGGAAGCAGCAGGCGGGTCCTACAGGTGTTCGGTTCGGGGCGGGGGCTTCGCGTTGCGGGGGTATCCCGGTGGACCTCTCGCCCTCGAGTCCCTATTCGCCGCTGCCCCCGATCGCCCCAGGCACGCCCACCTCCTCTTGGTCCTCTCATCCGCAGCCGTCTCCCGCTCCAGAGCGAGGCGCGCGAGCAGCGCGCGCGCCCCAGCCCCGCGCGCCAGCCGCGCCTCCGCCCCGCGCTTCGGCAGCGTGCATCATGGGATTCCTGGTGGGCCTGGTGGCCCCGGACCAGAGCAAGGCGCGCTGCCATGACTACAGCATCATGGCGGTGAACCCCTTCGGCGTCGTCGTCTCGGGGGCCGCGCTGTCGGACGAGCTCCGGAGTGCCGCCCGCAACGTCCTGCGTACGGTGGTGGACGAGCCGGACAGCGAGGACCTCGTCGAGGTGGTCAACCACGACCACGAAGCAGCCCCGTGCATCGCGGCGGCTTGCCTGGCCGCGGGGGCGAGCGAGGACCACGGCCAGCTGGTGATCGTCGACGGCAAGCGGGGCGCGTGGGGAGTGGGCGCGGGGCCGAATATCAAGGTCCAGCGCCAGGCGGCCAAGCTGGCGCTCGCCTTGGCCCAGTTCCAGGGGCAGCCCATGCCGGGGCTCCGCGAGCTCTGCAAGAACAACAGGGGGCTGCTCGACATGATGCGCACGGTGGACGCGGAGGCGGTCGTGGAGCTCACCGACGCGGAGGACGCCTCAAGCAGGGGCGAGGGGGGGTCGGCCCCAGCCCCGGTGCTCGACCCGGGCGAGGACGCCGTAACGGCGGCGCTGGCGCGAGCGGCCATCCAGGTGCAGTGCGGCGCCAGAGCAAAGGCGCTCCAGCGGAGCGCCCACGGCCCCCGCGCTCCCCGGGGCAGGAGCGCCTCGCCGAGGAGGTCCGCAAGCGTGAGAGGCGCCCTGCGCCCTTGCGCTCGCCCTCGCGCGCGAGGCGCCGCGATCGCGAGCGCGATGAGCCTCGCGATCGCGGGCGCAGGGGACGGGAGGAGGAGGCCGTCCTGAAGCCCAAGACGGGGGGCGCACCTCCGAGGGCCGACGTCGTGAAGCGTGAGGCCGTCCTGAAGCCCAAGAGCGGGGGGGCGCCGCCGCGGTCCTTCGAGGTGAAGACTGAGGTGGAGGAGACGGCGACGCCAGGCGCGGGGGGCGGTCCGCCCCGGCGCCAGCCGCGCTCGAGGAGCCGCCGTAGGCGCAAGGAGGAGCAGCGCCAGAGCGCCCAGCAGCAGCCCAGTGACCAGCACGACGAGGGCGAGTCCATCATCCGCATCGAGCGGGTGCCGCGCCACGTCGACGCCGAGGTGGTCAGGCAGGTGGTCGTGCGCTTTGGGGTCGTCAAGCACATCGCCTTCTTGCACGACCACCGCCACAAGCGGGAGCCGTGTGTGCTCGTGGAGTTCCAGCGCCGCGCTGATGCAAAGCGCGCGCGGGAGTGCATGAGGTCGAACTATCGGTTCTACAAGACGGACCCGTGCACGGTGGTCACGGAGTGGGCGAGCCGGCGTCGCGGCCCTGACCCAGGCAGCGACGGGGAGGATGGCCCGACCATCCAGCCGCCTGCCTGCCCAACGTGCGCTCTCAAGATGCGCTGGAGCTCCTTTGGCCCGGGAGACGGTTGGGGTTGCGAAATGTGCCCCGCGGGCGGAGCTAATGGCACTGCAAGGGGTGTGACGTGAGCTACTGCGAGGCTTGCCGCGTCGCCTGCGGCAAACCCAAGACGGCGGTGGAGAAGGCCCGGCAGAGCGGCCACGCCGTGCGGGAGGCGCCGGGCCGTAGTGCCGGCCACGGAGAGCGCCCCAGCACGGGTGCCGCGGGCGCGGGGGCTGAGGGGGGCCGCCCGCCAGGCGACCTCAGCTGGCCCAAGCGCGAGAGGTCGCCCAGCCGCAGCCGGCCCAAGCGCGAGAGGTCGCCCAGCCGCAGCCTGGCGCGGGGCCCAGCGTGGGCGCGGCGCGGCGACGCCCCCCCCGGCCGCACGCGGCGTAAGACCGGGAAGCACGCTGGGCAGCTTCGCGCTCCCCGCGGCGGCTGGTGCGAGCAGGAGAAAAAGCGGAGGCGTGCTGCGGCGGCCGCTGCGGAGGCTGCCGCGGGCGGGGGTGGGATCCCAGCCTGGCGCGGCAAGGGCGCAGGCGACAAGGGCGGCAAGGGCGGCAAGATCAAGGGCAAGCACTCCAGCAAGGCCGCCAAGGGCACCAAGAACGGCGGCAAGGGCGACAAGAGCGGCAAGGGCGGCCACTCCAAGGGCGACCAGGGCAGCCGCGGCCGGAGTGAGCGTGACAGGCCCAGCGCGGGCGGTCGCGCGTCGAGGGGCGGCGATGGTGGCAGCCCCCGGGATCGCAGTGAGCGCGGCGGAGACCGCAGCGGCGACGAGAGCCGCGATCGCCAGGGGAACACGCCGTGGAGCACCCCACATCCCGACGCCAGCGCCCGCGGCATCGCGGGCTGCGGGCTGAAGACGGCGGCCCATCGAGGCGGACCGCTACTGGGGCCAGGCCCGTGAGTGAGAGGTTTTTGAACTTGGCGCGCACGTCGCGCGCTTCCTGGACCCGACCGCGCAGCGCGTCCTGCGCGCCGCGCGGGCGGGACCACACTTGCGCTCTGCGCCCGGCGCATCATGCGCCGCTCTTTTCCTCGTTCTTTTGCGCGCTTCGCGCGCGCGCCGCGCCCGCGCTCTGGGTGCGCGGGGCGCGGAAGGCCTCAAGGATGCAGGCAAGTGGCCGCGCGCGCGAGGTCCTTGCGGCCTCAGGGTCCGCCCTCGCGCCTCGGGCTGGGCGTCCCCGCGCGCGCGGCTGCGTTTTCTCTTCTCATGGCCATGCGGCCGCAGGCGTGCCAGAGCGCGAGCGCGCGGTCCGTCAGGGCCCACGCGCTCGCGTCGGGCGTGAGCCGTCAGGGCCCACGCCCAGGTGGAGATGCGCGTCGCCACGCTGCCATGAAAATACCCTCGCCCTGTCCTGGTCCCTCTCTCGTCCCCTCCTCTCCTCCTCTCCCTCCGTTGAGTGCGCGCGTATCTCACTTAACTTGTATAGTCTGATTGGTTGTGGACTGCAGGTTAAGTGGGAGGGGGTGTGGGCTCAGGGTGCCATTTTGGGTCCGAAGCGTTCGGCCCAGGCTGACGCGTGGGTGCCCACCCACCCCGCTTTGCTCCCAGACGCCCGCGTTGGCCATGCGGCCGCAGGCGTGCCAGAGCGCGAGCGCGCGGTCCGTCAGGGCCCACGCGCTCGCGTCGGGCGTGAGCCGTCAGGGCCCGCGCCCAGGTGGAGATGCGCGTCGCCCACGCTGCCATGAAAATGCCCTCGCCCTGTCCTGGTCCCTCTCTCGTCCCCTCCTCTCCTCCTCTCCCTCCGTTGAGTGCACGCGTATCTCACTTAACTTATTGTTTATTCAGCAAAAAACGTATATCACGACACCCGAACACAATTTGGCCGCCGTAAGACCAGAAACCCGCAGATCGAGCAGAGCAGCTCGTATTGTTGCGTTCGATGTCGGTTATTTTTCTAAGTTAGCGAATTCGTGCTCAAAAAGAGCGACAACAGCCTTTATTGAAAACCTGCGGTGGTCATTTAGCATTCTCCGAGCACGCCCAACAAAAATATATGCGAGGACGGGTGGAGCAATTGAGACCGAATTCTTCGTGCTACCACATCGATCGACAAACGAAAAATGAAGGTGCCGTCTTGGCCATCCCGAGTCTCGGCCACGATTGGAGCGCGCCACCTATTGGATGCGATTCGAGCTGCACGCGCCATCGTAAGCAAATCGGAAAGCACCAGGACCGATTTGTCAGGCACCTATATGCCGCCACGCCGGTTCCGGGCAAGCTGTGCTGTCTGGCGGATGGGGGCCAGGACGGGAGAGGAGAAGGAGGATGGAGGATGGAGGAGGGAGGCGGAGAGGGGAAGGCGGAGTCAAAACGCGAAATATAATTTCATATGTTCCACTATACCCATGTCCATGTTTCTCGGGCACGAACTACGTCGAATTGTTGTCCCAAACCAAAGCGATTGTGTTGGGCAAACGGCTTTCTGTTTCAAGAAAAAGCAGATACATGTTGCGTTTTACCCGCTCTGGGTTTTTTGAAGGCGCATTTGCCGGATCAGGTCGTCGCCTACCCCGAACAAAAAATGCCTCACTAAGACGGGGGCATTTCGAAATAGTCACCATCATTTTCAAAATCAGCATTTTACCGTTTCAATTTCACTTGTTTTGCAATCCCTGTAACAAAATTCAACCGTCACAGTACCAGAAGCGCATCGTTCGTAAAAAGAGTAATCACAAACAACGTAGGCTCCAAGCAGGAAATGGGCGATCAAATTCGCAAAACAAAAGGCATGCAAATTGATGGGGGCTCCGGGGAGGTGCCGAAAATGTATTATAGAATTTGGGTGGGTGGAGACGAGGAGGAGGCGATACTTGCAATTGATGGCGTGGGTTCCATCTGCACATAGGAACAGTAAGGCGATCAACTCTTTCTCGCAACATCCCGCGCCACGGCAAAATGCAGGCCCATCCCCAAGAGTTCACCATTTGTGTTGCAGATTCGCCTTTTTCCCGAATGTTGCCATTCAGTCCTAGTCTTTTTTATCATTCGCTGGCCAAAGGTATCCAATAGTACCACCGAACACTGAAAAATACCGCGATAATAACGACGGCGTGTCGCACTTCCCCCGGATATGTTGAGCGTATGCATCTTGGGGTGCATCAAGTTGTGGGCCATAATATTCGACAAATTTGTTTGCAATGTGATGGGTGGGTTGGCAATAGTGATGTCGGTAACCTAGCAGGCTTCCACCTTAGTAAAATGTCATTTCCGATTATTGTTTCGTATCCGGGCGCCATGTTTTGGCGCCTGATAGCGTACAAAAGCCCATATATCGGATATCGGTTCGGAACTGACTACTCTGGTACCATAATGAAGCAATTATTCCAGAATCGAATGTTGAATTGCGCCAGCACTGCCGCGCAAGAATATAATAATATACAAATGTTGGCGAAATAATTATGATGTGCGCACTAAGAAAATAATTTCGAAAAGGTCACCATTTGCGTTTAAATCGGTTCCGATTGTTTCTGGATTATTGAATTGCATGTTTTCTTGCATTGTTTCTTGTGTGTCATACTTGGCCGGGATATTGGCAAAACGGTCCATCTACGAAATATTTTGGCATTTTTCCCGTAAGGCTAATCGGAGGAATGATGGTGAAGACCGTATTGGCAGCGATAATGCAAACATTGTATTATTTTGTTGCATCGTTATATCATTGTGTACATGTGCCTTTGATCGGCGGTTTCGTGGACGTTGGCAGCCCGGATGAAAGATTGAGATGTTTATCCGAAACGATATTAATCAACACATCAAATTATATGTTTCAAAATTTGGTGTTGGTCCGTTGCCAAAATTTGCGAAACCACAACGCTTGGCTAAGCAAGTGTGCAGGCCAAAAAAAAAAAGCAAACTGAGGAAGAGGAAGACGAGGAGGAGACGGATGAGGAATATAAGGAGAAGGAGGAAGAGAGGAGAAGGAGGAGAAGGCGGAAGAGGAAGAGGAGGAGCAAGACCACAAGAAACCCAAAAAACATCAAAGATTTTGGAACGAACCGTTTCTCTAAGCTCCCTCTTCATAAGCCCCTACAGCGGTTCATTTCCATTGAAGAAACAATATCGTTGGAAGACAATCTGAAGATCTTGAAACATCATTGGTTTCGGGACTTCAACGCTACGCATCGGCCTGACTGTTGCGTCTTGGCGATCTAGAATCGTGCCCAAATGCCGTTTTTGGTCATTCAACACAACATGACCGTTGCGCCCGTATCAAAAACACAATGTCAGAGATGTTGTTCGAATCCGTGAATCTCTTTGCACATATTATGAACGAGTATGCGCGATGTTACGACGAGAACTACATTTTGGAAACGACACGCCTTCAATTCGTGAAGTTCTTGCAAAGGTTGAAAAAGAATGTGCGCGGCGTTGAAATGATAACCACATTTTGAAAAAGAACCGCCGTGCAACCCGTGAAATTTCCGCAATTTTTCAAAGAAGGAATGTGCGCGGTGCTAAACGAGACCAACATTTCGAAGGCGATCCGCCCTCAATGTGCGAAGGCTTCGCAATTATTTAAAACGAATATACGTTGCATTAAAGCGAGAACTACAGTTTGAAAATAACCCGCCCTAAATCCGTGAAATTAATGTGTATATAGATACATTTAAAGAAACCGAATACGTGCGCTTTAAAGCAAAAACCTCATGTTGAAAATGAATCGCCTTCAATCCGTGAAGTTGATGCAAATGTTTACAGCGAGTGTGCGCGGTGCTAAAACGAAAACCACATTTTGAAAAGAAACCGTTGTCATCCCGTGAGCGTTTTGCAATTTTTCAAACAACGAATGTGTGCGGCACTAGAAGAGAACAACATTTTGAAAACAGCCCGTCCTCAATGTGTAAAACCTTTGCAATAAATGAACGAATGTGTGCGGCAGTAAAGCGATAACCACATTTTGAAAACGACCCGCCCTTAATCCGTGAAGTTCTTGTATATATACACACTACGCGCAGCGTTGCATCGCAAACCATATTTTGAAAACGACGAATAGGCGCGGCACCAATGCGAGAGTTACATTTTGAAAACCAACCGCTCTATATCCGTGGAGTTGTTCTCATGTTTCAATGTTCGGGATTATAAATGATGAGCGTCTCAAGAGAGACGCCCAGCCCGCCCTGCAAGTGCGACAGGGAATTATTGTCTGCAACGAAAATCGTTGGAGGAGGAGGAGGAGGAGGAGGAGGAGGAGGAGGCGCAGGAGGAGCAGGAGGAGGAGGCGGGGGGGGAAAAAAAAAAGGAGGAGGAAGGGGAGTAGGAAGAGGAGAAGGAGAAGGAGGACACCTTCCTTCGGCTTAGACGTCAAGCCACATATCCACCATCAGCGTCTTTGCGCCATCTGGTGCGTAAGATTTTTCCTCATTTTGCTCCAGGGTGGCTGCTAAAGCATTTTGCGCGATCGAAGCGATCATGACCGCCATGCTCGGCCCGTGGACTTCTGTAAAGCCCTGGGCTCTACCGTCGATTCAGTGTGCCCTGCCTGATCAAGCAAGCGAAAGCCGCCAAGTTATGCCGGTTTCGCATCTTGATGCCAGCCATCAAAAACTCGAGCATGGAAGTGTCGACCAATTTTGGGTATGTTGTGCGTTTTGCTTGCTGTATAGTAGTGTCTGCACGTGGGTAGGGCGCCCCGTCGGCGTGGAATGGCTACATCATAGTAAAACCGAAGGAGCTGACTTGGTGTTGCTATCCGTGCTCGAAAACCATTGCATCATTGTGGACTGGTTCAGGTGGTTCCGTTCCGGCCGCACAGGCGCTCAATTGAGCAGGTTGATTGCCGCTTCTCTTCGAAGATATTCTTCACATATTCTTGCTTTTGTAGGCATCGAGCGCGCGGGTCGGTGGTGCCGTCGTTCAGTGCATGTAACGCGCGCTATGGACTACCTTTGGTGTTTTGGCACGAAGAATCGGAAGAACATTGCTTCAGCTGATCTTTCGGCGGATTGAAGACCCAATCCTCTCAATCTCTCTTGTGCGGCGATTTGCCGTGCAATGCGTGTTACCAGATATTCTGCAGAATTTGTTTTAGATAATTGCATCATGGGTTGCAGTTTAGGCTTGGGACACCATGAGGGGTGAATTTCGGATTGTGTGGCTAGCCCGTGCGATTGCCGACCATGACAAAATAGTCCAAGCATATAGAACATCATTGAACTAGGCAATTCCATCGAAGAGCCAACGTTCTATCAACATCCGTTTTGCCGCGTGTGCGGCAATGATGGGTCCCGAGTGGCGTGCCCAATACGAGAATGTATCCATGCCCGAAACATCCCGAGATGGGGTCGGACCCCTGCGTGTCACGCCATATTTGTTGCCACTCCCACTCCCTGTCGACGACGTTTCTCCGACCTACCACTCTTGCGCCCCCCATTCTCCAAATAGCGAGCCAGGCCTAACAAAGTGTTGAGAATGACGAAGTTCCCCTCCCAGCGCGAACTCCCCCGACAGTGGTGGGCCCGACTTCGGCTCTCCCACGCCCTCCGAACCACCCTGAAATCCATCTCCCACCCGCCCCTGCCCCTACGACGCTTGGTCCGCGCGTTCACCCGACCTCCAGCCCGCCCCATCGGAGCAACCCACTCCCTCCCACTTCTGGCGCGCCTCCCCGCGGCGATCCTGATCCCACCAGCGGAGCCCCCAGCGACCACAACCACCCCAGAGTCTCGCGCGATCAAGCGCTGTCTGCTCTTCGTGAGTTGGGCATCGTGCCCGGCGCAAGTACCCCTGAAGGTCCTCTCACACCAGTCCCCGATCCATGTGGTCCTCCGGCGCCCCCTCCGGAGCTGGCAGCACTCCTTCTTCCGCCCGCGAGCCCGACGACTGGCATGCTTGCATGCGACATTGGCGCGATGAGCAATATCGAAGATGGTACTGACGATTTGCCCCGACCCGACGACGGTGCCAACCCCCGACCCCCGCCGCCACCACCGCCGCCCCCAGATCCTCCAATCCATGCTGGCTCCGACTCTGGAGCACCGCCGCCACCAACGGAGGAGATAGATGGATGGTTTACGAATGGGATTCCAGGAGATCTTCGGGCGGTTGCGCCGACTGGTCGTGCGAAATTGGCTGCGAATGCAATTCTGATTGTGCTGGGCACTATCCCCATCGCTGCTTCGAGGGAGGCGGCATTGCGAATCATAAAAGAACACCGGTGGTCGAAACTGATGTTGCCATTGATTTTAGCCGCAGCAGGGGATACAGACGATGAGCCACTATTCCAATGGGCACTCGGTTTACTTCAACAGCATGGAGGGGGGTTCGAGGCAGTGGGTGAAACGATTACTGCTGACTCTATGCGTCGAGGTTTTCAGAGCCTCCGGGACGTTTGCAGACAATTTGGGATTGCGCATAGGCCAGGACTCGCTGAATGGTTGCAAATGCAAGGGTTCAACTCCGAACCCAACTATATCAATCAAGAGGCTCAGGACTACCTCATGAACCAGGCGCGCATGGTTAATGCCGATATTATGTTGCTGGAGGCGGGGATTTTGGCAGCCGCGGTGTGTTTATACGATGCACCTCATGTGCGGCGCTACTTATCCCACATTCTGCATCAACATGTCTCCTCAACACCGCCTTTGCATCCACCACCTCCCCAGCCACCTGGACAACCATCTGACGGACAACTTCCCGGGGCAGGCATCCAAACACGGCCTGGAGTTCGAGGGCCTATTGCCGCTGTGCCGGATGGGTGGAAACATTTACGGGCAATCGACATGCAACAATATATGGACCAATACGTGCCCACGTACAAAAACATACCGAAGTGTATCAGGGGGCCTTGGCTGCGCATTCTGACACAAGTCCTACATGAAATTGAAATATCTACTGTGCTTTGGGACATCAACCACGAGTGGGTGGAGAAGTGTCAACAAGCGTGGAAGTTGTTCATATTATTACCGCGTCCCTTCCTCCATCGCACGGCACGCGGTGGGGCTGCAGGGGAGCGTGAACTCAAACAACGCGTGGCTTGGCATGATAGCGGGGAATGGGACAAATTGTGCGCATCCGCTCAACAGCCTCCGAAAAAAACCTGCACGACCTCGCGAATCCACCGCTCCACAGATTGGCAAAGCTTTAGGGTTTGTGCAAATGGGGGAATTGAGTCATGCAGCCCGTCTCCTAAGTTCTCCGGGCCTAGCCCCAGGGACCGAGGAGACCCTCAAGGAACTCCGTGACCCCGCCCTCCGCCCGCCGTCCCCCTCCGAGCCCTTCCCTCCAGGATTCGCGGCATTTCGGCCGATATCGGAAATCCGATTGGATAGGCAGACCTTTGCTGAAGTACTTCGGCGATCCCGACGGGGTCAGAGTGCTGGGCTGAGGGGTGGAAGGTACGAGTATTGCAAAATGTGCGTGGAAGATAGTACAGCTTACGACGCCTTGTGCGATGTGGCCGAAAGGCTTGCCCAAGCGCGCATCCCGCCAAATATTCGCGACCTACTACATGTATCGACACTTACTGCTTTGAACAAACCGAACAACAAGGTACGTGGAATTGCGGCTGGGGATTCGTTTCGCCGCCTCGTCGCAAAATGCTTGGCGCGGCAATGCCAGCAAGAATTTCGAGACGTAGTCCGGCCCTGCAACTTCGGCCTCAGCGATCGCAGCGGCACGGATTCAGCAGTGCGCATGTTGCAGTATTTGGTCGATGCGAACCCACGCAAAGTACGTGTCAGCATCGACGGGGTGGGTGCATTTGACCACGTATGCCGAACGCGCATGTTCGAAGCTCTACTTGGTAATTCGAAGCTGCATGGTCTTATCCCCTTCGTGCGGCTCGGGTGCGGGATCGCATCTAAATTCAGATGGGTTGATGCTTGTGGGAAGGCGCACGCAATCTTCCAAGGCGATGGGGGGGAACAAGGTGACGCACTCATGCCTGCCTTATTTTGTTTGGCAATCAACATAGCACTGCGACGAATCAGCGATAAATTGCCGCCGGGGGCAGAAGTCCTTGCGTATTTGGATGACATTTACGTCATATGTGACCCTGACGAAGTTGTGTACGTATTGGCCACGGTGCGCAATGAATTATCAACATTTTGTCACATCGACGTCAATGTTGGCAAACTTGCGATATGGGGGCCGACTATATCACAACGTCCGGATAACTTAACCTACATCCCGCCCGACGCATGGAAATGCGATGCAGAGACACGAACGGGGTATTAAGATCCTCGGCGCACCGTTTGGAACGGATGCTTATGTCGAAGCGTTTGGGGCGCGATTAGCTTGTGAGAGGGAGAAGCTGTTACAATGTATTCCCGAGCTCCCCTCTTTACAAGCGGCGTGGCTCATGCTCTACTTTTGCGCCGTGCCCAGAATCAACCACCTACTCCGGACGTTGCCGCCGCACTTGGCACGCGTCGCTACGACGTCCCACGACCGCAGTATTATAGAGACCTTCCGACTACTATTTGGCATCCCTACGCCCGACGATTGGTGCTACGATCTGCACGGCGTCATGTGCGACAACTGGGTTGCCCAAGCATCGCTCCCATTGCGGCTTGGGGGCATGGGCCTGCGGGGCTCTACGAGGACTGCTCCTGCGGCATTCTGGGCGAGCTGGGCGGATTCGCTCCCTGATTTACTGCAGCGATTCCCAAGCCTAGGTCGCAACATACTTTTCCACCTTACAGCTATTCAAGATACGCCGGCGGGACAACCACTACGTGGTCCTGCGTGCCTGGTGGGCGCGGAACAAGCCGGTAGATCGTGCGATACTACTGGGTGGAATAACCGACCTACATGGCACGATATTGCTGCCGGGGCCCGGCCTCCTGAGCCTCCAGATCAAACCGCAAACCCCCTGGCTTTAGGGGAATGGTCCCACGGTTGGCAATTCCACGCGTCCAATGGTTTGGAAATAGCTGCGCAGACACAGCTCCAGCGGGATTTCCCAGCACATCACAACAGGACAAATGCAGCATCCCGTGGTAAAGCACGGCTTCAATCGTGCATGGGGCCGTGCGCGAGTGTGTGGTTGACGGTGTGCCCCACAACTCCGGCTACAACGTGCAACAACGAGTATTTCAGATGTGCAGTGCGCCGACGTTTGGGGCTGGCTGTGGTTTGTGATGGGCCCGACCCGCATGGCTTCTCCAGGTTAGCCGACAACGAGGGGGCTCGCCTCAACGCACGGCATACCGCCATGGTGGCAGCATGGAGACAAGTGTTGACGGAAGCGGGTGGGGCCATACCAGACCGTAACGTTGAACGTCTTCTGAAGGATACCCACGTCCCAGTACCAGGTGGGGAGTTACGACGATTGGACCTCATAGTCCCAGGTTTGTCACTTGCTCACGGGATACCGCTCTTCTGCGACGTGTGCATCCTTTCCCCGATCTCTCGGAACGGCTGCCCCCGGGCAGGGGCGAGCAACCGAGGTGGGCGTTTATTGGACAATGAACAAAACAAAAACAACACGACCTACAACGAGGTTGCGACGACGGGATTGGGGAAACTATTGTCATTTGGATCGGAAGTGTACGGCAGATGGGGGAAACAATCTATCTGGTTGGTTCCCAATTTGGCATCTGAGCATACGCGGGGGCTGCACGCGCGCGTACGGAAAGGGGCTGCGTTAGGCTTCGTGCACAGGTGGTGGGGTCTCCTCGGCCTAGCCTTGCAATCCGCTGTGGCGCCCGCGGTCTTACATGACCATGCCGACCTACACCAGGCACCGGTGGAGGCAGAGCCAGGTCTGGCCGACCTCGAGGTTGTGTAACCCTCCTCGTCCTCCCCCTCCTCCTCCTCCTCCTCCTCCTCCTCCTCCTCCTCCTCCTCCTCCTCTTTAGCTGCTTAGCGTCCTAGACGATTTTCGGGCGTCGCTGCTCTGTCTCACCCGCCGCTTTCGTCGTCACCTGTTGCTGCCTGGGATGAGAAAAAAACAAATCTTGGAATGGTAGTGAGAATGTAGAGTGTACAGACAGACAGCTCACGATCGTTCGGACGGGAGCAAGTCACCCTCTGCGTAAATTTGTGCATCGTGTTGTGCTAGAGCGTAAACTGCGTAAGTAGCCATGTTTGCTCTCTTTTTTTTTTGTTGCTCGATGGTGCGGGCTCCGCCGTTGTCATCAATCCACAGAAATCTTAAGCAAAATTGCCGCAATATTTGTTGGTACGTCCCCGCGTGTGAACGCTTTGTGTCATCATCTTAAATATCCCTTACAAGTCGTCATCTTTCCTTACTACCCTCTGGGGGCGATTCCCGCCCTACTAATTGCAATGCCGTTAACAAATTGACACGGTAGCAAGTTGAAACGGTCCAGGACAATTGGGCCCCGAGGTCGATACGAAAAAACCGGGTCTCGGACGTTATTTGGTTCCCCAGGGCCAGCCCGCTAGATGGCAATAAAACACGGGCACGTGTGATCTCCCGCGTATGGATTTCGCGTATAAGCCCCACCGTTTCAATATGCCCACTGATTAACTAAGGAGAGCTGTGTCAGCCAAAAGCCATCATCCCGGACCCGCGCTCCGGCTTCCTTGAAAATTCTTTGCCAAATCCTTTCGAGGGGAATAGATTGTAGCTTCAAGCGCTAATTTTCGCGGCGCGCTGCTGCATGGTTCCCTAACGTGGTTAATTTTCAAGGGCTTTTCTCTGTGCATCTGTCTTTTGCCTTGCCGACAACAATGCCTGCCGAAAACTACGGCAAATGGCGACTTGAACCCGAACTGGGGTCATAAAGAACGCTGTCTCTGAGATAATCGCCCGTGAGAAATCTTCTGCGTCCGCTTGCTAATCCATCACGACAGGTTCCACTCCTTGAACCACTCCCCGCCACGTCAGGAAGTTTGCGGCTCCCTCGCGTTCAAGCTGCCGTTTGCTAACTACGAATTCCTGTGAAATATTCGCCGTGGTCTCCGTCGCAGATGAGATTTCGGAGCATGGCTGCTGCGACCGGCGGGCGATGCCCAAGGGTCTGTATTGTGGCTTTTCTCGTGGCTGATGGGAGGCCGAGCCCTCCCATCCGCCCTGGCTAGCTACTTGCCGCGCGAGCGCGTCACTCAGAATGCCGCGGGCACCAAAAATGCTGCAGAAACAAACCCATATCACATTGTCATGGCCGTCTGTGTAATCCTTGGACGTGGTCGGTGGAAATATCCTCGCCATGTGGTTGGTACGCGCGCGTGCTGAGATGGCAAACGTTCGCCCGATTCGAATGATCGCGACCACCCTTGCCGGCACATCTGCCCCGACAGAAATTTCAACAAGATAGGTCATCAAAAACCACTGGGCGTCGTCAGCCAATAAAACTCGTCGATGCTCGTACCGCATACCCTCCAAATCAAGTACTGACCCCCGACCAGCCGACCGCAAAATTTGCAACAAGTGGTGTCGGAGTTCAGGTGTCAAGAGCTCAACCAGCGGCCACGCAACGCCAACGAGAAAGGAGGAAAAGGAGGAGGAGGAGGGATTACAGAACCTCTAAATCAATAGTCGGTAATGTAGGTGATGAGTCAAACCTCGGCAAACATCCGCAGCGTCACGCAAAAGTGCGCTTGCGCAAAATATGACCCGCATCCTTCTTGCATCCTGCGATCTGGCACGAGTCAATGTAATACGTTGCCTAGTCCATTATTCAAAGCGAGTTGGGCAATCTCACCCTGCTCGGCCTTCGTAAATGATTTGATACGGCAAATCTGGACAAAATCGTCGCACAATATTCTTGAGCGGGAAATGCTATTGAGCCACCCGCGTACGATATGCAATACAGTGCACCCCAAGCCTAAGAGCCTAAGGTGAAAATGTACAGAACAGAAGTCAAGGAACATGCTCGTTACGTTGACGTCGTGCGCCTGCCCCGCCACGCACGATTGGTTCGGCAAGGTTGACCGTATACCTTGATGGCCCGCGGCGCAGCGCAAGAAACCGATAAAAACCATGGCATTTGCAAATCATAGTTTGGCTTTCTTTACAACTTGCGTGCCCCCAGAATAATGCACGCACGCCTTTGCGACAATCTTAAATTCGTGAACTTCCTTACGGATCAACTTGGTCGCCATAACCCCATGCTTGCATTATTCCGTTTGCCATCACGCACTGGAACAACTCAAATGTACGACACAAGGCGAACGTCAAATCGACGTCAACATTGAAAATCAGCCTGGCGAAAGACCCAACCATATGCAGTTGTGAGTGCCGCAATTCTGAATATCTTCTTCGGTGCTCCCTATGGGGCCACAAAGCGCTGTACTGGGTGGGCGAAGCGCAGGGAGCAAGGGCTGTGCTGGGTGGTGGCTGACGCAATCGGGCGGTGCCACTGAGACCTTCGGTGGGGCTCCCTATGGGGCCACGAAGCGCTGTACTGGGTGGGCGAAACGCAGGGAGCAAGGGCTGTGCTGGGTGGTGGCTGACGCAATCGGGCGGTGCCACTGAGACCTTCGGTGGAGCTAGCTCCCTATGGGGCCACGGAACGCTGCACTGGGTGGGTGAAACGCAAGGAGCAAGGGCTGTGCTGGGTGGTGGCTCACGCATGCGGGCGGTGCCACTGGGACCTTCGGTAGAGCCCCCTGTGGGGCCACGAAGCGCTGTACTGGGTGGGTGAAACGCAAGGAGCAAGGGCTGTGCTGGGTGGTGGCTCACGCATGCGGGCGGTGCCACTGGGACCTTCGGTGGAGCTCCCTTTGGGGCCACGAAGAGCTGTACGGGGTGGGTGCAAACGCAAGGAGCAAGGGCTGTGCTGGGCGGTGGCCGGCGCATGGGGGCGGTGCCACTGGGACGTTCGGTGGAGCTCCCTATGGGGTCACGAAGCGCTGTATTGGGTGGGTGAAACGCAGGGAGGAGGGGGAGGAGGGCCACGAAACGCTGTACTGGGTGGGGGGGACGTATGCGGACGGTAGACGTGGAACCTTCGGTGGAGCTCCCTATGGGGCCACGAAGCGCTGTACTGGGTGGGGGGGACGCATGCGGACGGTAGACCTGGAACCTGGGGGGACGCATGCGGACGGTAGACCTGGAACCTTCGGTGGAGCTCTCTATATGGCCACAAAACGCTGTATTGAGTGGGTGAAACGCAGGGAGGAGGGGGAGGAGGGCCATGAAACGCTGTACTGTGTGTGGTAGGGGGGACGCATGCGGACGGTAGACCTGGAACCTTCGGTGGAGCTCCCTATGGGGCCACAAAACGCTGTGCTGGGCGTGGGGGACGCATGCGGGCACCCCCAATTGGGGCCTTCGGTGGAGCTACATATGGAGCCACGAAACGCTGCCCTGAGCGTGGGGGACGCATGCAGCCCCCCCACCGGGGCCTTCGGTGGAGCTTCTATGGGGCCACAAAACGCTGTGCTGGGCGTGGGGGGCCACAAAACGGTGTGCTGGGCGTGGGAGCCGCATGCGGCCCCCCCCACTGGGGCCTTCGGTGGAGCTCCCTGCACTGGGGCCTTCGGTGGAGCTCCCTATGGGGCCACGAAACGAATCAGCCATGGCGATACCGATGATGACGATGATGGTGATGGTGATGGTGATGATGATGATGATGATGGTGATGATGATGCTGTTGATGATGATGCTGACCATGATGATGCTGATGATGCTGATGATGATGATGCTGCTGATGCTGATGCTGATGCTGATGCTGATGCTGCTGCTGCTGACGACGACGACGACGACGATGACGATGATGATGATGATGATGATGATGATGATGATGATGCTGACGATGATGATGATGATGATGATGATGATGATGATGATGATGATGGGAGGAGGGGGTGAGCTGAGGCATGCGGAGAGCAAAGGCAAGGATGGGGGAGGAGGGAGGAGGAGGAGGAGGAGAGGAGAAGGAAGGAGGAAGGAGGTGGGATGCGGGGCGCTGTCTCTTCAAAACGAGGACCCAACACCACAGGATGGTTGGGGAAATTTCGTTTGGAACTAGAATTTGCAAACAAATCTCCTATGGCCTGGGTTCGCCTTGCTCTCCTGTCCCATTGTCGTATCGTGCATCCCCGTTTTTGTCTCTCCATTTGTAGTGTGAAGGAGCCGCAGATCACAAGCGCACGAAAAATACAAACCCGTGTAAATAATCGTTTGGCAAGAATGATTTGAACATTCGTATCTAGGAGACATGGTCGCAGAAAGCACGGACGGCATTCTGGATTATTTACGGTTTCGCGTCAAAAACTGCGGGCAGCTGGAAATCGACACCAAGCCGTTGAACGCATGCTCTGAGACACATCGATTTCTTCCTGTTCATAGGAACGACAACCGACGTTCGGACATTATCGCGACGGGCTTGCAAATGGGCCCATTCCCGCGCAAGGGTTCGTATGAATTTTATTGCTTATGCACCCATCTACCAAAAACCTCTGATCCCAAACAAGACAACGCCCCCAATCCGGTCTCGGATACTTTCTTTCTGGTATGCGTAATTCTTCTCAATCTCGGCATCTTCGAATAACGGGCCTCCCCAATTCATCGTGCCAAATCGTGTGAAACCATTCGTTGGGAGACGGTACCGTAACATCACAAAATCATGCAGGCCATGACGTCCCTGTTTCGTTGTCGCGCCATGCGCAGAAGTGATGTAACGATTGTGGTCTCAGTCTGCGACATACTTCTATTCCCAAATGCTTGGCGCTCGATTCAAGGGTGCTATGTGTTGTCAATTTCGGTTTCGGTCTGCCCGAAGAACCCCCTTCCATCACTATTTTGTTCCTGGTATACCAGCACGACGAGTGCTTGTTGGTAGGACCAAGATGTAAGTTGTATGGAACACATATTCCACATTACGGTATGGAATGCATCCCCCAGCTTCCGCAGCAACCAGCAATTCAAGAGATCTCGATCAAGCAACTTTGTCGAGAGACAGAGGCAACTATATTTGGAATTCGCATTCGCGGTCCGTCGCGCGGATGACTTTCACTGACAAGCATGCGCCGGCCTGCGAATACTAATGCTCATGCAATTGTTTGGTATTCCACTTGGGTTCGTGGCTGTCCACCCTCCTCGTGATAGGCACGCTCATTTATGTGTCTTATGCCTCTACCCCTTGCCATCCTGCCCCTCCATACCCGCGTTGGTCCACGTCGAGATGCCACCGCGCGCGTTCCTTTTGCTCACGCTACCTTGGTATTTGCGTGCGCTCCCAAGAATTTCGTTTCCATGGTCACGCGTAAATATTGGAGTTGTCCAGGCCGCCGTGGACAATCTGCTTAGTCACTGTTTGATGTCCATGCGTAGATGCTGCTGAACAAGAACCGTCGAACATGCAAGATAAAATACCCTACCATATGCAGGCGTGAGCACTGCAAAGCACATGGGACGAAGAAGGGGACCCCCCTACGGGGCCACGAAACGTGTGAGGAATGTGCTGGGTTGGGGGCGGGTGCGCCATGCGAGCCCTGCTGCTGGGGCCTGGTGGGGGTCTCGCCATCGCTCGGACGTCCATTTCCCGTGCATTTTTCGGTTTCGTGCGTTTTTTTTTTTGCTCGATGGTCCAGGCTCGTCCTCAATGGCTCTCGCCAAGAAAAAATGCACACGTCCGAGCGATGCCAGGGGGTAGGGATCCAATTTCGTTACGTGTTCGACGCGAACCCTGCCCCTGCCGCCCATCGAGTTGCGCGGATCGCTGATCGGTGAGGTAGTAGTCGTAGTAGTAGTTGTAGTAGTCGTGAGAGTAACTCTAATCGTGGCAGTAGTAGTGGAGGGTTGGGATCTCGCCGCCGAGCAGACATGGATTAGCGCCACGCTGATCAGCGACGGCTCCCGCTCCCGTGCAGAATCGGCGCGCTCCGGCGCGACATCGAGCGGCCCTGGCGCCATCTCTCTGGGGGCACCTCCCCACGTCCGTGGATCTGGCAAGGGAAACCATCATCAAATCGACAAGTCGGACTGGCGGTCAACATTAATCGGAAAGGCAGAGATCGCTAACTTGGCCGGAAGAAGTTAAACATCGGCGGACACCGGCAGGCTCGCGAGGTCCCCACCGAGAAACCGACAGCCAAATCGGAATCCGAAACCGAATCGTACTATCGGAATCGATCGACATCGAACCGAGCCGAGTCGGAAGAGGTCGAGACGAACCCCTGGCGCCCACCCGCCAAGCCCTCGGGTCCCCAAAATCCACGCGGGCGCGCGCCCGAGTCCGGAGGGCGACGGGTCCAGGCCCTCGGGGCTCCCCCAGGACCAGCTTTTGAGGATGAGTCGTCTTCTGACGGCCCCGGGCCCTGGCCATCGCTCGGACGTCCATTCCCTGTGTTCTTTTAGGTATCGTGCGTGGTTTTTTCGCCAAATGCTCAAGGATGCTCCTCGATGGTCCTCGCCGAAGGAGAAATTCACACGTCCGAGCGATGCCAAGGGCCCTGGACGGGCCCTGGGAAGTCGACAACGGGAGAGCAGGGCAGCTCTGTTCGCGCTCGGCGCGGCGCGAAGCGCGAACGACTCCGCACTCCCGCGCCGCCCCCCCCCCCAAGGGCAAAAGAGGAGGACGAGGCAGACGAGGAGGAGGCACCGCGAGAGCCGCGAGCCGCGAAAATAACTTGGCGCCCTCGTGTCGGCCCTTGGCAGCAAAAGCCTCAGGACCACTTTAGGGGAACAAGAAGTGACATAAACATAAAAAACTCAGAGGTCCGCGCGGATTTCTCGGATCGGCGCTGGGGCCCCCCGGCGGCGCCTCCGGCGCCACCCCTGGCGCGGGGTCAGCGCCGATCCGAGAAATCCGCGCGGAGCTCCGAGTTTTTATGTTTATGCCACTTTTTGTTCCCCTGCACTTTCCCTCACGATCCCCTCGTTTCTGCGCGGCTGCAGGAGCTCAGGGCCGCTCCGCGCCCGCGGCGGCGCTCACGACGCGGCCCCCGCACCAGACCTCGGCGCCCCGCTTCTCGCAGGAGCGCGTGCGGTACGCTGGCAGCGCTGCCCACCCCGCGGGCTGGGCCAGCCACGCGGCCCCGCCGAGCTCCGGGACCACGACGAGCGACTTGCCCGCCGCGAGGAGGGCGGCCCAGTACGAGAAGCTGGACTCCGCGACGATGCTGACGGGCGCCGCGGCCATCATGTCCGCCACCACCCTTGCAGCGCTTGGTGTGCGTGTGTGTGTGTGTGTGTGTGTGTGTGTGTGTGTGTGTGTTTGTGTGTGTGTGTTTGTGTGTGTGTGTGTGTTTGTGTGTGTGTGTGTGTGTGTGTTTGGCCGCTGCCTTTTCGTTCGTTCCCCGCCTGCGAAGCGGTAGCCAGGGCCCCCCCTGGCGCATCGTGCCCCCCAACACACGTTCATGATCATATCGAGTCGCTGTGGATGTGTGACCCCCACCGACCAAACGTCCCAAAAGCCATGATTCCACTTCCGCGCTCAATGGCATCTACCTCGAGAACCAGCGTTCAGCCGTGAGCGTCAAGCATGCCATTTCACATGCCTCGGCGAGTCCGACGCAGGTAGGATGGCGCCTGCAGCTCGCTTCGCAGAGACAGTTTTGACTCTGGAAGGTCGCCAGAAGGAAGATGACATGGTGGTACTAGGTGCTCGAAGAAAGAACTGGCGTCCCCAGAGTACTGCCACACAGTTGCAGCCACCACCAGCGTTCGGAAGAAGAGCTGGCATCTGCCTTCGGCGCACCCACTGCCCACACTCTCCCTCGGGCGCACACTCAAGCGCGGTGGCGGTATGTTCGCTGGATGGTGAAATTATAGCAACCTCAAACCAAACAGGTGGAACACCTGTGTACGCCAAACGCAGTAAAAGTGGGTGGCATGAGCATGATAGGAAATTCACCCAGCAAAAAGATGCTAAGCAAAATCACGCAATGTGCAAACCACAATCTATTCTCAACGCGAAAGCGCGTCAAGCGTAGAGTTTCACGCCGTGTTTTCGCAGCGCATCGACGGCGACGGCGGGGATCGGGAAGAAGACGGCGACGACGAGAAACAGCACTCAAGCCGCAGGCATCGCGCAGAAATACAACGCGCAAATACCACGCAAAATCAACACGTTGAAGCATTATGCTAACCAAGGCGGTGCGCTCAAGCATCATACTTTCAAGTGGTGATGCCGACGTGATATCATATTCACAGCTGACGCGTCAAACGCAATGTCGTGGTTTTGCATCGTGTTTGTTTTCCACCAGGTGGACAACCTCTCTCACGCTGAATCTCCAAGCTGAAACGTCATACGAATCCTGAGTCTTGCGCGCCGCAGTGCGTTTACGCAGTACAAGGCGGACGAACTTCTTTGGGCTGAAACTGAACGCCGAAACATCAAAATGGCTAAGAAAACGCAGCCCGCCCCCCGAACGACGACGGTTCCGACGATGGTAAAGAGGAGGCTGACGATGGCGATGACAACGACGATTCGTCGCCATCGTCGCCACCACCAACCTCATCCGCACCGTCGCCGTTGCCGCCGTCGCGAGCTGGGGTTCGCGTGGCGTGTTTGTTGTTTTGGCCCGCGTTGTGCATATCCTCGATGGTTCCTAATAGCGTCGCGGAGGCTTGCACCGCGTGGTATTTGCGCAGATCCTCGATGGTTCCTCATAGCGGCGCGGTGTCGTTGTAATGGCGGTGACGGTGATGTTTCTTTTGGGGTGGCGGTGCCGTGGGCCCAAACGTGGGCCCCTGCCACTCCCGAGCGTCGCGCTTCTGCGTGGTGCCGCTGCGTGGTGTTCGTGCGTCGTGTGTTCCGTCGTGATGTTTCCTCTACCGTTGGAGGTGTGGGGCTGGGGGGTTGAAGCCCCGAGCCCCCGAGGCACTGTCCTGGGGTGCTCTCGGGCCAGGATCTCGAGGGGAATTCCGCCGCGGCGACGAGGTGCCTCCCGGAGGCCCCAGACGTGCGGGAAACGCCCGAGAAGCCGCGGCGCCCTCGAGCCCCGATCGACGGCGGCGGCGATCCCCGAAACCGATCGGCAGCGACGGCGGCGAAAGACCGCGATCTGCGAGCCGAGGTCCTCGATCGACGGCGGCGACGTGAGGGGGCTGGCCCTCCGCCGCCCGCGGTGCCCTGGAGGAGCGCCCCCCTCCTGGGCACCGCGGTGCCCTGGAGCAGCACAAGCGCCCGAGAAACTCCTGGGAGGCGGCCGCTCCAGTTTTGTTGCTGCGCCGTGCTTGCGCAGTGTGGTGCGGTGCTGGCTCCTCGGCGCGCGCACGAAAAGTCCTTGCCGGCCTGACGGTGGCTCCCCTCCCTCTCGGCCCCTCTGGCCGACCCGCGACCTGGGCGCGACTCTTCCGTGCCTATTCTGTGCCCCGGCGCGCCCCGCTGCTGCTCGACTGCCGTCGGACCGCCTTGCGGCCGCCGACCAAACACACAAATTACACAGTGCCTGTTTCACACCCTCCCCTCCCTCCTCTCCCTCCCCTCCCCCCCTCCCCCCGTCCGTCCCCTCCCTCCCCCCGTCCCTCCCCTCCCTCCCCCACTCCTCCGCTCGGTCCCTCTCCTCCCTCCCCCCTCCCCCCCTCCCCCCCCTCCCCTCCCTCCGCTTCCCCTCGCCCCTCCCCCTGTCTCGCTTTTACGTCGATGTGCCTTGCGGCGTCGCGCTCTTTGAGGTCAAGCGTGCCGGGGGCTCTCGCTCGCGCGCTCGGGCGCGCGAGCATGGGGGCGGGTGGAGGCGAACGCGAGCGAAGCGAGCGAGAGGGTGAGCGATCAGGGGCGGGGGGGGGAGGCGAGCGAGCGAACGAGCTTGGGGGGGGGGGCGAGCGAGCATGGGGGGGAGGGCCAGTGAGAGAACGAGGGAGAGGGGGGGTCTCGGTCCTCTCGCTCGCTCGCTCGCTCGAGCGAGCGAGCGAGCAAGCCGGGCGGGTCGGTTCGGGCAGGCGGGACATCAGAAGCACGGTGCTCGCTCGCTCGCTCGGGCAAGCGAGCCAGCGAGCGAGGGAAGGCAGGCGTCGGTCCTCTGGCTCCCTGGCCTGCTCGCTGTCTCGCCCCGCTCGCTCCAGCGAGCGAGCGAGCGAGGGAAGGAGGGCTGTCGGTCCTCGCACTCGCTCGCTTGCTCGAGCGAGCGAGCCGGGCGGGTCGGTTCGGGCGACCAGGGCATTCCATGCAGGGTGCTCGCTCGCTCGCTCCGGCGAGCGAGCGAGCGAGCGAGGGAGGGAGCGGCTCGGTCCTCTCGCTTGCTCGCTCGCTCGCCCGCGTGCTCGAGTGAGCGAGCGAGCGAGAGGCCTGGGGTTCAGGAAGTGCTGCCGACTCACGAAACAATCTTGTATATCATCATTCGGCGAGCACCTCCGCGGTGGCGGATTCGCACGGCAGCGCAACTGGATAAAAGCTGAGCACGTCACCCACGTCCATCATCATCTTGACCTCGCTGCAGCCGTCAAGAACCTCGATGCTCCTCCTGGCAGTGCTGGGCGCATCCGAAAACACCAGGCACGTCAGCTCGCGGTTCACCCGTTCTTTTGCCAGGGAGCTCGCCCATCCCTGGTACCCGTCGTACAGCACATCTCCGGGAAACCAGTGCCAGAGGTCGCCGAAACGATAATGGATCGCCGCGGCCACGCCGCGGCCCGGAGGGGCCACGCTCGCAAGCATTCCCTCCGCGCGCTGGGCCGACGGCGCGTGCCAGAAGAGGCCGCGCAACCAGGCCAGATGTGCACCGAAATAGCGGAGGTCCTGGAAGTAACCGGACAGCCAGACCATGCTGCACGGCTCCACCCCGCCGCCGCGCCGCCGGTATCCGAGGAGGGCCTCGGCCAGCGGCTCGGCCCAGTCGCCGCCGCCATCCGGGGCGCCCGCGTCCATGCGTTGGCAGCGCGCGCCGCTGCGGCCGCACCAGCGCGAGAACGCCTTCCACGCGATGCAGCTGGAGACGCCTCCTTGAAGGGGCCCTGGGACACACAAATACATACACACACATAACCGGATTCGCCGTATTTTCCCATATTTTCGGGGTTTCTGTCTTTTCCCCATATCTTCCCATATTTTCTGGGGAATCGACGATTGATTGTGTCTGTGTGTTTTTCCCCTCCTTACTCCTGCCAGGAACCGGCCCTTCGGCACGGCGACCTCGCTCAGGCCACACGCCTCCCGCGTCGCGTTGGCCGCGCGGCCCTCCTGCTGCAGCAGCCCCGGCGCGACCAGGAGGCCCCCCACGGCGCGGAGCACGGTGTCGGCGTACCTGGGGGAACTAGATCTTCCTGGCCATCGCTCGGACGTCCATTCTCTGTGTTTTTGTTCGGTTTCGTGCGGTTTTTTTTCGCCAAATGATCAAGGATGCTCCTCGATGGTCCTCGCCGAGAGAAAAATGCACACGTCCGGGCGATGCCAGGAGAACGGTTTTTGTTTTTGTTGTTGTTGGGCTCTCACAGCTGAAAAATAATTGTTGTTGATCCCCCCTCTGGTGGCCATGGTGTTTTTTCCATTGAAGTGCCTTCCTGGGGCTCGCACCCTGTTTTTTCACCAGGGGAAGTCAATCGGCTCAAACTGGGCCGCTGGCCACCGATTTGCAACAACAGCGGTTCCCGCCTGATACTTCCTCACAAGTTATTCCCAAATCGCGCTCTCGCGCGGGACTTCCTCCCAATTCATGTACGCAGCGCGCTCTCGCGTGAGATTTCCTCGCAGTTGATTCAGACGATGCGCCCTCGGCATCGGCGTTCAGGAATCACGCTCTCACATGGTTTTTCTCACGATTTAATTAAGAATCGCGCTAGCGCTCGAGACTTCCTCGCGATTCATGCAGGACCCGCGCTTCAGCAACCAACAAGCTCGACCTGGTAGCCTGGGCCCGCCTTCCCGACCTGCCCGCTATGGGTCTGCCCGCCCGATCTGCCCGTCTGGTTCTACCACTGGTTTTCTGCTCCTTGCCCCCTCTTGCTAATTTCTCTCGTGCTCCATTCTTCTCCCTCCCCTTCCACCCGTCCTCTCTTCCCTTGTTTTAGGGGCTTCACTAACTGCGCGTGGCAGGTAAGAAAGATATACCCCAAGGGGGTACGACCGAAGACGACGAGGGCGGGTACCGAGGGTTGGGGATGTACGTATTGATTGGCACGTGAGCAGATAGGAGCGAACAGCCTTAAACTAATGGTTGTTGTTGTTATTGTCATTGTCATTGTTGTTATTGCTGTTGTTGTTGTTGCCGTTGTGGTTGTGGTTGTGGTTGTGGTTGTGGTTGTGATTGTTGTTGTTGTTGTTGAACTCTCATTTCTGAAGGATAATTATTGTTGATCCCCCCCGCCCGGTGCACATGCTATTTGTTCGATTGAAGTGCCCCTCCTGGGGCTCGCACCCGGTTTTTTATCAGGGAAAATCTTGATGGTCAAACTGTGTTGTGGGCCCCCGGTTTACAACAACAGCGGCTCCCGTCTGAGACGTCCTCGCATTTGATTCAGGAATCGCGCTCTCGCTTGGGACGTCCTTACAATTTATTCAGGAATCGCTTTCTCGGCGCACTGGAGTCGCGCTCTCGCTGGAGACTTGCCTGCAATTTACTCAAAAATAGCGCCCTCGCGTTGGCATTTCCCGCAATTTACTCAAGCGCCGCGCTGCCGACACTCAGGCACCCAGGAGTCGCGCTCACGCTTAGGACTCCCTCGCATATTATCTGGGAATCGGGATCTCGCTGCCCTTCGTGGCCCCCTCGCTGCCCTTCGTGGCCCCCTCCCTGCCCTTCGTGGCCCCGCTGCAACCGTTCGTGGCCCCCTCGCTACCCTTCGTGGCCCCGTTGCAACCCTTCGCGGTCCCCTCGCTGCCCATCGTGGCTCCGTTGCAGCCCTTCGTGGCCCCTTCGCTGCCCTTCGTGGCCCCGTTGCAGTCCTTCGCGGCCCCCTCGCTGCCCTTCGTGGCCCCGCTGTCGCCCTTCGTGGCCCCCTCGCTGCCCTTCGTGGCCCCCTCCCTGCCCTTCGTGGCCCCGTTGCAACCGTTCGTGGCCCCCTCGCTGCCCTTCGTGGCCCCGTTGCAACCCCTCGTGGCCCCCTCGCTGCCCTTCGTGGCCCGTTGCAGCCTTTCGTGGCCCCTTCGCTGCCCCTCGTGGCCCCGTTGCAGCCCTTCGTGGCCCCTTCGCTGGTTTTCGTGGCAATGCTGTCGCCCTTCGTGGCCCCCTCGCTGCCCTTCGTGGCCCCGTTGCAGCCCTTCGTGGCCCCCTCGCTGCCCTTCGTAGCCAGCCCCGTATATGCATGCCCTTCGTGGCCCCCGCTCGTTCGCGCCCGTCGTGGTCCCATATGCATGCCCTTCGTGGCCCCGCTGTCGCCTTTCGTGGCCCCCTCGCTGCCCTTCGTGGCCCCGTTGCTGCCCTCGGTGGCCCCGTCCTTGCCCTCCGCGGCCCAATATACGCATGGCTTTCGTGGCCCCCGCTCGTTCGCGCCCGTCGTGGCCCCATGTGCATGCCCTTCGTGGCCCCGGTGACGCCCTTTGTGGCCCTTTCGCTGTCTTGCCTGGGCCCGCTTTGCCGACCTGCCCGCTATGGGTCTGCCCGCCCGATCTGCCCGCCTGGTTCTACCTCCTGTATTATGTTTCTTGTCCCCCTCCTGCTAAGTTCTTGCTCCATTCTTCTCCCTCCCCATTTCCACCCGTCTTCTCTTCCTTGCATCGGGGACTGTACTATATGCGCGTCGCAGGTAAGGAAGATATGCCTCCAAGGGGGTACGATCGAAGACGATGCGGGCGGGTACTGAGGGTTTGGGATGTACGTATTGATTGGCACGTGGACAAATACGAGCGTACAGTCTTACCATGATTGTTGTTGTTGCTGCTGCTGCTGTCGTTATTGTTGTTGTTGTGGTTTGTTGTCGAATGTTACGTACTAAACAATTATTATTGTTGGACCCCCCCAGGCGCTTTGGCACTCTCGCCCAAGAACCGGCTACATGTTCATTGAAAATGAGGCTCACGCTCGAGCGGTTTGGGGGGCGTCAAAACCAGCCCCCAAACAACAACAACAACAACAACAACAACAACAACAACAACAACAACAACAACAACAACAACAACAACAACAACAACAACAACAACAACAACAATAATAACAATACCAACAACAACAACAATTACTAGCACGTGGGGACACTCCGTTCTCACCAGTGCCAGGGTTTTCATAGGAGGCGGGCAATACCCCCACTTTGTGGGGGGGCCGGTTCAAGCTCTACCAAATTTCCAAACGACTCTTCGCCACCACCCACACCCAGCTTCCCGCCCTATGACGTTCGGACACTTCACTTCGTGGCATGCGGACGACCGTGGCTACTATTCAGGGCCCCGCGGCCGACGACGACGGCGTGCGCGCGCGAAGAAAAAACGAATGTGTCCCGCATGGTATTATTTGACAGGGATGATGGCCCTGGCAGGTGCGCAACCGTTGTTGCAGAAGTTCGAAAAAGTTGCTCGCAAAAGCCCGTTTGACAGAAATGTTTAAAAAGTGTTGGGTTTCCTACGAATCCGCAAGAGCGCGCGGGATGAAATTTTGACATTTTTTTTTGAAAAACCATTGGTTTTTTGATGTTTTTATGTTAAAATCGCTACGAAAACTAAGGTTTTGGAAGGATTTCGTCTTGCGCGCGCGAATGTCCACTTTACCTTATTTTTTGCAAGGGATTCTTGAAGTTTGGTTATGTTAGAACAAGAAATGTCCACTTTAGCTTATTTTTTGCAAGGGAAAGCGGGCCGTAACAAAACAACCGGATCCGGACCAACCCGTTTTGCCTGAGACTTCCTCATGAAAATGTGGCTGCGGCCTAGGCGCGGCGGGGGGGCCGCGCACCAGGGGTCCCAACAATAATTATTCTTTAGAAGTAATGATGTTCAACAACAACAACAACAACAACAACAACAAGAACAACAACAACAACAACAACAACAACAACAACAACAACAACAACAACACCAACACCAACACCAACACCAACACCAACACCACCAACAACAACAACAACAACAACAACAACAACAACACCAACAACAACAACAACAACAACGCTCCCGCTCGAGACTTCCTCCTTTTGTACTCAGGGCCGGTGCTCTTGCCCGCCGCCGAAAGCCGCCGTCCCATTATAACCAGCGCTACCGCTCGAGACTTCCTCCCGCATTTACCTTCGACTGGCGCGCTACTATTTTTCTCATCGGCGCCGCCCCCAGCAACAACAACGCTACTGCTCGAGAGTTCCTCCCTGTTTTACTCAAGGCGGTGCCCCTCCTCGCCGACGAAAGCCGCCGCCCCGACAAAACTAGCGCTCCCGACAAAACCAGCGTCCCGACAAGCCTCGCCGCTGATGGCCCCCATCCCCACCAAAGCAATCCTGTCGCTCGATACTTCCTTGTGCTTTACCCTTGGCTGGGGCTCCACTGGCGGTCTAGCATCGGCGCAGCCGCGGGCATGCGTTTTCGAGGCGGGATATGTTGAAATTCCTCGGAGGAGGTGTTTGCAAGACCTCATTGGGCGGGAAATCTGGGAATGGAAATAACGGACCCCGCTATAGAACAAGAGTCCCCCATGATGGGGATGGTTATCATGATGGTCGCATGCTTCGTGTAGAAACATCGCGCATGAGGGTAAACTGATTGTTGTTGCTGTTTGTGCGATTTTTTGTCGGCACGTCCCTTTGCGAGTCCACGGTCGCCTTCTACGGCCTGGACAACAAAAGGCGCCAATGCATTCGCCCAGGAACGCCGTGTCACGCCCGACAAGAAACGGTTTCTGGAAGAGGTCGGGCAACGATCGCCTCCCCCTTCCCCGCGCCCCTCTCCTCACACCTGGGGGGAACCAAAAGGTACCGATACCCCTTGCTTGCTGGACCTCTTTCGGGGTGCGTTCCAACAAGGCTTTCGGAACGAATCCAGCCGTGGCGACGAGTCCTCCAGAAGAGGCCGAATTACGTCGCGACGAACCCAACTGCGTCAATTGGGCCGAACCTTTTGGTTAAATGGTTATGGATGGTGACCATGCACGAACTGCACTTATGCTGTGCAAGCCACATGGGGCGAGGCAGCTGCAGGAGACGGATGAGGGAGGGAGGGGCGTAGGCAGGGCGGCGGGGGAAGGAGGAAGAGGACGGCAGCGAGAGAGGAGGGAGGAGAAAGGAGGGCGGCGATGTCTTCAATGGGGTCGCTGGTGGAAAACGATGGCGACGCCATGTCGCTGTGGCGCCGCGTGGGGTCGGCTGTTCATGAGCAGTGCAGGACTCGCGCGATACCCACGCGGGCGGCCCGCGGGGAAGGAAATCGAGCCCAGCATCACCCGTCATCAAATGGTTCTCTACCTTCGTGGCCCTGGAGAACATCACGTGGAAAAATTATGAAGGCCTGGTTTGAAGACGCGGCCGGCGCCCGCTGCGTTGGCCCTCCAAGCGGCCCCAGAAAGTGGCGACAATCTCGCAGTTCTCGAGTAACTCAGACATGCGCGTGACCAAACTGTGGTCATCAGCCTCCCCCAGACTGAGGGCGATGACAGCTTGGCTCCAACACCAGAAAACGAGGCAGTGACCTCCTGCCAACATTGCGCCGCCCGCGGTGGACTTCCTCGTCCTGAGGCGGCCTGCGTGGTCTGCGTCGCGCCAGCCATGGGGCGACGTCGCCATCTCCTGGTTCCGGAAATGCTGCAAAAACCCAGGGTGCCTTCGGAGGTGCCGAGCAGCCCGCTGCAACGTGGCCACGTGCCCGGCCGTCGGAAGATTCATGCCCGGTGCCAACTTCCGCGCGATAGCTCCTTAGTCTGGGCGGTCCTGGGCCATGTTGGCCATCGCAAGTGTCGTCACCTTATATGCCCCGTGCCTTGGCAACTCCCAGCTCGCGAATCAAGATCTGCGCATGAATTGGGTCGCGCCCCCACTCAGTGCCAGCGCTCGCCCACGTCAACAAAAGGTTCAGCGCGCGGATGCTTTGCTCGCAGTCTGGCTGTCCGGGCGGAGCGAGGACGGACGCCTTCCAGCTTGATCGCCCAGTCCTTGCTCAATTCCTTCTTCGGCCAGTCGGCGTCGACCCTTGCGGTCAAGGCCGCGAATTTGTCGCTGCGCAGCGTCGCGCGCATGTCGCGCACTCGGCGCCGGCAGACGGGCGGAGAGCCCCTGCCCTGACGGAAGCCTGACGAACGCATCTTCGACGCGACCAGCTTCTCCCACGCGGGCGCCGAGTCTCGCGCCCCATGCGTGGAACGACGAAGCTGGCCGACCGCGCCTCCTGCGAGGTCGCGCGCTCGTCTGCGCCCCTCCAGGAGCTTTGCAAATGGCGCGCGGCCAGCCATGGCCCAGAAGTGCGCCTTCTTGGGCCTAGATCTTTTTTCCCAACCATCCTGTGGTGTTGGGTCCTCGTTTTGAAGAGACGGTGCCCCGCGTTCCTCTCCTCCTCCTCCTCCTCCTCCCCCTCCTCCCTCTTCCCATCGTCATCATCATCATCATCATCATCATCATCATCATCATCATCATCATCATCATCATCGTCATCATCATCGTCATCGTCATCATCATCATCATCATCATCATCATCATCATCATCACCATCACCATCACCATCACCATCACCATCACCATCACCATCACCATCACCATCACCATCACCATCATCATCATCATCATCATCATCATCATCATCATCATCATCATCATCATCATCATCATCATCATCATCATCATCATCATCATCGTCATCATCATCGTCATCGTCACCCACGCCCATTTCGGCACACCCGTCACACGTTTCGTGGCCCCATAGGGAGCTCCACCGAAGGCCCCAGTGGCAGGGTCCGCATGCCTCCCCATTACCTATTTCGGCACACCCGTCACACGTTTCGTGGCCCCATAGGGAGCTCCACCGAAGGCCCCAGTGGCAGGGTCCGCATGCCTCCCCATTACCTATTTCGGCACACCCGTCACACGTTTCGTGGCCCCATAGGGAGCTCCACCGAAGGCCCCAGTGGCAGGGTCCGCATGCCTCCCCACCACCCATTCGGCACACCCCTCACACGTTTCGTGCCCCATAGGGAGCTCCACCGAAGGCCCCAGTGGCAGGGTCCGCATGCCTCCCCACCACCCATTTCGGCACACCCCTCACACGTTTCGTGGCCCCATAGGGAGCTCCACCGAAGGCCCCAGTGGCAGGGTCCGCATGCCTCCCCACCACCCATTTCGGCACACCCCTCACACGTTTCGTGGCCCCATAGGGAGCTCCACCGAAGGCCCCAGTGGCAGGGTCCGCATGCCTCCCCACCACACATTTCGGCACACCCCTCACACGTTTCGTGGCCCCATAGGGAGCTCACCGAAGGCCCCAGTGGCAGGGTCCGCATGCCTCCCCACCACCCATATCGGCACACCCCTCACACGTTTCGTGGCCCCATAGGGAGCTCCCGAAGGCCCCCGCATGCCTCCCCACCACCCATTTCGGCACACCCCTCACACGTTTCGTGGCCCCATAGGGAGCTCCACCGAAGGCCCCAGTGGCAGGGTCCGCATGCCTCCCCACCACCTATTTCGGCACACCCCTCACACGCTTCGTGGCCCCATAGGGAGCTCCACCGAAGGCCCCAGTGGCAGGGTTCGCATGCCTCCCCACCACCCATGTCGGCACTCCCCAACACACATTTCGGCACACCCCATCACACGCTTCGTGGCCCCACAGGGATCTCCACCGAAGGTCGGGGGGAGGTTGAGAATCTGGTGACACATGCGTTGGCATGTCTGGGTGGCTATCGGGTGGCTGGAACCGTTGGGGTAATCCGTGGAGAATGGGCTGTGGAAGTCGCTTCTGAGGGCCCTGCCACTCCATCTCACGGTCCAAATCCACGGGCAGAGCATCAGGTTTGACCCTTCTGCTTCCAACTCAGGGCGTCCGCCACCGCGCAGCACAGCCCTTGCTGACCGCGTCTCGCCCACCCAGTACAGCGTTTCGTGGCCCCATAAGGAGCTCCACCGAAGGTCCCAGTGGCACCGCCCGCATGCGTCCGCCACCACCCAGCACAATTGCGGCATTCACAACTGCATATGGTTGGGTCCTTCGCCGGGCTAATTTTTCTTTTGAAGGTCGCGCCGTGTCCGCGGCAAGGGAAGGCGACGTCTCGCGGGAGGCCGACGGCGGCGTCGCCTCAAAGTGGCGCTCTGAAGTACCCTTCCGCTTGATCTCCGTCGCGACCAAACGGATCCGCACCCGGTGGTCGGTGGCGCCCCCTAGTCGACGTCGCCCCGGCGCGCGTCAATCGCCTTGGCGCCGCTCGGCCTATGGAGAACGCCCCAAAGCCCGATCCGGTCGATGAATTTGACATCCTCCATCCTCGCCTCCTGGGTCAAATCTGTCAGAAGCGCCTTCCTTGAGAGATCCCCCGCGTAACCTTCATCGCTGGGTTCCGAAAAACTCCTCGTCGCCCCGCTCGAAGCGACGCTCGTCCGCCGCGGATTGCTCGGCTGCCCCATCCCTGATGCGCAGCGGCGCGTGATCCTTCTGGGCGCGGGCCAGCGCGAAGATCATCTGGTCGCCCGTCCTCGACCCCACCTGATCGATGAGTTGCGCGAGCAAAGACATCTCCTGGTCGTCAACGTTCTCCTCGGGGGCGCGGCGCTGGCTCGCCGGTGCCCATGGCCGCGCGGCCAAGCCCCCCTGGCCCGCGACGCCCCCCGCAGGGCGCTTGAAAGCCCTGATCCGGCGCAGCATCCATGGCTCCATGCTGCGACCTGGCCGCGCTTCCCGGCGCAGCCGCCGGGTGTCTCTCGTTCGCAGACGGCGCCGGGGCCCCCGTGATGCGCAGACGCGCAGCGCCCATCTCTTCCTCCGGAGCTGCGCCTGGCACTCGCTTATTGGCATTCTCCGCCTCGAGCCTCTGCAGAGCCGCTGCGATTTTGGCGCCCCAGCGTGGGTCCGAGACGACGGTCGCCTCGATCCGCGCCCCGCGCTCTCGAGCGCGCAACAAGCCCATCCGAGGGGGATCTCCCCGGGCAGTCTCGCGCGCGGGGGCCTGCTGGTGAAACCGCGCTTCTCCAAATCAGCATTGGTAATGTCGCGTTCCCGCAACTGCCCGTCGCCGTCGACCGCCTGCGCGGGCGCCGCCGGATCTCGGGGCAGTCGGGGGCCATCTCCGCCGCGCCTGGGATCTCCGACGCTTCCTGGCATGCTGGGCCGTCCGGCGCCAGTCTCCAAGAGGGCCTCGGACTGTTGCCGACGCCCTCTGCGTCGCATCGCTGTCCCTCCGAGGCGCGCCCGACGGATTGCGCTGCGCGCGCGCCCGCGCTGGCGCCCAGTCCGTTCGGTAATATCAACCTCCGCGCCTAAAAACAAACCTCGTTCCCGCCCGGCCCCAAGTCCGCGAAGGGCCCTCTTTTTGATATCGGCGGCCCATCCGAAGGCTGCCGGCGCAGCCCGCCGCCGCGCGCCCTTCGCCCCCTGGCGCGCGGTCGCGCCGTCGTCGCTCTTGATGGAGAGGCGATGCAGCGCGGCGGCGTGCTCAGTAAGCCGCGCCAGCATGGGGCCCCGAAGTTCCACCTACATCCTCGCCCGCTGCTCCGCGCGCCCCTCAAGCGCCCGCGCGAGCCCATGCACTCTGTGCGTCGTTCGCTCTACCTCGCCGTTAGCTGCCTTCTCGCCTCCAGGTGCCTCTTACTGCGCTCGCTCTGCATTCTAGGGGGCCTTCGCGGCGTTGCAGACGGCCGAGATCGACGCCTCCCGATCGCTCTGGCCGATGACCTTCCGCCCAGGCCTGTTCAGAACTCGGACAAAGACCCGCTTTGCAACCCTTGCGGGGCGCCGCGCGCGCAAATATAGCCATCGACATGCTGCCGGAGGGCGCGGGCGCAGGCAAGTCCTAGACCCCGCCGCCTGCAGCGGGGCCCCCCCGGGCTTCTGGCGCTTCCGCGAGTGCGCGCCGCGCGCCAACTGCGAAATGGTTGGCTAACCTCGTGGTCCTCGGCCATCTGGGCCTCCGCCGAACCTGGCGCCGCCTCCGGCGCCGCGTTCTGCGGCGCCTCCTGGATGACCTCCGCGATCGGATAGGTCGCAGGCTGCTGCGGTCGTTCGGCTTCGCCTTCCGACCCATGCTCGACGGGTTCCCGGTCGGCGCGGCCCAAGCGGGCAGCGCATGGACCCCATCGTTCTGGGAGGTCTTTTGCGCTCTGGCCCGCCCCGTAATTTCGGGCGCCGCCGCCGCCGTTCGCAGCCGCGTCGAAGCGCGCGCAGTTCCCGTTGCGAGCCATCCGGCTGGACGGACTTAATGGCCGATGGGCGTCGCCGACGCCCCCGCGTCGTCGACGCGCCCTCCCCGTCCACGAAGCCGCAGACGAGCTCCTTCTCGCCGCCCCCCCCCACCCCGCCCTCCGAAGTCGCCCGGTGGCCATGGGCCGCGCTCCAGGGGGGCGTAGACGTAGATGCGCTGGAACCCGTCATGATGTCGATCCTCTCGCGCCCTTCCCCCGCCCGCTTCCGCCGCGACTCGCTCCTCCTGGGGCGAGTGGGCGCAGCTGGCCCGCGCTGGGCCGCGGCGCCTGTCTGCGCGCCTGTGTCTTTTTTAGGCAGGTGATCGTCGTCTTCGTTCTAGTAATCTCGTCTAGTCATCGCTTGTCGCGTCCTCCTATTCTCAGGTTTCCTCCTCTCCAGCTGGCCACTCCTCTCCTGGCGTTGTTTTCCGTCCTGATGACCTCTCAAACTCAACTCCTCAGTCCTGCGATCTTCGAGCCGAGAATCTCGCATTGGCCGTCGTCGACGGCCCTGCGGGGGATCGGCGCGGAGCTCCTCCCGCGCGCTCCCGGCTGCGAGCTCGCGAGTGCAGCGCGGTGGGGAAGTGGGCGACGACCTCCGTCATCGGGGCGACCGCGGGGCTCGCCGCGGGACCTCGTCAGCAGGCCCCCTCCGACTTCGGCGCGACTGCGCGGCCGAATCGTTCTTCCGCCATTGTGGCAGCGACTCCACTTTGGGTCTCGGCTGCCACTTCGGCGTCGCGCCTGGGCGGCTGGCCTGGTCGCGGCGCCCCTGGCGAGCCGCGCGCTAGGCTTGGGCCCGCCCTCCTCAATCGAGACCTGAAGCTTCGCATTCCCTATCATCCTTCTCCTTATACTTCTTCTTCTTCTTCGACCTCGCTCTCCTGTCCTTCTGCGCCGGCGTCTTGCGCTTGGCGCTCGCAGGAGTGGCCGAGGTCCGTGCCGCCTGTCTGACGGGCTCGCCATGGCGTGCTTCCTCCTCCTTGCTCTTCTCGTCCGTGCCCTTGTGCTCCCTGACCTTATGCCCCTCAACCTTCTGTTTCTTCCTCCTGTGCTCGTTAATTGCTCCTCTGTGTGTTCAACAGATGCTCGTCCGTCGCGGGCCGCCTGTCGCGCCTGGGAAGGCGCTCGGCCGCCCCCTGGTCCTCGTCGGAATCTTCGTGCTCGTCGTCGCACGCGTCGTCGGAGCTGTCACTGACGATGCTAGCGAGGGTCGCGGGAAGGGGGCCCGCGCCCGCGCGCCAACATGGCCCAGAAAGCGCTGCGTCAACAACGTCAGTCGGCTCACGCATGGAGGATACGCTGCCGCGCTCCGCGTGTCTCGCACGCCTGAGCTGAAGCACAACTGCCCCGCAGAATGTCGCCCCGGCGCGCCGGTGTTGACAACCTTCGGCGTGGGCCGCCGCGATGGCGAATTCCCCCTTTTGGCCTGGGCCTGGGGCCATTGCCACCTTTTCCTGTCCTTCCTCGGCCCTGTCTTTGTCAACGCGGAACAATTTAATCGCGCCCTCTTGCTGGGCGTCCGCCAGGTCGGTCTCCTCGCGCGCGCCCGCGAGCTCGTGGGGCGATTCGTCCTGGGCCGGCCGACCCTTTGGGTGGCCCTCTCTGCCTCCCGCGCCTCTCTTAAGAAGCTGCCCTTGCGAATGGGGCACCGCGATCGGAGAGAGATGCCTTCCGTCGATGTCGGGCAGCGGCCGCGATGGCCTCGGAACTGGCCGCCCTGCTCGCTGCGCCCCGCGCTATGGCAAGAACCCCCCAGACTGGAGGATCCTCCGACCTTGTCGTCTGTGGGAGGGTCCCTGTTCTTGCCTTTGCCGTTCTTTCCCTTCCTTTTTTCCCTTAGGATTGCCGCTCATGGGGGGCTCTCGCGAGCGAGCCGGTGTCCGCCAGCACGGCCCCTTTCGGCAGACCACCTGCTGGGTGTGCCGCCCCACCTCGCGCTTCAAGTCGTCGTGCGCGTCCAACCGCCCGATGTTCAAATCGATGTGGTCCTGGAGCTCAGCGGGGCGCATGCTACACAGGCGCACGCGCCGCGTCCTGTCGGACAGCTCTTCTCCTGTCCTGTCCTTGCTGTGGGTGTAATCCCCCCCCAATGCTCGATCGCAGACAGCCGCTGGTCCGTCCCGACCTGGTGCGGCCTCAGCCTCAGGTTGGACACGGGGTTGTTCGGATCCTACTTTCGGCTGAGCTTCCGCCAGGCGTCGAACCCCTGGTTCTTCTGTTCTTGACGATGTTGAAGGCTGCCGTGCCCATCGTTGTCAGGCTCGTCAACACCGCGGCGAGCTGTCCATTGATATCCTTCGCCGCAGCACGACTTCGTCCAGCTTCCCCTGGGTCGCCACTTCCTAGCCGAGGCCAGCCGCCCATTCGGGTACGTCGTCGCCGTTAGCAAATTGCCCGTTGACCCACGTCGCGAACTTAAAACTCCAGCCAGGCCAGTCGGCCTCCTTGCCGGAGAAAGGTGCAGGCTGCCTGTCGGCCTTCATGTCAATCATCCCCTGCCTTCTGCGCACAACGATCTCCAGGAAATTCTCCTGCTGCTGGAGCGCGGCCTGAACAGCGTCGCCTTGCTCCCCAACCTGCGCGCCCGCCTTGCTCCCCAACCTGCGCGCCCACAGCACGCAACGCCTCATTCGTCCATTCCTGCGTTTGCCGCAGCGTGTCGGCCAGCTATGTGATGGCTTGCATCACCTGCTGCTCGTTCATCGTGTCTGCCATCGCGTCGCCTGACGCACTGGAGCGTTAGCCCCCGCCAGCGCACTCAGAACAGCCTCGCCATCGCCGTTGGCGGGTGTCGCGTTCCGCTACCATGGATTTTTCTCTGAACGGTAAAACGGCAGCGGACGTGTGGGATCTCGACACTAACAACCGCGACAATGCCTACAGTTTCGCAAGTCGCAGTCCACCAGGGATGGCGAGGTCTAATTTGCGTCTGCGCTCGGTATCCCCTACGCAGGCCCTCCCAGCAGCCCTCGAAATCTGCGCTGGGTACTCACTGCGGTGGCCCTCCCAGCAGCCCTCGAATGTGGCGACCGTTTCTTCGCAACCTCCCAGGGACGGCGAGGTCTAATTTGAATCTGCGCTCGGTGCCCACTACGCTGACCCTTCCAGCAACCCTCGAAACTGGTAATCGTGTCGCAGCTCGCCGCCCACCAGGGATAGCGAGGTCCAACTTGACTCTGCATTCGGTACCCACTACGCCCTCCCAACAGCCGTCGAACGTGGCGACCGTTTCGCAGCTCACAGCATACCAGGGATGGCGAGCACAATAACAAGACACGTAGGAAGTAGGAGACAGGCGAAGAAGAGAGGAAGGAAGAGAGGAGGTGGGGGGGAAGGAGGTGTACGGCCGCAGTGCTCTGTTCAGAACGAGAACCCAACACATGAAGGTCGGGACAAAAAGGGGGGAAAACGAGGGCAGGGCAACAACATCGGTACCTTGCCTGTACGTCGCGGAACACTTGCGTCATCGCGAAAAATCAAGACTGGAACCATGGGCCCTATCTTTCGGGACCCCTCTTCGAGCAAGATCGACATGTGGTCCTTGGGCCAGGAACCGGGCAAACACGCCCCGTGTGTACAAATGTGCAAAATCTCGTATCGATCGGTATCTTCTCCTCCTCTGCCAGGGTAACGGTACGGCGAGGGCATTGGATAAATCCGTGGATAAGAAAGCCAGGGTCTGGAGGCCAGTGGAACTCCAGTCGTGGATTGGCCATGGACATTGCTACCGCCATTATCCGATAAGGACGCCTCCGGGGTCTGAAACCCTCTGGGCACGTTTCTTGGACAACGCCCCCTCTATACGGGTGCGGCAGGTTCGTGCTGTGCCCACCTGCGCGTTGGTGTCTGACACCGCGCAGATCGTGAAACTGTGAACGGTCGGCGGCTTTCGGGGATGGACAGACCCCCCTTTAGTAAAACGTGGTTTACTGAAAACGACGTCGAGCCCAAACCTGGCGGGCGCAAGCCTGGAAAATAACGGCCGCGGCGCCCTCTCGAGAACCGAAAACGGACAATTCACTAATCGACGTGTCACTGTTGGGGGTTCTGTCCACCCCCGAGGCTTTCCTATAGCGCGGATCCATCGATAGAGGCCGATTCTGGGCCGCTGGCGGCGCTCAACCTGGCACGCCCTCGCTGGCGTCGCCGCCGCGTCGCCTCGATGCGAGCCTGCTGTACCTTCCCCGCCTCGGAGTGCCCTCCAGGAGCAGAAAGCCCTCTGGGCACAGTGCTTCACCCCGTCTGCCTGCCGCACCGTGTCTTGGCGGCGAGCGCGGGGGGAAGCGAGAAGGGGAAGGCCTCCTCAGGAGGCGAAGGCGGCGGGACTTCTCGGAAGCGCTCCAGCCTTCTGAAAAAATTCTGCGTTTTCCGGGAAGGCTTAGACAACTCATCAGAAGGCCGGAGGACTCCCGAGCCTCCTGAGGAGGCCCGCCGCTCCTCACTTCCCCCCGGGCTCGCCCTCGACTTTCTTTCCGCCTCGGAACGCCCCCACCGCCTCTGCCCACCACACCTCTTCTGGGGCCTGGCCTTCCAGGCGACCGTGCCAGGCCGTCGTCGTCCACCGCCAGGGAGGGGGGAGGGGGAGGAGGAGGGGCAGGAGGAGGGGGAGGAGGAGAAGGAGGGGGAGGAGGAGGAGGGGGAGGAGTTGTACACGGACTCCGCCTTCGTGCATGAGGTGTGCACAAGCGTGGAGAGCGAGAGTGTTGTGGCTCCCGCGGTGCATGGTCCGAGCTGTGGCGCGCGGTGTGGACAAAGATTCACGATTGGGGCGGCCCCTCTCAGATCCGTCTCGTCAAAGTGAAGGGACACTGTACGCGTGCACGTGTGCAGCTCGGTCTCAGCAGTGAGTTTGAAAAGGCAGGCAATGATGAGGCCGACTCGTGGGCCCAGTGGTCTGCCTCTCGTGTGCAGATTGATCAGAGTTTGCGTGAGCAGGTCACTGCCAGAGCCAAGGTGTTGGCGCACTACGCTAAATGGGTGGCCCAAGTAGGGGCGTGTCTTGCCGATTTCGACTGTGAGCATGTTAAGCCTGAACTGAAGCGATCTGGTCAGTCTTCCTGTCAGCCCAAGCTCGTGGTTGAACCGCCCCCGCCTGTCACCACCCCACGCCCCCTCCTGCGTGCAGATGCTGCGCACGCGCGTGTAGTTGCAGCAGATGGGCGCAGGCACCTCGTGCATCCCTTTCAGCTCCAGGAGGGCACCTGGTGCGTCGTGTGTGCAGTGTGTGGGCTTGGAGGTCGCAAAGTCTCAGCCAAGCTGTCTCAGCAGTGCGATGGACCCCCTGCGGCTTCCTCCCACGGCGCGCGCGTGTTGGCTAACCTCGCGCGCGCGCCTGCACGATACAGTCTCAATAAGAAGTGGCACCTGCTCCGCCAGCCGTTCAGAACTGGCGATCAGGTCCGTGCGGGCGAGATTGATTCTCTCCACATTGCCTAACTCGTTTGGCTTTGTCTTTTCCGTGTTTCACCCGTGGGGTGAACGGGAGCGGGTGGTGGCGCAAGTGGTAATGGCCCCGCATCAAAGGGGAAGCGCCACCCATCCAGCTCAAAGGTGTGCGGCGAGACCCATCGTCGCGCAGGGCTGTGTCGAGGAGGAGGGGGAGGAGGAGGAGGAGGAGGAGGAGGAGGAGGAGGAGGAGGAGGAGGAGGAGAGGAGGAGGAGGAGGAGGGGGCAACAGACTCCTCCTTCTCCCCGGCCTTCTTGCCCCCCCTCGGAGTGCCTCCGCGCCAGGCCGTCGTCGGCCACCGCCACGCAGAGCGCGCCGGCCGCGGCGCGCGCGGCGGACAGCGCCGCCGCGAGCTGGAAGAGCAGGTTCCCGAGGCGCCCGCACGGCTGCACCACCACCTCGGGCGAGGGCGGCGGCGACGACGACGACCACGACGACGATGACCACGAGGGCGACGACGACGACGACGACGACGACGACGAGGATAAGGACGAGGACGAGGACGACGAAGACGAGGAAGAGGACGAGAACGAGACGAGGAGGAGGAGGAGGAACAGGAGGAGGAGGAGGACGACGACGATGACGACGACGACGACGACTGGCAGCTGATGACGACGACGGCGGCGGCGACGACAACGGCGGGATCTTTCCCCACGGCGCACGGCCGTGCTCGCTGCAGCTCTGGGGAGCTGCACGCGCTGACTTGGCGCAGGCGGCGCAGGGCGAGGAGGCGGAGGCGGGAGGGGAGGCCCTCCAGGCCCCCCCCGGGGGAGCGAGGACGTCGACCCCGACACCCGCACGGGCACCGACCACCTCCCCAGCGTCCTCGGACTGGGCTTTGCCGAAGGGTCTCTGTTTCTTCTGCGCATGGCGCCCACTGTCCCGTGGGACCCCTGGCTCCTAGGGAGAAACCCCCACCGATCCCGCAGGCACCTCGGAGGGGGGTCGCCAAGGTTTTCCGGACCCCGTGTCCCCCTACAGGGGGATTTTGGGCGAAAAGTTCGCCGGCCCAACGGGCCAGAGGCGTGCTAAGATCTCCGGTAACTGGTGCACAGTATTTCTAGTTCGCGCGCGCGCCGCAATCGACTACCCCCCCTCCCGCCCCAAGAGGCCCCCAAGAGCCCCCAAAGAGGCCCTGGGGCCCCCCAAGACGCCGCCAAGGAGCCCCAAGAGACTCCCAAGAGGTCCCCAAGAGGCCCCCAAGAGGCCCTAACGAGGGCGCCAGGGCCAGCGGAATGAGCGAAGCGATTAAATAACAAATAATCAAAAAATGCCCCCCATGGTCAAAAAATATACACAAAAAATAGCCCCCAGACTATATTTGGACTATTTGGGAATGTTCCTCCCGTGAAGAGGGACGGGCCCGACTTAGCCCTGGCCGCCAGGACGCAGCCAGCCGCCCGCGACTGGCCGCCCAGCGCCTCGGGCAGCACCGCCCCGAGTGCGGACCCGTTGCGGATGCGCGCCCAGCAGGCGGCCCCGCTGCAGGGCCGCGGCCCTCTCCGCGCCGCCGCCCCCCCCCCCCCTCCAAGCCTGCCGCTCCCCCTCCTCCTCCTCCTCCGCGTAAGTTGAAGTCGGGCGTGTCCCCCTGTAGAAGGATTTTCGACGAAAAATAAAACATACTCCAGATTTCGTAATAAAGGGAGGGGGGTCTCATTTCGGGGGGGGTCTCTTCCAGGCTATCTTGGAGGGCCTGGGGGGGTCTGGGGACGATGTTTTTGGAGGGTTCTCCCACGGGGGAGGTCTGAAATGGCTTGTCTTGGAGGGTCCAGACCCCCTCCCTTTTATTACGAAATCTGGAGTACTCAAAACATCTCCCAAAATGGTCAAAAAATGCAAGACTATTTTTTTTTATACCTATTTTAGGATATTATTCCCCCTGTAGAGGGACAGGCCCGACTTGAGCGCAAGTGCGCGGATCGGCTCTCCCGACCCGGAAACGGCCAGGGCGACCTGCGCGACCAGGGCGACCAGGGCGACCGGGGCGACCACCTCCTCCTCCTCCGCTCCCGCCCCGTCGCCCCCCCCCTCCCCCCCCCCTCCCCGCCTCTCGGGTCGGGCGAAAGGGGGGGATAGCAAAGGGGGGGGCTGAGAACCAGCTCACGCAGGGTGATTTCCCCGGCGCCTCCCGGCGCCGGCCGCGGCTGTGTATCGGGGCATGGGCCCCTCGGTGAGGCCGAAACCAGCTGCATGCAGCAAATTTCGTACCCCCCCAGGAGGAGGAGGAGGAGGAGGAGGAGGAGGAGGAGGAGGAGGAGGAGGAGGAGGAGGAGGAGGAGGAGGAGGAGGAGGAGGAGGAGGAGGAGGAGGAGGAGGAGGAGGAGGAGGAGGAGGAGGAGGAGGAGGAGGAGGAGGAGGAGGAGGAGGAGGAGGAGGAGGAGGGAGGAGGAGGAGGAGGAGGAGGAGAGGAGGAGGAGGAGGAGGAGGGAGGAGGAGGAGGAGGAGGAGGAGGAGGAGGAGGAGGAGGAGGAGGAGGAGGAGGAGGGAGGAGGAGGAGGAGGAGGAGGAGGAGAGGAGGAGGAGGAGGGAGGAGGAGGAGGAGGAGGAGGAAGGGGGAGGAGGTTTCCCATTCCCCCCCCTTTCGTCCGGCCCGAGCCTCCCCCCCCCCGAGGCTCCCGCAGCCGCGGCGGGGCGCGGCGGCCAGAGCACGACCAGCGGCAGCAGCAGGGAGCCCAGGCGGGCCCCCCCGCGCGCGCGCATCCATCGGGGGGGGCGCCGCGGGCCGCCTATAGGGGTGGTGGTGGCTGTGGCGGCGGCGAGGTCCCGGCCCTCCAGCGTCACGTGAGGTCGCTGGGTAAGGAATGGGAACGGGAGTGGTCAAATCGCGAAGCGAAAGAATTAGTGAAGGAGGGATGCGGCCTCTGCAGGCTCGTTGCTCCGACAACGACAAAAGCTTTGGCCAGAGCCCATCCTCGATCCTGTTTAAAACATCTTGACGTGAGGTCGCTGGATTAAGGGACCCCTGGATGAGGAATCCAGTGTCTGCAAGCTGGCAGCACACCGATGGAGGCCTGGCTGGCCCTGGGCAGCACGGCATCCTCCAGGGTCCGGAAGCATCCCGACCTTCCCAGGGCCACCTTGCCGCAGAAATGTAAAAGGCACCGGTCCCGAAACGCAGGACACGAGAGCGCCATTGGCTTGGCAGGGTCGACCTACAAATCGGTCTCGAATGAACTTGTCTGGGCCTCTGGAGGCTCTTGGGCTTGGGGGTCGTCCACAAAGCAGTCTGGGCTGATGAGAAGGTCTCCAGGTTGGGGTCGAGATTGTGGGGGCCAGCGCCGCAAACAGGCAATGACGCCAGAAGTCTTGGGTCCGCCCCTCCGCTCGGCTGCGAAGCGGCATGCGGAGCTCTGAATAGCTGGAGTTTGTCAGGCGGGGGGAAGGATGTCAAAGTGAGGGAGGACTGAGGTGGGGCGAGAGGAGGAGGAGGAGAAGGAGGAGGAGGAGGAGGAGGAAAGGGAGGAGGGGAGGAGGAGGAGGAGGAGGAGGAGGAGGAGGAGAAAGAGGAGGAGGGAGGAGGAGGAGGAGGAGGAGGAGGAGGAGGAGGAGGAGGAGGAGGAGGAGGAGGAGGAGGAGGAGAGGAGAGGAGGAGGAGGAGGAGGAGGAGGAGGAGGAGGAGGAAGGAGAAGCACATCGGAGGCGGGTCCCTGTTCTGGGCAAGAGAATTGGGCCTCTGCGAAAGATATGCATGGGGGCCCCTTGCACTTAGCAAGGGCCTGTCTGGGGCGCCCCCCGTGTGGCCGTGGGGGCGGGGCCCGCTGCAGGAAGGTCGAACGGAGCCCTGCTCGGACAAGAACAGAGGGGCCCCCCCTGGCACGCGCGGGCGGGGCGAGGGGTGGGGGGCCAAGGCAAGGGGCGACGACGACGACGACGACGACGACGACGACGACGACGACGACGACGCTCGCGTGAAGGACGATGGGGGGGGGGGAGGGGAGGGCGGCGGGGCGGCCGCGGTGCGGGACAGCCTTGAAGTCGACGGGGGCGGCGCGTCGCACTCTCCCGCCCGCCCTCTCCCGCCTCGTCGCCGCCGCCGCCGCCGCGCTGCCGGGAGCTCCCCCCGAAGACCCCCTCAGCGGCGACGCCCAAAAACCCCCTCTTCCTCCTCCGCCTCCTCTTCCTCCTCCGCCTCGAGCCCAGTGGTTCTGGCGTAGAGCTGGTCCGTAATCAGAGCGTCGCCCACGTTCTGTCTGACGGCGTGGGTCTTTGTGATGTCATCCGTAAACGCGTTGATGGACTCGTCGCGCGCCTCTAGAGAGATCGGGTTGGTCGCGACACGCAGCTGCTGGTCTGGGTGAATGTATTTATCTTGCTCTCTCCACTTCTCCACGTGAAGGTTTTGCCCGTTATTGAGTCGGCGTGAGCAGAGGGCGAAGCCCATCGGTGCCCCTTGCGCGATGTGGCCGTGGGCCCATCCATCTGCGCATTCCATGCTCATGCGGGTGTAGTTGATGGCCGAGATAGCAAACGGCTGGTCGGCTTCCGCCAATGTCGCCCATGCCGGTGCCTGTAGTTGTGGTCGCTTGGTGCTGGCAAAGGCGCTCGTGCCGTCGTAGTTGGCGCGGGCCAGACTGACCGCTGTTTCCCTTGCCCTCCATTGCGTGGCAGACAGGCAGAGCCTTCCTGGGCCCAGCAAGGATGCGAGGGGGCCTTGGCTCTCGCATTCATGCCTTTCTGCCAGCTCGTCCCCGTCGAGCAATGCGCATGCATGGCCCGCTCGTCGGCTACTCCTGCCTGCTCATTGCGCTTCTCTGCTGCGAACGAAAGCGGCCTATGCCAATCCAGCGGAGAAGCCAGATCCCTTCTGCACTTGTACCGTATATCACCCAACCTGGTCCAGAAGAGGTAGGGCGCGCCTTCTCTCTTGGTCGGCGGTGCCCCTAGCGCTGCTCCTGCGGGGCGTTCCAGGTGGTGCAACGCGGTGTCACATGCTGCGAGAGCTCTCCCGTCGTCTGGCATCCGTGTTTCCCCCAACATGGTCCCAACTTCCCATCCAGTCTTCTGAAGCAGGTTCCGCCGTTTCCTGTAACGAAGGAGAGTACTGTGCATTGCCATCTCTTCCTCGTCGTGTCTCCTCTCCGCCTCTCGTGTTGTCATCTCCTCGGGTTTCTCGCCAAGCTCCTCAGGGTGTTCGAAATGGACAGAAGTGTCGAGGGCAAACCATATCAGCTCCACTGGCACTTCCTGGGGGGGGTCTGCCCGTATTTTCTTCGATTTCCTGAACTAGCTTGTCTCCCTCCATAGACACGTGGGTTTCTATCGAGTCTGCCAGTGGCACTATGTCCGTATAATCTTCCTCGTGATCCGTCTGGTACTGTGTAGTGTCCACTGCCTCTGCTACCAGGCCCCCTCTTGCGGTGGTCTGCTCAGCCTGTGTAGCCACTCTGGGCAATCCCACCGCGTCCGCGCAGAATGGTACTACCGTTTGTTGGTCCCCTACCGTTGCGTTGGTACTCGATCCGTAGTCGGTGCATCTCACTGCGATCGTTGTCTTCGCATGCTCTCCAGATGTTTTCTACTATCCTCGACCTCCGCTGGTCTCTTTCCTTCCTCAGCACCGCAGCCTCAATCGCAAGGTCTTCACGTACTCCGTCGTGCTGCTGTTATGTCTCCATAGCCATCGTCCTCCGCCTCGGTAGCCCCCTCCCCTCGAGTAGTTGAGCTCTCCTCTTCTTTCGTGCGATCACCCCCTCGTCCTCCTCTCTCCCCTTCCCCGGGAGTCCCTCCTCCATTGCCTCTCTTCCTGCGGCTGACCGCACCAGCCGCGGCTTGTCGGGCGCAGCTGCAGCCAGCCTCTCCGCCCACATCTCCTGAGATACCGGGCTGAGCTTGCTTCCTCGCAAGCCTCGGGGAGCTCCGCTCTGCGACGGCCCGTCGCGAGGCACTCCAGCAGCGCGTCTCTGTCCACCCCCCATCCCTTGCTGCAGGATAGGGGAGGGAGGGGGGCGCCGGCGAGGTCCCGGTGACAAGCTTGCACCCACTGGGACGTGGCCCCTGCGCCCTCTACTCCTTATCAACTCTGGACGCTTGGCCGCCCCTCGCAACGTTACGCATGGTTTCGCCAGCGGGAGGGCCGTGGTCGGCACTGCGACACGGTCGGTAGTCGTGGCAGTTCCTTTGGGGCTTTATTCTATAGGGCTAGTGTCGTGGTAGGTCGTAGCCATGGCCAAGCCACTGTGGCAGCAGGAATCTCCGAACCAAAAACGCCATACCGGTCTCATTCTTGATCTCCTCCTCTCTGCTCCTCCCTCTGCTCCTCTATGAAGACGAAATTGAATTCGCATCTCCCCCCGCCAATATGGTAGAACGGCTTGCAACGTTGCCTAGTCCTTCCCCCGCCCATTCCACGATGTTTGAAGATATCGTCCCGTGCCGTTTGTAGTCGGCGGGAGGAAGATCGGTGTCGAGGGTCGTGAAGTCGAACTGTCTCGTGACCAGTCTGATACCTGCCGCTCTCCCTCGGAAGCTCATGGGGGGTTAAGAAGATGGTGTGCAGTGCTCTCGCTTCAATGTCGTGGCTAACCAAGAAGCAGGTGCCGCATGCCTTGGATGCCAACGGCCCCTTCTTTCCTCCCATCTTTAGCCCCCCGTGGTATCTCGTGTAAGCGGTCTGTGCCGCCTCAGCCAGTGCCCCTTTGTGTGTTCCTGACGCTACGCTCGCATCCCGAATCTTGAGTTCGGTGCTTATGTTTTCCAGTCTCTCTGCCGAACTGGCAGAGAGAGGGTTGTATAATACAATGCGCATAAGGCAAGGGACACGTGCGCGGCTAACTGCCATCATCGCCCCTGCCTCCTCCCTGGCCCTTGCCGAATGCAGGGGCCGAGAATTGTGAGGACATGCTGGTGAAGAGTCCTCGCGTCGGGTGCCTTGGCCTAAACTTCAACGCCCACTAGGCGGATGAGGAGGAGGAGGACGCGGGGACGCGTAGCGCAACACTGTCGCTCCGCGACCGCGGGCGGCGGGCGGCGGGCCCCCCCGCGGCCCGCGGGCCCAGGCCGCGCCAGGCCTCGTCCAGCACCTTGAGGACGAAGCCGCGATCGGCGGCCCAGTGCAGGCGGCCGCGCTACAGACAGAGGTCGGGGGCCACGCCGGCCCTCTGGGCACGCCCTCTTGGGGAGGGCTGAACTAAGGTCGGCGCAGGCCGACCACCCAGAGGGCCCGTCGCCCGACTTGTCGCAGCGGGCCTCGTTCCCGACCGAGAACACCCAGTCGAAGTAGAAATCGTACTCGCCCCGCCCCGCATCACGGTATAGATGGGCCAGGCACATCACCATGTTAGCTGTGTCCACAGGGTCGATCCGTCACGTCTCCCCCGTGCGGCGGATTAGTTACATTCCGAATCCCACCGCGCGGGGCGCCATGCCAGCTCGCACTTCTTGAGGCAAACACTCGCACATCGTGAAGTACAGGTGGTACCCGTCGAACGCGAACGCGCAGCCTGGTCCTGCCTTCCCGACCTTCTCTCACTCGAACGGGAATTCCAGTAGCACCAGGTGTAGATATCCCATTGCGATGTTCCAGTCATCTGGCGTCTACATGAACCCTGTGTTTTTTCCGCATATCGAGCAGCATGCTCATCAGTATAGCGTTGTATTTGAGCGCCAGGCTCGAACGGGAATTCCAGTAGCAACAGGTGTAGATATCCCGCTGCCCCTTCGTGAAGCACAGGTGGTACCCGTAGAACGCGAATGCGCTGCCTGGTCTTGCCTTGCGAACTACATCCAAACTTCTGCGGGTCACGCAGCAAAGCTGCGACTGACCCCTGGGCCGGGCACCGTCTGCCTCTAGGACGTGACCAGTGCCTAGACACCCAGGGGAAGTGTCACCCTTGGGTCGGGTACCGTCTGCCTCGTCCGAGGTGACCAGTGCCTAGACACCCAATGGGACCACAAACGTCCAGCAACGTGGCTAGTGAGTGCGCGTCTCTCCGTGCCGCCATCCAGGATACCATTCCACTCCACGCCCTTGAGCAGGCGAGCCAACCAACAGGTACGTGGCTGACGGCGTGGGCGGGGTCGCATGGCAGGGCTCCTTCAGCAGCTTCCCGAGGTAGCCCCGCTGTCCAGGGCTCGCTCTGCCACCGCACAGTACACAGAACCACTTCGCATCCTCGTGATTGGAAAATCATGTGGTGCGGCAGGTGGGAGAACTCGCTGCCGATCACGATGCCTCTTGTCGTGCGGGTCGAATTTTTGCAGCCTGCGCACGGTCGAGACAGCCATTGTTTGGCGATGTAGTTGGGCCCCGTCTTGGTAGCGGACTGTCTGCACCGAGTGCAGTCCCATCGCGCCAGGGTGGCCCCCTTGCTGATGTCGTGGTGGTGCTCCAGCGCGGTCTGGCTGAGGTTGAGTGGTGTCTCGGGGAGGTGGTCGTTCAGCTCGTCTGCTCTTTGCTGTCGTCTCGTGGCGTGCTGGGGTGGTCTGCATTCGAAGGCGTCACGGGTGGCCTGGCATATTCTGTCTCGAACCTTGACCGCCGTCGCCCTGATCCAGTCGTAAAGGTCGAGCTGAGCAGCACCGATCGCTTGCTCTGCCGCGGCCTGGTCGGCGAGCTGGTCTGCGATATTGTTCCCAGCCCAGGCGTGCTTGAGGACCCCCCCTGCAGAGCCTCCTCCAGCGTCAGGTGGCTCTCAATCTTGAACAAGCTGATCGTGCCATGCCTGCCGATGAGCGCTTTGTGGATGAGCTGCCATATGTCCGCGTTGGGGCCCTGGTTGAAGGGCCCCTGGTGTCGAAGGTTGCGCCAGCCCGCCACTAGTGCCGCGGAGTCGGTCCAGAAGTGGAGGTCGCCGTTGGTGCTCTTGACGCTGTTGTCCGCTCTGTTGTTGCTTTGTCTGGGGCCTGGTAGAGGGCCTCGCTTGCCTGCCGCCATCTGGCATTCGCCGTCGTCGCCCAGGCGCAGTCTGACCCGGGCCCAACCACATCGCATGTATCGGTCGTCCCCAGATCGTTTACCTCTGCTGCCGTCTCCGTAGATCACCAATGGCCCATCCCCCGTCGGCGCTAGTCTGCCTTGGTCGACCGCTTCGCCTGAGCAGGTCTCGCTTTCCTCCGTGGTGCAGGGCACTGGGCATGTCCATGGCGTGGGGGTGGGCCCCCGTAGCCAGAAGCAGGGCGCTGTGTCACTCATGCTGTCGGCTCTTCGTGTGGTGGCTGCGGAGTGCTCGTGCGCAGAGCTGTCCTTGCGGCTGCTGCAATCGCCCCAGATGCGGTGGACGTCCGTCTCGTCGCGTCCGCGCTGGCAGGTGGTGTGTCTGGCTCCTATGCTCTCCTTGCGTGCCTCAGTCCACGTGCCAGTGCAGGCCGCTGCTAGGCGAGCTCCGCGTTCTGCATGGCGTCCTTGATGGAGGAGTGAGCCCAGGCGCCGTCGTAGGTCAATGTGGTCGATGCCGTGCTCACACCCTGTGCCGTGGTAATGTCGTGCGGCTTGCTGCCAAAGTCCCCGACGTATGTGTCTCTCCAATGTATCAATCAGCTCAGTGGGGTCGCCTGCCTGCTCGTCCGCAGTAAACTCCCACGTGCTGCCGTCTGCGTCGGTCCACGAATCTGCCCGCAGCGCATCCCACCCGCAAAGCCACAGGGTCAGGATGAGGCTGCCGATGGCTCCCCGTCGTTGTTGCCATCTGTGTCGTGGTGGTGCTTCTAGAAGTCGGTGTCGTATAAGAGGCCACGCCTTCCGTATGCCCCGTCTGAGTTCTGGGTTCTTGGCCCGCATGTCGAACCACGCTCGTACTTGGCTTGTCGGCATGCTGATGGCAGGGTCGTGGCCCTCGAGGTCGAGGGGCGTGGTGAGGCACCTCCCCGCCCAATGGCGTCGCAAAGCTTTAGCGTGCCGTTGTCGAGTGCGGAGCGTCTCCGCAAGTGAGGCCCCGAATTTCTTGCGGGCGTAGGTCGTGGAAGGCATGGGTCCTGAGTTGATGATCTGCTGCCGCTGACGAATGGGTAGTGGTCGTAGCTTCTTGACGATGGACGTGGCGCGCTTCGCTGCCAGTCGTCGTCGTGTCTGGTGTGTTCGTCGTCGGGTGGTGGCCTTGCCTCCGCGGTCGATGCCGAGGTCCCGTCCCTCCACCGCCTTCGCAATAGGGACTCCTAGCTCATGGAGCCTTGCAATTGCATCGTTGGTGGCCCCGGGGGAGGGGAGGGGGGGCTCGTAAACAGGATAGACCTGTTGGCCATGATCAAGTGATGCTCCGAGAGCTCTATGAAGATGCTGCGGGTGGCGGAGACTATGCGGTCGGCGATATTGGATCTGGTGCCGACGCACTTGATGCTGATGTCGTCGAACCAAGCCCGCGGCATGCACGTGGGTGATGACGTCGTGAGACCCTCGAGCACTACGTGCACCACCGTTCGTGCCAAGTTGTTGGGGTGTCGCGAGCCTGCCAATAGTGACCGTCGTGCCCTGTGGTACGGAGTACGCCCCGTTCTGGCGGAACACCCGCGCAACAGTGTGCATCTGCCGCGCCGTGGCCAAGATTCTCGGCGGGAGCTTGAACCTGGCGGCGGCTTTGCCGATGCCGTGGTAGAGCAGTGAGTCATAGAACCCTTGTATGTCCACCAATCTCGCACCATGCACAACACCTAGCTCATGAGTCACTTCGTCGGAGATTGTGCGGCACAGCGCCTCTCGTAAACAAGAGTTGCCCGCAACTGCCGCACCCCACTTAGATTGCGTAGTTCGTACCCAGTCGCGTACTTGGAATCTGTTGAGTAGTTCTCAGCATCTGCAGAACCACGCGGGATGCGCGGTCTCCTTTCTGCTTGGGCTGTAGCATTGTGATCGCCAGCATGCATTGCCACGGAAAGCCGAGCTTGGCCTCGCACAGGTTGTAGAGATGAGCCAGTGCTTGCCGCCCCGCAGGTGGCAGTCGTCTGGCGTCCGTCATGACCGCCTTGTCCGCTCCCCGACCTTTGTCTGGTTCGCCCTGCAGCGCGCGGTCGAGGTCCTCCAACGTCCATACAGGCATGCCCTCCTCGATCGCTGCCGCCTTGACCTCCTAATCAGGCTGATGATTTGGTCGTCCGTAGTGGTGTCCGTGTGTCACAGCTGGGTGAACTGCGCGGCCTTGGCGTCGATTTTCTCCGTAGCTGCGAAGTGCTTGGTGCCGTGGGCGTCGATCAGCTCATCCTCGAACCTGGGCTGCTCCTTCGTGATGCGGTGGATGGTGCCAGGGGAGGTCTTGGCCATGTCGCAGACCCATTGGGCGTAATCGTGGTTGCTGGCTCGGATATCGCGTCGTAGGATCCACTGCTTCTCTTGAGTCGCCTGGGCGGCCATGCCCTTGAGGATGTCGTGGTCGAGGACAGTGATATCCAGTAGTCTGTCCTTCCATAGTTGTCCGTGCAGGGCAGCTCGAGCTGACTCGTGGCGCCCTGATGGGGGGATGCCCCGATGGGCGAGGCGTCGGCAGCTATCGGCGATGGCTCGCCGTTGCTGCTCGCCTCGTTGTCGGGTGGGGGGTGTGTCGTAGTGGCCTAGAGCTGTAGCTGTACTGCTCCACCAGTCAGCGTATTGGTTGGCGTAACGTGGTCGTCGGTGTCCGCAGGTGGCCGAGCTGGTCCAATTGTACTCGTAACCCTTGCCGCGCCCCAAGAACTTCTGTCGGTCGTCCTCGCTGATGCCGTAGGCGCCGCAGAAGAAGGCTTCCATGGTGTGCACGAAGGCGGCGTAGGCATGGCCCAGGTTGTCCGCGGCCTGCGGATCTGCTCGGTAACTGATGCTGTCTTTGATGTATGTGGGCGCCGTCGTGTGTGCTGGTGGTTGGAGCGCTGCCAGACGTCGCCGCTCCTCCTCCATCGTGGTTGCGCTCCCCGGCGTAGCGCTGGGGGGCCTAGGCGTTCCCGCTGTGGGGGCCGCGGAGGAGGGGCAAGCTGAGGGCAGGTCGTGCTCGTTGGCGTGTTGGGGGTCGTGGAACGGGTCTCTGTCGGTCGTCTCCAGCTCTGGTGGGAGGTGCTCGCCGGCTGCTGCGATGTCAGGGTCGAGGTCGAGGTGTGCGAAGGGGTCGCCCTCGTCAAAACCTGTGGCGGGAACAGTCCATCCGCTCGGAGTGAGGGCTTCCCATCGCTTGTTGAGCTCGTTGTGGTCGTCGCAGACAGGCCTAGGTGGTTGTGGTCTTGGTCGTGGTCGTGGTGGTCGCCCCGCTTCGGTGGCTTCGCGTGGGCGTCGCTGTCTCTTGCTGTCAGGGTCAGGTCGTCGGGCAGGAAGCCGCGGGTGGTTGAAGTTGGAGGGGAGTCGAAATTGTCGTGCCCAGCATTCCTGCGCGGCTCCGTGAAGTCGGATGACCTGGCCAAGGTGCGGCTTCCACGGGACGTCCGCACACGTGGTGGTGCTCACGAAGTGGGGCGCTGCGTGTGGGCTGAGAAGTGCGTAGTCAATGATGGAAGGTGTGGCGCCCTTCATGGCGCATGTGAAGCTGCCGTCTGGCACGCTGGCTATGGTGGCGGCGCCGAATGCGGTAGGCCAGCCAGAACGCCAGAGTGTCTCTGGCGAAACGTTGAAGCCGCCTGTCACGATCCACGGGTAGGAGGTCGTCCGCAAGAAGCTGCCCAGGCTGCTGAGCTTCCTCGCGTTCACCCCCACGCGCAGGGAGGAAACGTGGTCCAAGTAGAGCGGGATGATCAGGATGCTGTAGCCCTTCGTGTGCCAGAGCATGGGCACCCAGTCGTAGAAATCCACTGCCCCTCCAGTAGGACTGCAGCACGACGTAGCGGGCGTTGTCTACCCTGGCGCGGGAAGCCCCCGAACAGTGGTCTGGAGGTCGTCGCGGGCGCCCACGCACATACCCCCGCGCGCGCCCCGCGTGGAGTTACGTGAAGACAGCGCCGCCGAGAAACACGTCTCGAGGCCCAGCGCGCTCAAGTGGCGCTCCACGTCGGTGATGCTGCCCATGTCTAGGTGCGTCTCCTGAATTAGGTAGCCGTGGAAGTCGCGCCGCAGCAAGGACCCCTCGATCCACTTCAGCGCCGTCGGTCCCCACTGCATGATGCTGCCGCAAAATAAATCCCTGTGCTCCACCGCGGTCTCCTGGTGGGCAGGGCTTCGCCTTCAGGCGGCGGCGGTGCTGGAGGCGGCGGCGCCCTTGTCGCTGCCCTTCTGGGTGACCACGAGCTGCCTGGCCGCCTCCTGCATCACCCGCTGCGCGCGCTTCTCCTCGAACTTCTTGGCCGAGATCTCCGCGGCTGCGGCGGAGCTCACCTCTGTGGCCCCAGCATCTTCTGCGGTGGGTGGAGTAGCTGAGGCCCCTGGTGTCGCAGCCTGCGTCGTCGTCGCACCCGAAGCCGAGGCTGGTGCAGCGGCTGCAGTAGCTGCTCCATCGGGTGGCTTCCGCTTCTTCGCCCTCCGCTCATTGATCGCCTCGTGGATGCGCCTCGCGCTGTCCAGGCGCGCCTTGATCTCGTCGCCCCGCTCCGCGAACTGGTTCTTGTAGCTGTTGAGCTCGCCCAGCACCCTCGCAAGGTCCGCCTTCTCGGTGTACTCTATGCCGTCCAGCCCGTCGAGGTTCTCGAACAGGGCTGGATCCCATGAGAGCGTGCAGGCTGCCTCTTTGTCCTCACCTCCCACCTGCTTCGAGAAGGCCGCTGCTGCATCGCGTCGCTGTTGTTCGGCTCGTGCCAGGGCCAGCGCCGCCGTCGCCTCCTTCTCACGTGCTGCTGCCAGCCGTTCCTCGCAGACCAGGACCTGGTTCACCGCCTGCTCATGGCGGTAGCTGGCGTCCTTCCAAGCACTGGATGCCTTCTTCACCAGCTCGTCGTGGGCGGGCTCCTTGGCAGCAGGCCCTTGGTGTGGCTGGAGTGCCGCTGCCGCTGGAGCAGCGAGCTGCGGGGAGGGTGAGCCCGCTGCCAAGGGGGTGATCAGCTGCTGCAGCGCCGTCGCGTCCACGGTCACCATCGCTGGCTGCCGGGGCTGCACTCCTGCGGGCTGCTGCTGCTGCTGCTGCTGGTGCTGGGGCTGGTGGCTCGGGGTGGCGACCTCCGATCCGCAGCGCCCGCATCTGTTCTGGCGGGCCTTCAACTTGTCGTCCCAGTCCCAGCCGCAAGTGCTCCAGCCGAACCTCTGTCCCTTCTTGCCTCCCATGGCGGGGGGGGAGGGGGGGGTGCACGGGTGTTCGTCACCGCCAACCGGCCGCTGCTACGGCGGCGCCGCGCGGTGTGCCCCAAGCGCCTCGGGCAGGCCCCCGTGCTGCGCTTGAGAAGAGGAGGAGGAGGAGGAGGAGGAGGAGGAGGAGGAGGAGGAGGAGGAGGAGGAGGAGGAGGAGGAGGAGGAGGAGGAGGAGGAGGAGGAGGAGGAGGAGGAGGAGGAGGAGGAGGAGGAGAGAAGGAGGAGGACGAAGAGGAGGAGGAGGAGGGAGGAGGAGGAGGAGGAGGAGGAGGAGGAATATCAGGAGGGGGAGGAAAGAGTGGGAGGGGGCAGAGGGAAAAGGAGGGAAAGGGGATGGGGGGGATGAGGAGCACTGCGCTGAAACAGCATGCGCGCAACTGGGCAAGAGGGATGGTGTGAGGAAAACGGCCGCAGCGGAAAGAGAACGACTGGGACGAATGGCCTCCTCAACAAGTGCGCACTCTGAATGCTACTCTTCTTTCTCCCCTGACCGCGTCCGGGGGGGTAACCCACCCTCACCGCACTCTGTTATTGTACACTATAGTTTTCGAAAGGTGCAATGTCATGCCGTGTCCTAAGGTTCGCTTGGCACTCCGATTGTTTTTGGTGTTTCAAAATGGTGCTCCCGCTGCAGCGTGGGCCTCATTTTCGGATCAGCAATTGTTCCCGTTGTTCAGAATGGCTCTCTGGCCCCAGCGCGGGACACTTTTCTGGGCCCGAGTCCTTCTTCATCGTTGTCGCCCCCCTCATTTCCACTTCTCCGCCCCACCCTGGTCCTCCTAATCCTCCCGCTCCTTCCACTCCAGTTCCTGCTGCTGCTGTTCGTCCTCGTCCTTCTCCTCCTCCGCCTCCTCCTTCCTCCTCCTCCTTTTCCTCCTGCACATACTGCTGCTCATCCGCCACTTCCTCCTCCTCCTCCTCCTCCTCCTCCTCCTCCTCCTCCTCCTCCTCCTCCTCCTCCTCCTCCTCCCCCTCCTCCCCCTCCTCCTGTGCACGCAGCTCCTATTTTCCGATGACGCATAACACGATTGGGTTTTTCTGGGAGTTCCAGGTCCGCTATGAGACGCGTCCGCGGGTAGAGAACAACACAGCGCAATGAAAAGGGATGGGAGGGAGGGGTAGAACGCGGGCGCAACTAGCTTGTCCTCCCCCTCTCATTCCCCATCCTCCTCCTCTTTCTTCCTCTCTCCCCGGTCTCCTTACTTCCTCCCCCCTCACTCCCCCCTGTCGTCCTCCTTATACATGGCCCCTCTCTCAAGCCACCAGACGTATCGTTAGGTCTCAAACCACCAGCCGTTTGGACCGAGACGTCTGCGCCGAGAGCGAGTACGAAGCTGACCTCACCAGCAAACACACGGATGGACGTGGGCACCGACTGGAAGGCGTCCGCAGGGTAACGAACGCCCACAGGCTAACGAAGATGAGCGGCCGCCAGCGGCGGCAGCGGGCAGTACGGCAAAGACGACGGAAACGCCGCAGTCGACGCCGAGGCCGCACCAACACCAATCGGAATCACCCGAAATCCCGTCAGCCCGCTCGACCCGAGCCTCCACCCCCCCGGGAGCGGCTTCCTCCCTTCGGAGGGACGCCTCGTGGCGTTCTCGGATCGGCTACACGCAGGAGTGACCCTGTGTGAGAGTGAAGGGGCCCTGGGACACACAAATAAATACACACACAAATGCCAAGATTCCCTATATTTTCTGGGTTTTTGTCTTCCCCCCCCACTTCCCATATTTTCCCATACTTTCGGGGAAATTGACGATTCATTGTGTCTGTGTCTCTTTCCATCCTGAGAGAGTGACCTTCGGTGCGCGACTTTTTGGGGGCCGCGGGGGGACCAGTCCTGGGCGCGCAAGCGGTTGCCACTGCCCCGTCCTTGGCCATCCGGGGACCCACCTGTGCCCGCACCCAAAGTCGGAGGTGGACAAACCTCCCTTTAGTTCACCTCTCCCTAGTGAAAGCGGCCCGGGACCGAAACCGACGGACCTGGACCCGCAAAGACGACGGAAGCGGCGCCCTCTCGCGAGCCGAAAACGGCCAATTCCTCAATCGACGTGTCAGGGTAGGAGGTCTGTCCACCCCGGACAAAGGTCCCTCCGGCGAAAGGTCACTCTCGCGCCTGGCCGCTGGGAGCGGGGCGCCCTCGCCGTGGCGCTGCGCACGCGGCCGGCGTCACACGCGCAATTATGCTGGCAGCTGCCCGGGCGGAGGGCGGGCGGGCGGCCTTCTCGGCAGTGGGGCTCTCTCGGAGGCCTGGAAGTGGGCACCAACACCAACACAGGGGCTTGCCTCCACAGGGGGAAGATGATCCTAGCTTTTGGTGCTGGTGGTAACATGTCGGTCGCCTTGGAAGCCAGAATATTACCACCATCACCGAGATTGGGATCTTCTTCTCGGGTCGGGCGAAAGGGGGGGATAGCAAAGGGGGGGGGTGAGAATCAGCTCACGTAGCTGATTTTCCCGGCGCCTCCCGGCGCCGGAGGCGGCTATGTATCGAGGTATGGGCCCCTCGGCGGGGCCGAAGCCAGCTGCATGCAGCAAATTTCGTAGCCCCCCCTTTCCCAATCCCCCCCTTTCGCCCGGCCCGAGAAAAAGGTCACTCTAACGTCTGGCTGATCGGAGCGGGGCGCTCCCGCCATGGCGCTGCGCACGCGCCCGGCGCTTCACACACACACGCGCAATTGTTCCGGCAGCTCCTGCGCGGGCGGAGGGCGGGGTCGGGCGGCCTTCTCTCGGCAGTGGTTGGCGGCGCGCACCAGGGGGTGGAGGGAGGGGGGAAGGGCTTCTCAGGAGGCTGCTCCGGCCTTGCATCTCTAGACAAGGAGGGGGAGGGGCAGGGGTGTTCGAGGGAGGGAGGGGTGAGGCGCCGGCCCTACGTCTATAGATCTAAGGCCCGCGCCCTCTGAGGAGCAGGGGTGCTTCCAAGAAGCCCTCCGCCCTCCTCTCCGCCCCCCTCTGCGCGTGGCTGAAGTGTCAGGAGGAAAAGAAGCACACAGACACAATTAATCGTCGATCCCCCAGAAAATATGGGAAACTATGGGAATTGGGTGGGAAGACAAAAACCCAGAAAATGTGGGAAAATCTGGGGAATCATGTTATTTGTGTGTATCTATTTGTGTGTCCCAGGGCCCCTTCAAAGTGGGGCTCTCTCTCTCTCGCCGCGGCGCCGCGCAGCGGCTCCTGCCGAGCACGGCGGGCAGCTGCGCGCGAGGCCGCTTCCCGAGCCGACCTGCCGCAGGCCTAGCCCTGCGGATGCCATGGCAGTGGGCGCTCTGACGAGCCTGTCATTTGAGAGTAAAGATGTGCTACACATGCGTAGGACATGTTCTAACAATGTTTCAAGCATGCTCTTTGGCATGTCTTAATCGTGCATGAAACATCTTTTAGACATCTGGAAATTAACAGGGGATATGTCGACCCCTATCCCAGGCTTCGTGGGGTTTCCGAATGGGCCAGAAATTTGGGGCCTAACCCTGGGATATACGATGGGGGGGTGTCCATTCTCGATAGGGGTGCGTCCGAATAGCCCCCTTGGGGTGTATCCCAGGGTTTTCCCATTCTTCTGAGCGGCCAGACTTTTCGGGCGAAACTCGGGGATTGGGGGAGAAACATCGCCCGCGAGAAATGAGTTGGCAACATGCTTCCTCTCCGTTAATCGACTTCCACAAGCCTAACCACATGTGCAGCAACTACACGGATGGAGGGCGGTCTCTGTCCAGAACCGGCCTCTCGCTCAAGACCGCGTGAGAAAGATAGCCGACATCTGACAACTGTGCGAAATCTGCGCGGATGAACGGCGGTCTCTTTTTCAAGATGGGGTTATGGCTTGGGAGCTCCCTGGGCTCTATGACAGCACATTGTCGCATGCCGTATGGTTCGGAGGATGGATGGTGATTCCTTTCCAAGCGGAGCGCCCGCATTGCGGGCTCAGCAGCATATTGTCAGTGAAACACAATGTTTGATCTATGAGCGGATAGGCACGCACACCGTCCCGCCACGATCACCACATGGGAACACCCGAACAATCGTGGGCATACATGTCTCAATCGCGTCCCCGTCTATTCGGGCACATATTTCACCCGGATCCTGCATCGGCACAATCCTCACAAGGATCGTGCCTAACAGAGAGCTCCGCCGACGGCCCCGGAGACAATATTCGCATAGCAGCACATTCCTCACACGGATTGTGCTCCGCAGGTGTCTGCACTTACAGCACCGGAGGGAAGCTTTGCATAACTTCGCCCCGCTCGCTTCGGCACAACAACCCTCACACGGATCGTGCCCCGCACGGGTGTCCACCTACGGCCTCGGAGACCAGGTCCGCATCCCGCCCCCCCGCATAGGTCGGCCCACCTCTCACGCGAACCGTGCCCCGTAGGGAGCTCCGCCGACGGTCCCAGACAAGGTTTGCATAGCGCCCCCCCCCCCCCCCCGCCCGTTGCAGCACACCCCTCACGCGGATCGTGCCCCGCAGGGAGCACCTCCCACAGCCCCAGGGAAAAAAATCGCACATCTTCCACTCGCCAATTTTGCACACCCCTCACGCGGACCGTGTCTCTGAAGGAGCTCCACCTATGGCTCCCATAAGCACCTTCGCATGGTGCCCCCCCGCCCATGTCGGCACATGCCTCAGACGGGTCGTGCCCCACAGGGAGCTCCACCTGTGCCCTCAGTGGGCGTGTTCGTGTGGGGAGACCCTGGCCCTCCTCCACCTCATCTCCACGGCGAAGCGCCCCGAACCCATGTCCGTTGGCAACCAAAGCGTGGTCGACGGGTTTCAGGCTCTCCTGGCTGGTGAGTGGCTCTCCACCACTGGCTCCCAGAGCGATCTGGGGGCCCAGGTTCACCGAGCCGTCCTGGCGAACCACCTGACACAGACCGGGTGGAAGAGGTCGCCAGCCACCTGGGCCGACGTGGCACTGACGCGGAGCTGATCTCGGCCACGGCCGAATGCTTCAACCGTCAGGCCGACGAGCTGGCCACTCGGGCGGTCGATCTGCACAGCTTCCCGGCGGAGATCGTAGAGGCCGCCAAGCGGCGCCAGCGATTCGGCGCGGTCCTCCACAGCGTCGCGGGTGGACATCTACCACCAGCGGTCTCGCACCGTGCCCCTCCCAGTCCGCCGCGCGGGCTATACCGAAGGGGAGCTTCGTCAGATGGACTCTCACCCTGCGGTCGGCGGGGGATCTCTTGCGCCCAGCTCGGGGACCTGGAGGCGTGGGCTGTAGCCCACCTGGAGTCTGACGACGAATGCGAACCTTTCGGCTTCGGCGGGCCCCAAGACAACCACGACGAAGACCCACCCGCAGGCCCTGGCCACGGGAGGATCGCTACAGAAGACGGTCGCCAAGATCGCGCATACTGCCCTGGACATCCAGAGGTCTGCGGCGAAGTCGCGCGAGCCGCTAGCGAAGGAGGTCGCCAGGACCGCGCCTCTCTGGCCCTGGACCCCTATCACGGGCCGCTGCCGAGGGGGGCACCAAGATCGCGGAACTTGCCTGAACCCCGAGAGGTCCATGGTGTGGTGGCACAGGCTAGCAGCTGCGCTGGGCCCAGCGCGAACCTCGACACCCAGGAGGCGGGCTGCACACCCCACCATCCCGACAACAAGGAGGACCCTCTCGGGCTTATCGGCGACCTCGACAAGACGTTGCCCACGCCCCCTGCCCACCGAGGCGGTCTGGTCCCTCCTCCTCCCTCCTCCTCCTCCTCCTCCACCTCCTCCACCTCCTCCTCCTCCTCCTCCTCCTCCTCCTCCTCCTCCTCCTCCTCCCTCCTCCCTCCCCCCGCTAGGGGCCGCAGGCCGCCTCGCACCCCTTGCGCCCACCAAGTGGCCCTCGCTGCGGGAGCGGGCGCCCCTCCCGTGGCGCCGAGGGCCGCTGGTGCCCGGGGCCTCCCACCTTACCTTGCTGAGTGTGTGCCGCTACCTGCCCGGGTACCAGGGTCTGCTTACCCACGCCTCCTCTGCGCCAGCATCAGTCCTCCTCCTCCCTGGTACCTCCTCGTGTCCTCGCCCTCCCTCCCTCCCTTCCTCCATGGTACCCTGGTACTTCCTCGTGTCCTCGTCCTCCCTGGTCCTCTGCCGCGTGTCCTCGTCCTCCCTGCCGGTGTCAGGTCGGGCATGTCCTCCTGCAGGCGGAGTTCTGGAGGAAAAATAAGCAATACTCAACAGTACTCCCATATAGTCGAAACTGGTATAAAAAACATGATCCCCAGACTATTTCTTGTCTATCTTTGAATATCCCTCCTGCAGAGGGACACGCCCGACTTAACACCAATACTCAACAGTACTCCCAAATACTCAACAGTACTCCCAAACAGTCGAAACTCGTAAAACAAAAAACGTGATCCCCAGACTATGTTGTGTCTATCTTTGAGTATCCCTCCTGCAGAGGGACACGCCCGACTGAACACCAATGGCAATGATACCACGACCACACCAAGGCCAGGGCCCACAGCGGCCGTCGGGGATAACATCCCAGCCCCTCCCAAAAGGCGTCCCTTTGGACTCCACGACCCCCGACCCGAGTCGACGTGACCGCGCTCGAACAGCGGGCCCTGCCTCTCCAACGAGAAACTCGTCACGTCTTGGCCCAGCGAGTCTCGCCGGGAGCGGCCGAGGCCGAGAGACTCGCCAGCGCTCACGCTGCCCATGCCGCTGAGCTGTGGGCGCGCGCTGCCTTTCAGACGCAGGTCTAAACGCTTCTCGCCGGGATCGCCCCGGCGGCCAGCGGAGGGCCGAGCCAGCCTCCAGGATCCTAACGCCTGGGCGGGTTCCACACCACACTTTCTTCTTTCCCCAACACATACGCACGACGACAGGTCCGCCGCCTCGATCGCGGCACCAATGAGCAGCATCAAACGCCGTGCAAACGAAGCGCCCCGCCACCCAGACAAGCTGTCCTGCGAGCGATGGCGAAACGATGTCGACGGTCACTGTGCGGCCGTTGCGCCCCAAGCCTTCGCTCCGCGACCCACGCCCCCGCGAGGGGTACCTCGCCGGAGTTTCACATACGGGCGCACGTAGCGGCAGCTCCGCCAGAGCGCCATGCGCCTACGTTTAGGTCGGGCCTGTCCCTCTACAGGGGGATTTTGGGCGAAACATTCAGAATAGTCAAACAAATCCCCTAAACTTTTCAAACATCGCCCCCAGACTATGTATTTGACTATTTTTGAACATTCCTCCTGTAGAGGGACAGGCCCGACTTAAGCCGACGTCCCAGATCCACCGCGGGGTTCGGAGCTCGGGGCCCGCTTCGGCTGATCTGCCGAGTGTCTCGCACGCAGATGGGTCTCCCTCGCCCCTCGCCCCAGTTCGCCGTCGAGCCAGCCCCGAGCGCAGGACGCGCGGGCCGCTTTGTCCCCGCGGCGCCCAGACCCGCGGTCCGCATTGGCGTCCCGCTCTCTCTCTTCCCTCTCTCTCTCTCTCTCACTGTCACTCTCTCTTTCTTTTCTTGATGTCTCTCTCTCTCTCTGCCTCTCTCTCTCTCTCTTTCTCTCTCGCTCTCTCTCTCTCTCTCTTGTTTCCCCCCCCCTCTCTCTCACACACTCTCTCTCTCTCTCTCTCTCTCTCGATTCAGATACACATCCCTCCCTCCTCCCCTACCCCCGCCCTCTCTCTACAACCACTCAACAGTTGCATCTCGCGAACACCGCTTGACCCTCTCCCCGGACGCTGTCCAGAAGCTGTTCGCCTGCTTCTCTTTACCAGCCGACTGCGTTCGGTGTCTCAGATGCCGCTTCCGCTGCGGCGTGGGCCCCATCTTCGGACCGGCGCTTGGCTCCCGCCGTGCAGAATGGCGCTCTGGCCCCGGCGCGGGCCACGTTTCTGGACTCGAGGTTAGGTTGTCGCCGTCCCCCGGTCCTCTTGCTCCTCCCGCTCCTGCCGCTCCAGCTCCTGCTGCTGCTGCTGCTGCTGCTGCTGCTGCTGCTCGTCCTCGTCTTCCTCCGTCCTATATCCCCTGTCTTCATCCTTCTCATCCGCCACCTCCTCCTCCTCCAATGTACGCAGCTGCTTTTCTCCCGATTGCGTACGACACGATGGGGTCCTCTTTGGAGTTCCCAGCTGCGATATGGCAAGCGTTGGCGGATAGGAACAAACATAGCAGTGGAATTCCATTGATTGATCGGTCAATTTGTCTTTCCTTTAGAAGCTGGTCCTTTCCGGTCCTTTGCTCCCGTAGTTCAGAATGGCACTGTCGCCCCAGCGCGGGCCCTTTTTTCTGGATCCGAGTCCTTCCTTATCATTGTCGCCTCCTCCTTTCTCCTCCTCCGCCTTCCCCTGGTCCTCCTGATCCTGCAGCTCTTTTTACTCCAATTCCTGCTGCTGTTCGTCCTCGTCCTCCTCCTTCCTGATCACCCTTTTCCTCCTGCTCAAGCGTCCGCGATAAAAAAAACAGCGCCACGGGAAGGGATGGATGGGAGGAGTAGGATGCCAGACATGGCGCGAGCGCACCTAGCTTGCCTCCCTCCCTCTCTTCCCTCACTCTCCTCGTCCTTCCCCGTCTCCCCATTCAGCATAGCCCAAGGAAAGCGGGCTTGCAGGGCATCTCAGAGTCACCTAATCGCCTCGAGCTTGGGCACTCTGCGCTGGGAGCACCTTGTAGAGCAAGGAATCTAGCAGGGAGCAGGCAGCCAGGATTAGTTCAACTCAGGATGGGATGCCCCTCTTGGCTTCCTCTGAAAAAAACCCTCGTGGACACTGGACCCTGTTTGAACCAAACGCGTTCGTTCTTCCGACGTGACTGTAACTGAGCGTTGGGATGAAGACCTGGACATGTAAATGGAGAGTAGCGCTAGGAAGAAACGTGATCTTTTCTCCTGGTGCTTGCGGCGCGAACCGCCTTGGCTCGTCACCTGCGCAGAAAATGGAAGCCAGCATGCCGAAATGCCGCATCGAAACATAAGATGAAGAAAAACGCCTGAACTCAGCGGCAACACGCTGCTGACAATTCTGGCATTAAACACGCTCAGAGCATTGCTCATGCGCGTGCTCTGAAGGGCACACCTATTCGAATACAATGTATTTCGGGTAGACGAGTTCACGCTTTAAATCAATTCATGCTTCAGACAACCACTCGGTGAAGTGGATCAAAGCATGTCCTACCAAACAGTGCTGGAATTCCGTCGACCAGCCTCTGCTGCAGGCCAGACTCCGACCAGGTGCTTGCTGGCCACTTTGCCTGGAGCTGGCCGTTGTAATTGGCGTCGGCGCCAGCTTGCTAGGCACTGAAGCAAGATACCGCGCATGTTTGTTTGCGCCCGAGCTGGGGGGGGGGCGGAGGGGAGCGGGTGCTAATGATGTGCGTACGGTCGGGGCTGATTGAAGAGGACACGCGGGAGGACACAGAATCCTTCCGAGGGCCACTGTGTCATAGGAATGTAGACAGCATGGGTCCCAAAACACAGGACACAAGGGCACCCTTGATTTATCAGGGTCGAGCGAGAGAAGGAGGAATACTTTCCGGAGGACGTTGCAGAAAACCTGGAGCATGATGAGAAGAACTCGAGCATGCGTAGATGAGGTATGATGGTGAGGGCGAGGAGGAGGAGGAGAAGGAGGAAGGAAAGGAGGATGAGGGGAAGGAGGAGGAGGAGACATAAGAAGAGGAAGAGAAAACCTGACGACGAGGTAGAGGGCAACGGATAACCATGGAATTTGCTGGACGGTAAAAGAAAACCCGAGACATAACACAGAATCGGGAGTTGGGTGACGAAGAGGAGTGGGATGAGGAGGAGGAAAACAGAAGGCGTAAAATGTGGAACACGGGGGAGAGTAGGTGTAGGAAGCGGATGAGGCAGGCATGACGAAAACGAAGAGGACAAGTAGCGAAACCATACGCCCATGCGAACAAATACTGTAGCATATGCTTGAATGCTGGCGAGCACCACCTGTATGCACTACTCGGGCGTTGAACTTATGGGGGTGGACTCTGGCTCGGTGGGCCATCAAAGAACCACTCCCCCCCCCAGAAGCAAACGGGCAATCCGTGAACGTGACCAGCATTCTGGGGGCGAATTTCAGCCCCCCGCGGCGACCGTGTAGCTCGCAACACAGGGCAAGCGTACGGTTGCTTGTATAAGCTCTCTTGCCAATCTCCCCCAAACCGCTTGAGCATGCGAAGAGGGACGCCAGCCGCCGGCAAGTTAGCCATGTGAAGCATACAACCCCCGAGGGGTGTGGCAGATGCAATGTAGGACCGGTGGCTAGAGCGTACCTCCTCCGGCCCAGCGCCTCGATCAGCCAGACTATCGCAAGACTCCACACGACATACTTTTGGTCTGCGGGTCGAGAGCGAGCTTCTTCCGGTTAAGAGCTAGGCGGGCCAGGCAAAGCACTAATTGGGGAGACAGAGCACAGGCGGGCGGGGCCTCAGGCGGCCGGAGGGCGGGCCGGGGTGCAGGCGGTGTCGAGGAGCTTGCACAGGAAAAGGAACGCCGAAGTCCCGGAGGGTGAGCGGTGCCCACAGGACATACACAAGTGGTTTAGAATAGGTCTCGGCCGCCTCGCCTGGGCAATGCCGGGATGGGTCTATCTTATGCCGCGGGGAGTCCCACCAACCGAGGTCTGCAACAGCCCATCTCGACGGCTTCAGCCCCCTTCCTTTTTAATTGCGACGAGAAGGATGTCATAACACGATTGGCTCAGGATACGTTCCAGGAGGTCTGGAGTATCTAGCGACCCACGCTTCTGCAGCCTGCGCGGAACATTACAACATCTAGGAAATCTTGGAACGTATCATTATCATGTCCTCTTGCTCATGTAATGAATTACGGAATGTGCAATATTCGCTCTCGTGCTGGGCTGTGCTCGCAGATTGCCCAGTGCCGACATCCAGGCACCGACCCCATCCGCCCCGCAGTCAACATTGGCCTCCAGATCCCCCGCCCGGGCTGGACCAGAGGACGAGGAAAAGAGAAGGGGCGTTGCGCCCCACTGAAGCGCTTCCAGCAAGACTGGGCTGGAACTCTCAAATATGAAAACGAGTTACGCAACTTGCAGGCCTGCCAGCTGCACCAACAAGAACAAGAGAATGTACCAACATCGGCACTGAGAACCAAATGCGCTGGTGCTGCTGTACGTACGGTGATTGACATGCATGCACGTGACGTGTACCAGGCACGCGTCGAAATGGAAGTTCCCTCGTTCTTGTCGTGTATCTCGCTCGGAATGATAGGCCGCGATGGCAGGCAACTGCAACAGGACATGCCAATGACAAGCCCGAGCACCGCTCTGCACTCCGTGGCCTACGAAAAGAAGCACATACTATGGTAGAAAATTGAGCGGTGGCTTTCCGCGAAAACACTTCGCCGTGCCCTGTCCCTACACCTCATCCCCTGGTTGCCCCGATACGCAGCACGCAGCACGTAGCGTGTTGACGTGGAGCGCGGCACGCAGACCGAAAACGTACGTCTGGCGCAATACGCTCGCCACAAAGTGTGCCAACAAGTTGAGCCAACATGCAACGCACTCACAAGGACGTCTCGAACACGGCAAATGTTGCGTTTCAGCACGTGCGTATCAGGGCATCCAGCTGTCGCGGTGCGACCCGGTCCGCGACCCAACAACGACCCGGCCCGCGACCCAACACCGACCCGCCCGTGACCCACCCGCGACCCACTCACGACCCACCCCGCGACCCAGCCGCTGCCTCCTCCTCCTCCTCCTCCTCCTCCTCCTCCTCCTCCTCCTCCTCCTCCTCCTCCTCCTCCTCCTCCATCCCTCCTCCATCCCTCCTCCATCCCTCCTCCTCCTCCCCCCCCCCCCCGAGCTCCAATCCCTCCTCCCCCAGTCCCTGCCTCCCCACTCTCCTCCCCGAGAGCTCCACGTCCCGCCCTCCCCCTCCGCGTGCCCCCGCCTCGCCCCTCACGCGGGCTGCGGCACCCGGGCGCGCTCGCCGACGGGGGCCGCGCGGCCGGGGGCGGCCAGCAGGGCAGCGAGGCGCCTCTGCCCTGCCTCCGCCGTGGCGAGGACCTCGTTGGCGAACCTCGGGGGCCTCCTGGTCTCCCTCCTCCTCCTCCTCCTCCTCCTCCTCCTCCTCCTCCTCTCCTCCCTCCTCCTCTCCTCCCTCCTCCTCCTCCTCCTCCTCTCCTCCTCCTCGTCCTCCTCTCCTCCCTCCTCCTCCTCCTCCTCCTCCTCCTCCTTCTTCTTCTTCTTCTTCGGCGGCGGCGGCGAGCGAGGGGGAAGGGAGGGAGCGAGATGGGGAGCAGGCCTGCTCAGAAGGCGGCGGGACCTCTCGGGAGCCCTCCTTCCCTCTGAGAAGGCTTCTGTGTCTTCGGGGAAGGCTTGGGAAACTTCTCAGGAGGCTGGGGCACTTCCGAGGCCTCTGAGAAGACCCGCCGCTTTTCACTCCCCCCCGGCTCGCCGCCGAGACGATTCACCGATCCCTAAGGTCAAAACCCAGACCTGCTCGCGTCCCCGAAATCACGGCGGGGGGCTTTGGTGGCCGCTTTCGGCCTCACAGCGTCCTCGCTGGGCCTCGGGACCGTCACAAGACGACTCGGGAGGAAAAGCCGGCCCCAGTACAGGGTCGGGACTTCCAGGGACCGCGTATTGCAAAATTCAGGACATCTCATGTCTGGGAAGGACGCGAGGTAAGGATGCAAGGCCCTTGGTCCTTCCAAGTTGGGCGTCCTTGCGGGAGTACCGCGTCCTTACCATGGATTTGGACTGCATCCCCACTGGCGTGGCCTGGGCCCCACTGGCCGATTTCCCCTCATCCCTTCGGGTCTCGAGGGGCCTCCCCAGCTGGAGTGGTGGGGTGGTGGGGCTGAGATGCAGCCGCACATGTGATCAAGACACCAATGACTCAAGACATCTGGGCCAGCTCCCGGAAAACTTTCTCAAGACAAGCCGGGCCACCTTCTGCTGCCACCTCTGGAGGGCGAGCGGGCCCAAGAAGCCGGGCCGGCTTCCCGGCGGCTTGGCCGAGAGGCGCCGGCCCAGCCTCTCGACGGGAGGCCTCTCGACCACGTGCTCGACCGCACCGTGGCCCGGCCAGGAGAGCCCAGAAGCGAATCGACAAGTCGGATCGGAAGTCGACACGAGTCGGATCGGCGGGAATCGGCAGCCGCATCGGGAAAGGTCGAATCGGCAGAAATCGGCAGGCGAATGTGCCTCCCATAAGACATCGGAACCCACATCGGAATCCCAGGTCGAAGCGAATCGGAATCTGGAAGCCGTCGAAATCGAACCGAATCGAATCGGAGGAGTCGACACGAGCCCTGCCCGGCGGGGGTGGGGACGGGCGCAGCGAGAGACGGACCTCGGGAGCAGCTCGGCCTCGCGCACCGCCTCCCCGTACAGGCGCGCCGCGGCCTCCGGGTCGCCCGCCAGCTCCGCCGCGCCCGCGCGCACGGCGAGCGCCTCGGCCGCGGCCCGGGAGGCGGCGCCGCCGAGCGTGCGGCGGGCGAAGTGGAGCTTGAACTCGGCGGCCGCCACGGCCGCGGGAGCGTCGCCCTGCTCCAGGAGCTGCCGGGCGGCGGGCCCCGCGAGCCTCGCGGCCACCCAGTGCCCCTCGGGCGAGGGCACGCGGGTGGGGTCCTGCGCGGCCTCGCCGACGAGCCCGTCGTACATGGCGGCGGCGATCTGGTCCTATGGGGGGGAAGCAGCGGTGGCATCCTCGTGGACGAGCTCGGAGGGCCGCGCGGATGCCTCCCTCGGAACGGCGCTGGGGCTGCCCCCTGGCGGCCGTGGCGCGCTCCGCGCGGCAGGGAGGGGGGTTCAGTGGCGATCCGGGAAATCCGCGCGGACCTCGGCGTTTTTACGATTGTGGCACGGTGAGGGCATTGGAAAAGGAACCACTGGACAAGGAAGTCAGGGTCTGGAAACCGATGGCAGTCCAATGGAGGCTTGGCTATGGATAGCACCACCACCTCCTCCAGATGAGGCGTGCTCCAGGGTCTGATGCCTCCCAGGCACATTCCTCAACGAACGGCCCCACCGTGTTTAGACGAGCGCCTTCCACTGCTCGCAAATGGCCTGGATCCGCGGGGGGGGACCTACGAGAAGCTACATCGACTCAGACATGTGTGTGTTTTTTGCGGGCGTCTGCGAGACAGGCACTCTGCGAGCAGGGGAGCGCGCTCGGCGAGTGCTGCTTGCCCCCCCGGGGTCCACCAGGGGGCCCTGCCGCAGGGACTGCACGTGCCCCACCCACTCCGCCTCTCGGGTCGGGCGAAAGGGGGGGATAGCAAAGGGGAGGTTTCAGAATCAGCTCACGTAGCTGCTTTTCCCGGCGCCTCCCGGCGCCGGAGGCGGCCATGTATCGAGGAACGGGCCCCTCGGCGAGGCCGAAACCAGCTGCATGCAGCAAATTTCGTAACCCCCCAGGAGGAGGAGGAGGAGGAGGAGGAGGAGGAGGAGGAGGAGGAGGAGGAGGAGAGGAGGAGGAGAGGAGGAGGAGGAGGAGGAGGAGGAGGAGGAGGAGGAGGAGGAGGAGGAGGCCGACCCCGAGCCTCGACGCGCTCCAGCTCCTCGGCCGGCGCGGCCGCGCCGCACGTGGCGCACGGGCACCAGGCCCCGCCGGCGGCGTGCGCGCGGAGCGTGCCGGCCCCGCACTCGCCGCACACGAAGCCCCGGGTGTCGTCGGGCCCGGTGCACCTTCTGGGGGAAACTGAGAGGCTCCTCCCTCCTCCTCCTCCTCCTCCTCCTCCTCCTCCTCCTCCCTCCTCCTCCCTCCTCCTCCCCCTCCCTCCCTCCCTCCCTCCTCCCTCCCTCCCTCCCTCCCTCCCTCCTCCCTCCCTCCCTCCCTCCTCCCTCCTCCCTCCCTCCCTCCCTGCCTCCTCCCGGGAGCACACTCTGACTAGGATATCGAGACGAATCCAGCGGTGGCGACGAAGGCCTCCCAGGAGACCCACACAGGAGCGACAGCGAGGGGAGGGTAGCGGTGTGGGTATACCCCTTCCTCCTCCGAGCCTCGGGCACTCGCAGTCGAATCCCCAGGTTCGCCGCAGCAGCTCCCGGCGACGCGCCGACGGCTTCAGCAACTCGCCCTCGCCGATGTAGGACACCAGCACCTCCTCGCCGGGCGCCGGGCCGCCAGGCGCGACGGGCAGCAGGGAAGGCGGAGAAGGTGGAGGAGGGGAAGGGCCGTGGGAAAGGATCACGGGAAGGGAGGAGGGTAACGCGAGGATACGTGCGAGCAGGAAGGGGGAGGCTGAAGAGGGGGAGGGGAGGAGGAAGGTTGAGGGAACCGGGAGGCGGATAATGATAAGGGGGGGGGCCTCGGGCGCAGGAGTGGACATATCATTGATGCGTATCGGGCGGAAGGGGTGACGAGAAGGTGGATGGGGGAGGGAGAGGAGGGGAAGGAGTGATGGAATTGGCAAAAAGATGAGGGGGAGGTAGCGGGCGACGAGAGCAACAGATGGACGAGGATAAGAAAGAGTTGGAGAAGGGGGAGGGGTAGGGCAGGAGAGGAGGATGCGGGGGGCGGGGGCTGAAGAAGAGGCGCGCCGAAGAGAGAGAGAGAGAGAGAGAGCGGTGCACACCCAATCCCAATCGGGTTGTGACGGGTTCGGTGAAGACCTGACCTAGAACCCAGGAGGTCCCGAACAAATTGACGGTAAGGATCTGTGGATAAAACGTGTCCACCGCTCCTGGAATCGTGCGCCAATGCCCAGCGAAGGCTCTGTAGAAGAACAGAGGGATGACTCCATCACCGCACTTCCCCTCCTTTCGCAAGGGAACAATCGGAAACCACGTTGGTTTTCATTTCACACGCTGGCAGCGTCAACGAACAAATATTGGGTTCATGCCACGTGGTCCCTGTTACGTAGTGATGGAATGTGTGGACAGAACACGTGGGCAAATCTGATGCGGAGGAATTATTTCCAGGACCGCATACTGTTAGCATCCAAGGATAATCTTATTTACGCAAAAGCTTGGAGAAGAAGACATCCTACCCCCCTGCGCTTTCCCCTTCCGGCTGGTATCTCAGGCGACATGAGCTCCTCCTCATATTGCCACCCTCCTCCTGGTCAGCATCATCTTCCAGGTTTCCTCCTTCTTTTCCACCTCGTCAAGCCTCCTCCAACCCTATCTACCCCCAGCCTCGAAAGCTTGCGGCATGCACAGAATGCTGTTGATGCCTTCTTGCCTCAATGCAGGTAGCAAGCGTTGTTTGCCAACGACGGCGAAGCGGCATACCACAGACGCCGGGGCGTTCAGACCTTGTCCTGTTGGGCCCTCGCATGGTACGTTTTCACGACGTGCTTGGCCAATTTCGACTACACCGTGACGGCTTTGTCGAACAATTCGCGTTTCCCGACATTGGTCGCCTTTTCCAGGCGGCCCTAAGTAATCACAGCAGTGCCCCGAGTGAAGAACTTGCCGTTGTTTTGTCGTTGCGGCCGCGGTCGTGGTCGCTAGAGCGCCCCACGCCGAGCTGGCAACATCCTTCGTCACCTCGCAACTCGCTGCCAGGCGTCCTATTGACCACCACCTGCTCCTCCTCCTCGACGTTCTTATCCTCCTCCTCCTCCTCCTCCTCCTCCTCCTCCTCCTCCTCCTCCTCTGCCTCCTGGGAGTCTGCCCTCGCTGCACTCCCTCCTCCCCCTCTTCTTCCCGGCCGCCTTCTCGGGGCCTGGCCTGGGCCCCGCGGCAGTCTGCCGCGAGCTCCTCGGCGCCTCCTCGGTGCGCTCCGCCCTGCAGGCTGGCCGCCTGCTGACGGCCGCCTGCCGCGCCAGGCGCCCGAGTCCACGCGGCCACCTGGCCATCGTCTCGTCGTCCTCCTGCCGCTCCGCATCCTCGTCCTCATCCTCCGCCTCTTCGCCCGAACTCCTGCGCCGCGCGCGGCGGGGAGCCGGCGGCCGCAGCCCCGGCCGCCGCACCTGCCGCTGCTGCAGGGTGCCCCGGGCGCTCTCCCTGCGGAGGGAGTCGGAGCGTCGCTGGGCCGTCCTGTCCGCCGCTCTGGCGGCCATGCTGGACCATCCTGTCCGCCGCGCTGGCCGGCCACGCGGCAGGCCTGCACACGGCCCTGGTGTTGTCTTGTGTGCTCCCCGTGCCTCGCGGGGCCAGCGCCTGGGTCCTGGTCCCCCTCCCTCCTCGCGCCCTCCCACCTCCTCAGTCCTTCTGCTCCTCGGTCTTCCTTCTCCCACCGCACGGCCACCACATCTTCCTCTTCGCTTCTCCTCGTTCCATCCCGTTTCCCGTCTAAGCAACGCAGTCCTGTCGCACTCCCTGAAGTGTTTGTATGGCGGGCGGCTTGGCGCTTCGCCTGAGATGTCTTCACTATGTACCCCCCACTTCAATGTTGCAACAACTGCAAGGATGGAAAGGGGGGGGGGGGGGGGCAAAATGGGGCACTCGCCGATGCAGCGCCACGCGCATTCGCCTCAGAAGCTTGCGGCCCCTGCATGGATAGAGGGGGGCTGCTTTCAGAACGGGCTGCTCGCCTCAGCGCCACACGCATTCGTCTTTAAAGTTTGGCACAGCGGCGCGGACGGAGAGGGTGGTCAAAATGGAGCTCTCGCCAGAGCGCCGCGCACAGCCGTGTTGCACGCTCGCAGCGGCTGCGAGGATGGAGGGCGGCTAGGTCTTCAAAGTGAGGCTTCTGCCCTGGCACCGCGCCCAATTGTCCTACAGACTTGTATCGGCTACGAGAACGGAGGGGACCCATTGGAGCGTTCAAGATGGCCCAAGATGGCTCCAAGAGCGCCCCCGACGCCCCAAGATGACCTCCAATATGGTCCAAATGCCCGAACATGGCCCAATATAGTCTTCAGCGTACCTCCGAGACATCCCAAAGGAAGCTCCAAAGCGGCTTTAAGTGCCCTCCGAGCACTTCCGAGGAATCTCCTAAGAGGCCAAAGTCTTCCAAACACATCAGGGGGAACCATGCGCTGTGCCTTCTCGCCGTTTCGCTTCCGAATGGCATTTGAGGCGCCACGATGGCCCCATGATGGCCTAATAGAGGCCTCAGAGGCCCCCAAGGCGGCCCCAGGAGCACCCAAGAGAGCTCCAAGAGCGCGCCATGAAGAGCTCAGTGTTCGGCGGTTTCCGAAGGAGCACCTGCATTTTAGCCGTCACCCTTTGTGAGCGTTGGAGCCCAAGATCGCCCCGAGAGGGCGCGACGACCATTCGCAAGACCCCTGAAACAGCTTCAAAAGGACCCCAAGAGGGCCCCGAAGGCTCACAAAATGGCGCACCAAGATGGCTTCAAGAGGGCTTCAAAGAACCCTGGACAAAGCTCCCCAAAAGCTCGCGTAGCGAAACCTCAGCGAAGGCTTTCTGGTTGACTCGTCGTCGTCGTCGTCGTCGTCGTCGTCGTCTTCAGCACGCCTGGGCGTCGTATCTGGATGGGCTGGTGGGGATACGCGAAGCGTCTTGAAATGGCAAAGCGAAGCTATCGCCTCAACGCCTCGCACATTCGCTATGCAAGCTTGCAACCGATGAATTGATAGAGGACAGCTTCTCTTCAGACTGTGGCTCCTGCTGGAGGTTTCAGAAGCTTTAACGACCAGACAGTTTCCAGCATGCAGCACATCTGTGGATGAAGGGCGGGTGTTTTTTTTTCAAATTGGGGCCCTAGCCTAGGCCCCCTCCCATGTACAACCTTGTGCACCCACCACTTAACACTGGTAGGGGGGGGAGCGTTTTTTTGTTCAAAAGAGGTTCTCGCTGGTCACGTCGATGAGCTTTAGGGTCTTACCTCCTCGGTCCTTCGAATATTCTGGAAAGCTGCAAGGCACTTCATGTTCGAGGCGGAGCTCTCGCCCGAATGGTAGGCCCATGTGACGCTCGTCTTTCAAGGGGGGCTGTCCCTGCAGTGGAAAGGGAAGGCGTGTAGCGACTTGTGGGGAGGGGACCTGGGAAAGGGGAAGGGGGCGGCTGTATTGCAGCACCGTTCATGCATCCTGGGGTTACCCTTGTCCTCCCCATGTTCGGCTACACGCAAGAGCGACCGTGGGTAAGAGTGACCTTTGGTGCGCGGCTTGTCTTGGGCCGCGGGGGGGGGGACCAAACACAGGCGCGCAAGGCGCCACTATCGCATCGCGTTCGGCGAACGGGGGACCCGAATGGTCCCACACCGCAGGTTCCTCTGGCGAAAGGTCACTCCCACGTGAAGTCGACCGTTCTCCCCCTTCCCAGTCGAGGCGCAGTCGCGAGGTCCTCGCCCGGCGCTATGTCGCGGAGCGCGACGACGCGGATGACCGCCCCTCGCCGCCCGGCAGATGGACCAGAGCGGCAGCAGGCTGCCCCGTCCCCCCCCCCCCTGCCCCTCCCCCTCCTTGCCGTCGCTCGGACGCCCATCCCCCGTGCACTTTTCGACGTCGTGCGGGATGCTTTTTCGCAGGATGCTCCAGGATGCTCCTCAAGAGTCCCCGCCGCGAAAAAAGGCACACGTCCAAGCGATGCCAAGCCTCTGGGAGCAGCGGGAGGGTGCCTCCACCCCCGTCCTCTGCAGGGAGGAAGAGGGAGAGAGGGCAAGGAAGCTCGCGCGGTCACGTTTCCATTCAACCCGACATATGACGAACGAACAACACACACCCATACACATAGGGGCGGTCGTGGGGAAGAGGACTGGTTATGGGTATGGGTGCGGGTTGTCGGACCCTGGGGAACGCTCCCGTTCGAGCGGGGACCCCCATCCGACAACACGCACCCATAGCCCTCTCCGACCCCCCTATGGGTATGGGTGTGTGTGTTGTTGGCTCGTCAACATAAGAAGCACAGCAACGAACTCGAGCGTCGAGCTGACGCTTTGGGCCGCGGCCCTGAGAAGTCGACTATTTTCTCCTTCGGGAGCGCGCACACCTCACACGATGCCTTCGGCATCCCCCCTTCCCCCGAGAGAGGAACACCGGGGGCGGAGGGAGGTGGTACAGCCATCGTGCTGCCACAAGGAACACCGAATAAGGAACGAAAGGGGTTTTCTGGCCACGGCGAGCCTCGGCTTCGAATAGGCTCCCGACCCAGACCACAGGAGCGGGCCGAACACCCGAGCCCCTCCCGAGCCCAGCGTGGTCCTCACTTCCGCGCCTTGGCCGCCAGAGCGGCGCGCCGCGGCGCGAGGCGAGGCCCCGCGCGGGGCAGGCAGGCGAACCGCCCGGCTGCCTGCCCGCGCAGCTCAGACCTCGTGCGCGGGCCCGTGCGGCAGGAACGGGGAAACCGCCAGCAGTGGCACAGCTGAGCCGCCGCCGGCGCAGCCCGAGACTTTGGAAGCGAGGGCGCGCACGCGCGACCTCACGCGGGCGGCCTGCGCGCCAATGTCGGCGAAGGCGACCCCGTGTTCTTTTCGCCGCCCATCTGTCGGACCAACTTGCCGCTCGGGGCCAGAGGGCCCCCCTTCATCCTCGTTCCTCCTCCTCCTCCTCATCATCATCATCCCTCCATCCCTCCATCCCTCCCTCCCTCCCCAAGAGAGCCACTTGCACTCCACAGAATGACCGACTACATATCACCAACCCTGGACGATTCTGGATGTCACCCCCGACGCAGCTCAAGCGGTGATGGTACTTGGGGAGTAGATATTATGCGTGAGCTGAGATCTTGCACTGCGCAGCTGGCGCCCTTCCCACTCAGAGATACCTGATTGCTGAATGGCCAACCGCAAGTGGAAAGTCTTCGGGATTGCCAAGCCGAAGTGCAACCACCTAGCAAGTTCTTCGATCGCGATCAACATTGTCCTCACGCTGCGGCGCTGTTCCAATCCGAACTCGTGGTTATCATGATCATTCCGTGGTGATGAACAGCAGTCGGACGTTCATGGGCGGGTGATATTTTCATTGCGGTCGAACAATCCTCGCCATCGCTCGGACGCCCAATTCCCGTGCATTGTTCAGCCTCGTGCGTTCATTTTTTCACACGATGATTCAAGATGCTGATCGATGGTCCTCGCCGGAGAAACATGCACGCGTCCAAGCGATGCCAAGAATCTGGGAAGGTACGCGCTTGCTTGCCCGCTGTATTTCAGGATTGAGGCTGGCGATCATGGGATTGCGAATCGCGGTCGGACAGTTTACATGACAAGCCGCGCGGTCGCTCTACTGGGAGTGATCGACCGCGGTTGCCTGTTTTGGGGGCGAAGTGCGCAACCCCCTCCCCTCCCCCCCCCAGAACGGCCGAGAACAAAAACGAGTATTACGCTGCCGAGGAACCCCACATACTTCGTTTGAGCTCTTGTCTTAGCATAGCTGGCGTGCAACATACGTGGACGATGCTAGGTGGTCAAGAAAATGCCGCGCCTACTGTGCCGTGGACGACCAGGGCGGATAGCGCCCTCATCCCCAGCCCACCCCCTGTGGCGTCGAGGAAATGCCACCCCAGAACGGCCGGGAACAACAACAAGTATTAGAAGCTACATGGGCGAAGAGGCCGGTAGCCCTCTCTCCTCATGCCCTGCGAGCGCCGCAGGGCGGATGGAAGCCATGCCCGTGCAGGGGGCACGATCCGCGTGAAGGGTATTCCCAAATGGGCGGGGGGGCGCCTGACAACTTCATGCGTCGGCGGCCAAGCAGAGTAACTGCGCTGGCGATGAGCTACCTAAACGGGGGTGCAGCTGTAGCGAATTGTGCAGTCATGCAGGAGGAGGGGAAAAGGGGCAAAGGGCGCGCCGAAAAAAGTGGGGCTGGAGGGGGGCGACGCCGCTCATGGGGACGGGTCACGCCCCGAGCGCGTGGCGCGGCCGGCCCCGGGGACGCGCAAAAAACGCTCTCAGTGGGGGCCTGCCGTGCGTGGAGGTTCCTATGGGGCACCATCCGCGCGAGGGGAGTGGCGAATGAGGCGCGGGGGCGCGGCACGAACGCGCCCACTGCGGCCACAGGTGGAGCTCACTGTGAGGCACGATCGGCGTTGAGGGGCGTGCGAAATGGGGGCGCGGGGGACGCCGGGCGAACGCACCCGCTGGGGCCGTGGGTGGAGCACCCTGTAGAACAGGATGCGTGTGAGGGGTGCTGAAACGTGCGCGGGGACGCCATGCGACCACACCCACTGAGGCCATAGGCGGATCTCCCTACGGGGCACGATGCGCGAGAGGGGAGTAGCGAAAGTGGGCGCGGGAACGCCATGCGAGCGCACCCACTGGGGCCATGGCTGGAGCTAACTACGGGGCGCGATCCGCGTCAGGGGCTTGCCGAACTGGGCGCGGGAACGCCATGCAAACGTACCTACTTGGGCCGTATGTTGAGCTCACAGTGCGGGCACGAAACGTGTGTGCCGAAATGGGCATGCGGACGGAGAGCAGAGAAGAGACGGATCAGGGGGGAGGAGGTGAGTGAATAAAGAGACGCGCGGCGCTACGGATCCAAAACGAGTACCCAACACAACGTGAAGGTTCGGAAATGAGAGTCCGTCGACCGCGGTCGTTATTTCTGGGGCTAGTGATCCATTCGACTGCTAGAGAGAGGGGGGGGGAAATACATTACGTAGTGGTACGATAGACCGCGATTTGCTATTCCTAGGGGTGCACAGCCGCGGCTGGCTTGCTACTCCCGAGGAACAACCCCTGGACGGTCATGCTCATATTTCGACTATGGCGTGTTGCCAGATCATACATAGTACACCCATGCACATGAGCGACCGCGATTGAACTAGCTTGCCATGGTTGCTGATACCAGATAAAAAGCCAGCCGATGCTGATCCGCAACAGCGGGCCGACTGTCGTTCCCAAAGTATCCCCGCTCGCCCAAACGAAGGCCTACATACATTTAGGGCCATCCTGCTGTCCAGATATGAAAGCAACCGCAAAGGTCCAATCGGTGTCTTTTCGGCCATCGGCTGCCCCGAGCCGAAAATACCCACGCCTTCTATGTCCTTCTCCTTCTTATTGTCCCTCTCTTCACTCCTTGTCTTCTCGTCTCTCTCTTCTTCATGCTTTTCAAACTCCTCCACTCTCATCTTTCTCTTCATCCGTCTTCCCCCCCACCCCTCGCGTAACAAGACTCCCTCCTCCATCCCAAGTCCCTCTCCGCCTCCTCATTCTGCTCGCCCTCTGCACTCTCCCGGTTATCCTCCTCTGGTCCCTCTTCGTCGTCCTCATCCTCCTCCTCATCCTCCCTTCCTTTTCCTACTCCCTCTCATCCGTGTCCTGACTTTCCTCTTTTACTTCTTCGCCGTGCTAGCTGTAAATGGCCTTCCTCATTCGCAGAGCGTTCTGTCAAGACAGCGTCCAGCCGCTAGTCAGACGCATGCCCGCAAGGGGTCAAAAGGAGGACAGAAGGGGGGAAGATGAGGCGAGTGAAGGTTTCTGGATGAGGATGTTTGGTGTCAATGAGTTCTCAAGGAAGGACCGTAAAGAGGATCGGAGGGGAGAGGAAGGGGATGGGAGGGAAGGGGGTGGCAGAGCGGTTGGAATAAAATCAGGAGGAGGAGGATTAGCGGAAAGAAAAAACAGCGTGGGGCGGAATGGCGAAAACGCCTTGTGACCCTCTCGTGCCCTCAAGGGGTCAAAACGACGTCGCAGTTCTCCTTGCTAGAGACCGCAATCCAGCTTAACAGTAGCTCAAAGACGAGGCTCCTGTAGCGAGCAAGAAGATCCCACCTGTGTCGCCGACGAGTAGAAGGGCGATGAGGGCGAGATGCGTGAAGGGTAGGAGCAATTTGGCGAGGACGAGGGGGGAAGACGGGATTGGAGGAGGATGCGGAGAGAGCGACCCGCCCCACCCTCGTCGGTGACGAGGGATGCGTTGGGCTTGCAGCTGTGATTCGCCCGGCAGGCGGTCGCGTAGATGGCGGCGCCTGCGCTGCGGGCGCTACATGATGCAGACGGCATGGGGGCTGCTCCCAATCCGTGCGCAACCTGCTCCTCCTCCTCCTCCCTTGTCCGTCTCGTCTGTTCCCTTCTCCTCCGCCTGCTTGTTGCCCCTTTTATCCCTCGCTATGATCCGCCGACCCCTTGCGGGTCTGTAGGCGTGTGAGATTCTTTCCCCCCGTAACCCCGCCCGCAGGGACCCCAAAGACCCCGGACCGAACGCGCCACAGGGTTCCAAAACTCGTCAAAAAGGTACCACAACTCGCCAAAAAGGTACCAAAACGCTCCCCGGACGGTCCCCGAGACCACGATTCGCAAACGCTCCCCGGACGGTCCCCGAAACTTCGCCGACATGGCGCCCCCAGACGCCCACGATGGCCTCCAGGCGGTCTCCGAAGCTGCCAAGACGCACCAGAAGGCCCCTAAAATGCGCCCAAATCGCCCCATCCCATTCGAAAAACATGCATTTGTTCGCATGTTCGCCTATTCGGTTTCCACAACGTCCCAGACGGGCAAAGAAACCTTCAACATCGCCCCCAGACGGCCAAAGGGGCCCCCAAGAAGGGTCGAAGAGGGTCCAACAACAGCACCCGAAGCCCCCAAGACAGCCCAAGAGGGCCCCCAGACGGCTCCAAGACGGAGCCCAGAGGGCACCTTTTCGAGCCTTCGGGCCCAAAACGTTCCCAGCCTGCCCCAAGAACAGCCCAAGAGGCCCTGAGGGACCCCCAAGAGAACCTCAACGGCCTCCAAGAAACCCCCAGGAAACCCCCAAGAGGCTCCAAAACTTGGCCCAAGATGCCTCGAGGCGGCTGGATATGGCCTGCAGACAAGCCAAAATGCCACCAAAAGGCCACAAAAGAGCACCACGAGGTACGATAACAACAACGAAACAACAATGACGATGTCGAGCGCCGTGTCATGATTCGGACAAGCCTCGCGAAATGAAGTCCTGGAGGCGCAGTAGTTTACATATGGGGTCGGCGGATGTGGCGTAAGCCTACAGAATATCCTCGTCTTCTTGCGACGGCCCGTCATTCTCCCCCCCCCTTCCTCCCTACCCTACCCTCCTTGTCGTCCTCCCCCTACTGCTTCGCTGGCCCGTCGAGGCGTCTTCGGAACCGCACAGAGCGCCACCGAGGACGGGCCCTGTCGACGAGCGTGCTGGCTTTCAAGCTGGAGGGTGGTGGCTGTATCTTCTTACTGTGTCCAGGTGGCCCCTCTGCTTAGCAAGCATTACCTTGAACCCGCACGCACCCGCACCCGCACCCACAGGCACCCACATTTTGTTTGAACTCCTCCGACGATGTGGGTAATGATCGTGGCGAATGCGACTGGGGACGCTAGATTATCTGCATCCGCGCAGGATGGGGACGCGCTCAAGCCCAGCTGTGTGGTCCTGGGTGAGGGGCAATCTGAACGAGGGGCAGAATGACACAAAAACAAGACAACCAGGCACCCGCACCCACACATTCACACTACCAATCGATTTAAGCATCTGCGCAGTAATGGGCGGGGTATATGCAAACTGTCCTGCTGGCCCATCTAAGCAGTCTTTCTGGAGCCACGCGGTGTCGATGATGCTGGTGATAGGCGGTGGTGATGAACACTACGACGCTAATAACGTCAGGGCAATGGTGATGCTGGTGACGACGATTCTGCTGAACACAACGATGGTGACGGTGATGCTGATGTTGGAGATTTCGATTATTATGATGAAGATGATGGTGACGGCGGGAAGGCGCCAGCGGACGCTCTTTGCATCCATGCCACCCGCCGCAATCCCGAACGACAGCGGAAGAGGAGTGGCCCTTTGGCACTACCGTCGAGGGACAGAGGGAATTCTGTGCGCAACCCCGCTCGCCGAACCATAAAGATGAAAACGCATATGCAAACCCCCTGTCCACTCTCTAAATGGGCGAGCAAGAACCCTTTTGCGTTCATCTCGCCACCGGACCCCCCAGGTGAGAGCGCGAATGCAATTGCTCCTGGGCTCCGCATATCTCAGAAGACACGCGGGGTTCTTTGCGCTCATCCAGCTGATAGGGGCACCCGGCCCACTCGCAAGCATAATGGTCACTGGCCCTCCTGTAGAAAACCAGAGGGTGCTGTCTGCACCCGCCGCGCCCAACGAAACGCCCCATGGATATTTTTTCGTTGCGGCCGCAGGCGAGAGCGCCAGCGGCGAGTCAGGTCCGAGCGGGCCGCGCAAGAGCCGAATCACCTAACGCCGACGGGCACCCGCCCCATGGATGCGCGAACAGAGCCGATCTTGGGCGCGCCCATGGAGGGCCGACGGAGGCCCTCCGCACTCTCAGCGCCCACTGGAGCACCAAGCAGAAACAGAGCAGACGCTGTCCAGGCAGAGCTCTGCGCACGTCATGGCTGGCGTGTCTCGGCGAGCTTCCGACCTGCATTGCGTAGGCCTGACTGGCGAAAGGTATCCAGGTGAGTCTTCGTATGGGGCCTCCGTGGACCGCCGCGGCCCTATCATAAAAGCGATGTCGACTGGATTTCGTGCGCGATTCGACCGCCCCCCTTCGCCCTATCGTCCAAATGCCGTCCAAAGCTCGACCGCATCAGTCGGAATCTGGACGACCCCCCCCGAAACGCGAAGGCGTTCGGGCCCCCTGGCGCCCCAGTGAAGGACCGCGCAGAGGCACGGTGCGCGAACTTCCTCGCGCGAGCGCGCGCTCGCTGACGAGCGGCCCAGCCTGGCGCCCGAAGGCAATTCGCGGCGGGGCCCCTTGGAACCCCGCGCGGGCCCATTCGCGGCGAGCCCCCTCGGGCGATCCGACAGCAAGTCCACTGGTGCATCCGCGTCATCAATGGGCCGTCTGGCGCGCAAATGAGCAGTGGAAGGGAACTGGCGAGAGCGGCCGCACCCCCGCGTCGTGCCCTTCCAGACGCTGGCCGGCATGGCGGCGACCTCTGGAATATATATATATATATATATATATATATACATATATATATATATGTAAATACATATATGTATATATATGTATGTATGTATGTATTTGTCCACGTGCGTGCGCGGCGCTTCTGCTCGCATCGCGCGCCCGCGCCTGTCTGGGGCGGCCGCGCCCGCAGACCGACGGATGATCTCGAAGTTCCACGCTTCCTGCTTCAGAAACATTCGCGCGCGGGGTGGCCGTCGCCCAAGCGCGCAATCTTGCCCGAACGTGTCTATTGCCGCTCCAGCAAGAGATGGCTCAGCCAGCTGTGCCTCGCCTGGCCAGGCACTGAAACATCTGTCGCGCGAAATATACATGAATGCGGAATATCTGCGACCTTTCGCGAACACCTTGCTTAGAACGCGCCAAGTTTTGACGCGCATGCCGCATTCAACCAACCGCGCAGCGTGGAGGCCGGGCAAAAGCTAAAAGCTCTGAGATCACGCACGCGTTGAACATATTGACTTTCGTCTTCGCGGACAGAGCGATGTGGGGTCACGTGCGAGCGGGCTCGTCGAACTCAGACCTCGTTGCCCCGAGCCTTTTTTCCAGCGTCGGCGTTGCCATTGGATGAGAGCGCGCTTCCCAGGTGCACGATGCGCTTTCGACGCTTGGCAGCGCACAGGCAATCGTTGCACAGGCCGCAGTTGGCGCCAGCATCCGAGATGGATGGCGCGAGCTTGGCAGCTCTGCCCTCGCCCGCGACCGCATTCAAAATGTCGCCTGCGTGGGCGAGGTCGTTGACATCGTCCGCGTCCGCCACCGTTGCGTGCTTCGCATCGGTCAGGAGGGCCGTCGTTGCCATGGCGAACGGGAGCGGGGAGAGAGGGCATCCCCGGCATATTCCTGCGTTCTGCTCTCGCGAAGCAGGTGTCTGTCCAACGTCTCGCACAGCGCAGCGACGCCCGGCGTAGATCGCGCCCGCGCCCCTCGGCATCTTGTCCGGCGGCCCAAAGCTGCGCAAAGACTGCAGCAGAGCCGCAGGGTCGACGCCGCCGAAGGCTTTGGCCCAGTCGAACGCGAGGAGAGCGAGGCGCGAATCCATTGCGCCCCACGCATCGCCAAAGAAACGCTTCTCCATATCGAGGCATCCACGCTTCCGTTCTGCGACTTGAGACTGGGCTGCGTCAGCCAGGCGCGCGACTCAGCGCCGGCCGCCAGAAGGCGCCGCAGTAGGATGGAGGCGTCGAGCTTGTTTGCAGAAGACATGTAGGCATAGACTTGCAACCAACCAATGGGCCGCGCCGACCTCCGAACACTTCGAACCAGAGCGCCGTCGCCCATCTCCTCGCTGGCGATCCCAGCGAAGCGGCGACCTTCCAAAGGTCTCCCCGCACGCCGTCCGAGCCGTAAGGTTGGCCCCATTTCATCTTGCGGGTCGCTGTCTCCGCCTCGCTGTCAAATATGATGCCGACATCAACTGTAATGGATGCGCCCAGAGGTTCTGCGCGCATATCCGCAAATGTCCCCGGCAACCCGTTGCATCTCGCCGACGCGTCCGCCCGGGCTTCAGAATCGACTACGCGCGATTACCGGCTCCGGAGCCGGCCATGCTGCGGGCAGAACCCTTTGAGGAATCGTCGCGCCTGGCTTCACGGTTCAGTCGCCCTTTGCGATCAAGTTTCCAGTCGCGTTGCGCGGTCTTTCCTAAAAAACATCTTGACCACGACGCCGAGGCACTTCTCAGCACTGCGATCGCGGGCCATCTTTGCGACAGAGCGCTGCTGGATAAGATGTAGCGTGCGGATATATGTTCACGGCCGGCGCGGGGTCAACGTTGCCGTCGGCGCAACTTGCTCTGCGGCACGGTGGAAGGCGGCCGTCGTGGCAGCATTAACTTCATTGGCAGACGCATCACCTTCTGGAGCACAAGCGACCATCTGGTAGGCAAATGCTTCAACGAAGCCAGCGGTTATGGGCGGTGACCGGATCGAGCGAAGGTCAGGTCGCTCTGCTGCTCTGTTCTGCTCTGCTGCGGCGGTGGCCACGCCGCCGCGGAAAATGATGTCGACGTCTGCGGCCAGGAGAAGGTGGTGCGAAGCTAACGTCCGCTCCCTGTCGCTCCAGACACGTTTAAGCAGGCCCCCCCATTCGGAAGACACCAAGATTGCGCGGACGATATCTGATCACCGTACCGAGACTCGAAATTTAAAGAGGTCTCCCTGACGTCACCGAATGTCCATTGCGTGGGCACGCCCACTTGCGAGCCCAGTGAAGAAGCGCACGCCTCCCATTCGGACAAGAAGGGCCGACGAGAAGACTCCACGGCCAATTCTAAGGCCGCCGATGGAAACCAAACGCGGCACGGTGCATAGTTTTTGTTCTCTGAGAAGAAGAAAAACTACGCACCGCACCGCCAAAAGACCTACATATGGCGAGGCCTCCCACAGAAATCCTTTTGACCCGTCACCCGCGGAACCGCTGGGCCCCGCAAGAATGTCCAAGGGTGCGGACGCGGGCGCACGTCAGACCACGAACCCTGCACCACTATCATGCGCAAACCGGCAATTATGAAAAATGCACCACGGAGGTGGCAACGGTACGGTGCATGTAGATCGTCCGCGGAAAGATAGAATCGATCTGGCCGACATTGTCCTGAGTAGTCTCGTCCCCCCGGCGGTTCCGTACATTTTGACACGTTAACTGGCTATCTGGAGGTTCATCAAACAGCGTGTTGCCGATCGTCAGCTTCAGCTTCGCACAAAGCTCGGCCAGCATATTGCGGTTCGAAGCAGGGTTGTACTGGGCAGCTGGTAAGCCGAACGCAAACGGCCCCATGAACGATTTCTCGTCAGGGAAGCGCCGGTGTAGCCTTGCACTGAAGTCACCCATGAGGCAATGCGGTCCGTGGCGGGGAAAAAAGTTTGGACCATCGTAAAAATGCTGGCGCTCCTCCTCTGGATTGCTGTTCTGCGGGGCGTAGATGCTACGCAACACGGCCTTCCCACGTGCGGCGCGTGGCTTGAGAGATGCCATCTTTGCTGTTTCTTGCCGGAAACCAGCCACGCTTTGGCGGACATGGAGTGCGATCAAGAAGCCAACGCCCGCAGTCTCCGCCGGGGCACCCTCGGGGATCCCAGAAAGGATGAGGAGGAATCCGGACTCTGTGGTGCAGTACGCAGCACCTGTCGTGTGAGTTCTGGTAGACAGAGCACATCTGTATCGCACCCATTCATGTGGCACTCCAGCTCAACCCTTTCACGTTCCAAGTGGCGGCTCGTATATACCGCTCGCAAGAGAGAAAACGACCACCACGAATCACATTGGCCTCTGCAGCGGAGCCGGCTGCAGGAAGAGCGCAACTAAGTAGACAAGTATACTATCATGAAATATTCGCTGGCTGCGCAAACTCTATTTCGCAGTATTGACGGCTGCGGGTGGAATAACTGAAACGTGGCTCATGTGCTGTGTTCATTGGGCAGGCCGCCCTTTGGCCCCGCCCTTCGCCGCGCCTTTCAAGCCCGTGGATGTCTTCGCCAGCAGCTCGTGGCACTCGAAGCCAGCTCCCTGATGAGAGGGTGATCGTGGAGATCCGCCCAGGGGGCCCACTCGCCCTTCGCATCCCTCAGCGCATTGGAGTCGAAGCTCTGGACTCTTGTTGCAAATCATTCTCCAAGGGGAAATCGGGAGTGAACAGACACCCCTTCAGCAAAACACCCTTCAGTGAAGCCTGCCAGGGGCACTCGGCGTGCGCAGGGCACCGCCTTCCGAGGGCACCCAGCCGGACCCACTACTCACTAGTCGACGTCCAAGGACGGCCGAAAGCATCCGGCGAAACGCACGTCAATTAGCGAAGCCGGCTGTTGGAAAGCACCCGTAAACTCTGATGCCAGTGTCGAGTGACGGACCCCGTGAAGATTTCCCCAGTCGACTTGTCTGGCTGGGAGTTCTCTCAGTGCCCGAGACATGCCATGTTCGACTGCATCCGTCGGCGCGCGCGGCGCCGCGCGACGAAACGCAGCTGCTCAGCGTGGGGGCGTGAGGGGCCCGCCCCGACCGCTCGGGCGCCGATGCCCAATGTCGCCATGGTCGAGGCCCGCGCTGCTTCTGCGCGCCCCTGGCGCGCCCGCGACACCCCCTGAGGCTTGCGCACGCGACCCCGCCGCGGAAATCACCCGCTGAAGTCCCGGCCTTCGCGACGCAGATCGACGCCTCGCGGGCGGCCTTCGAGCCGGCCGACGTCGAGCGACCGAGCGCGCGGCGCGCCGTGGGGCTGGGCCAGATGCCAGCGTGCCAGCGGCGACGACCTTGCGGCGGGACTGGGCGAAATGCAGCGCGCGGCACCAGAGCACTGACCAGGGGCGCGCTCTGGCGATTGCAACATACTCCGGATGTCATGCTAAGAGGGGGGGGGGGGGGCACAACCCTCCCAGACGAGCGATTCTGGACCCCTCCCAGACCAGAGGTGAAAGGGCGGCCTCTTGCCCAGACCCCACGAACCCTCCAAGACAGCCCAAATCAGACCCCCCCAAATCAGACCACCCCCCTTGCATGTTCAACTCTAAACTAATCCCCTTTAAGCTTCCAGGCCGGCGACACTACCGCTCCGACGCGGCCGAACGTCAAGCGACCCCGCCCCCGCTCGCCCACTGAGCGACCGGTGGAGCTGAGCGGCGCGCTGGGCGCTGCATGCGAGGGCTTGGCATTGGCGCAGGCGCGGCACCGCATGGCTTGGCGCGAGCTGGGCGCTTCTTGAGCTGGCGCCCTGGGCCTCCTTGCCGGGTGGTGACATCCGAACCCTAACCCAAACCAATACATGTTAGGCCCTCCCCAGACGAGCCATGAAAGGACGGTCTTGTGTTCAGACCACCTGGAACCTCCAAGACAGCTCCAAGCAGATTCCTCCCCCATTCCAGCCACCCCCCTCTTCACTGTGAAGTCCAGGAATGCCCCCACCAAACATCGGTTCTCCTGGGTCGACTGGAGGCGGGGGGAAGGTCCGGATCTCGCCGCGTGCCCGACGACGTCCAGACCCTACCCACGCCGCCCATCGAGTTGTCCGAATCGTGGATCGGCGAGGGCAGGGTTCTGTTTTCGCCTCCGACAGGCGGGGCCCCGGGAGAGGCCCGCGGCGTCACTCTCGAGCGCGCGGGAAGCGCACGCCAAGCTTCCGAATGGTCGCGCGGGGCGCCCCCGTGTCCCAGTCAGTCGAGCAGTCGAGACGGCGAAGTGGAAGGACCACTCGGGGCTCGGGACGAGGAGGAGGGAGGAGGAGGAGGAGCAGGAGGAGGAGGAGGAGGAGGAGGAGGAGGAGGAGGGGGAGGAGGAGGAGGAGGAGGGAGGAGGGAGGAGGAGGGAGGAGGAGGAGGGAGGAGGAGGCCCAGGATGCCCACCCCCCCCGTGTCTCGGGGGTCGGGGCTCCTTCAGGAGAACCTGTCATACTCATCATAGAAAACTCGAGGGGACAGGAGGACGCTTCGTTCGGTCTGTTGAGTGGCGTCTCATTGGATCGCCCATGCATGGTAGGACCTGCATGGTGGGTGCTGCGCGACCGTGCTGTAAGCGTGAAGAGACCTGGTCGAACCTGCATGGTCGAGCTCCGCAAGTCGAGCTACACGGCCCGACCTACATGGTCGAGCCATACGGGTGGACCTACTTACACGGTCGAGCTACATAGTCGGATCCACACCGTCGAACAACATCCTAGGACCCTGATGGCTGTGGCCACCTGCATGGCCGAGCCGTGCTACATGCGGTCGACCTATACTAGTACGCGTTGACATTTGCACGTTGTGCTTGTTTCCTTGCAGTTGGGTCAAACAAGAGGCTCACACTCCAAACGGCCTCGTGTTTCTGATAGCCCTCCAGAGGCTCCTAAGCAAGAGCCGTAGAAGGTTCTGAGAGGGCCTTGCGACTTGCCCACAAGCATCAAGGCTCCTGCTCGGGGAAGCTGTCGCGACCCCCCTTGGAAGATCCTCTGGATCCCTGACCTCTATGATAGATCGAGGACAAGCTTCATAAACAACATAAACATTACCTTTCGGAGCTCCACGCGGATCTTTTGGATCTGCGCTGGTCCCCCCTCCCTGGCGCGCGGAGCGGCCAGGGGTGGCGCCAGAGGAGCCGCCTCGGGGGGCCAGCGCAGATCCAAGAAATGTGCACGGATCGTCGGAAGTGTATCTTTATGCTGTTCTCCTTCTTCGATATGAAAACGATGAAAGTGAAGCGCTCCTCGAGAAAAACACTGGCGCAGTGGCTCCTGGGCGCCACTGTCGAGGGCCAGCAGGAGCTCTCTGCAATCACCCCGCCCATCGTGCTACACTGGCGAGCAAAAAGGGTCAACTGGCCCTGGGGCAGCACAAACAGTTTGCGCGTGTCCCGCCCATCGGACTACACAAAGACCCTTGTTAAACCAGGGCCCCCAACACACCCACGTTGTAGAATGCGGGCTTCCGTTGCGGGACACGACAACATCGCCCATGCAGTGTCTAATAACATAGCATGGGCGATAACCCGGCCACGAAGGAGAATGACGCCGTGGCTGATGGACGTGACCGTCTGCCTCTGCAGCGTGATCGTCATTCAAGATGTGCCAGACACTTTGCCAGCGGCACCGCCATGCTTGACAACGGAAGTATGAGGACACCACAGCATCATTACGTTTACCGTACGCTTGTTTGTGCCCCTCGAGGGGTCGTCGATCGTTCGGAATGACGTTTTTGCCTCTACGCTCCTCGACCCGGCGAAGAGGACAGAAATTGACGCAGTGGGCAGGGACAGGCAGGATGGATAGCGGAGTGCCTGGCTTGCCCCTCACCGTTCGCCCCCCCTCTCTCTCTCTTCACGGGCTCGGTTCTTAGGTGACACCTCGGGCTTCTGGCGGGCGCCCCGAAAGATTCGGACATTTGCGGAACGCCCTCCTGGGGCGGCAAAAAATACTCCAGATTTCGCAATAAAGGGACAGGGGGGTCTCATTTCGGGGGGGGTCTCTTCCAGGCTATCTTGGAGGGCCTGGGGGGTCTGGGGACGATGCTTTGGAGGGTTCTCCCACGGGGGAGGTCTGAAATGGCTTGTCTTGGAGGGTCCATACCCCCTCCCTTTTATCACGAAATCTGGAGTACAGAACCGACGAGACATGTTGGAAACCTCCGGGCCAGGCCGTGGGAGCGAGCGCTCGAGGCGTCGGCCTGCGGCCCCGCGGCCCGCCCGCTCGCCCCGCGCAGGCCACGCAACGGCGGCGCGGGAGAGCCGGTAAACGAGAGCAGCGCGGCAGGAGCAGCGGCGGCGGACAAGCTCTCCCCCCCTCTCCTCCTCGCCCCTCCTCCTCCTCCTCCTCCTCCTCCTCCTCCTCCTCCTCCTCCTCCTCCTCCTCCTCCACCCCCAGATCTGTACCCCCTAACCCCCTCCTCGCCCCTCGCCCAGTGCCCGCACCGTCCTCCACACCGTGCCCAACCTACGCGGTTTCACTTCCCGCCCTGCCCACCATCCCACGCGGGCCCTGCCCAGCTCCCGCCGCCCGCCTTCCCTGCCCCCCTCCCTGCGCCCCTTCCGCTCCCTGCCCCACTCCTCCCCTCTCGCTTCAGCTCCGTACCCCCCCCTTGTCCCTCGCCCCACGTTCCCCCCCCCATCCACTTCCCGCTCCCTCACCCTCTCCCCTGCCGCCCCGCCCTCCCACTCCTGCTTCCACTCCCACCTCATCTCTACCTCTTTCCTCTCCCGCGCGCTCCCCCAATCACATTCTCTTTCCCTGACTGCCCTTTTTCCCGATCTTTCCCCCCTCTCCTGACCCGTCCCCCTCCACGCACGCTCCACCCCGAGCTCACGTAAAACACTCCTACATAGGCCCCTTCCTTCTGCCCATCCGCCTGCTCCTGCTCCTCCTCCTCCTGCTCCGCCTGCTCCTGCTCCTCTGCTCCTGCTCCTGCTCATCCTCCTCCTCCTGCTCCTGCTCTTGCCCCTCTCCTCTCCTCTCCTCTCCTCTCCTCTCCTCTCCTCTCCTCTCCTCTCCTCCCTCCACGCCGTGGCCGAGCCTCCGCCCGGGAGCGCCACGGCGTTGGTGCGGAGGGCTCGCAGCATGGCCAGCTGCTCGCCAGAGAAGCACGCCTCCGGGCCGACTCCTCCCCTCGCTCGCTCTCCTGCCCCCCCCCCTCGGCGCCCGCCAGTCGGGGACACGGCGGCCGGGGAGGCAAGAGGCGACCGCGGCCCTCCGAGGCCTGGCTCGCATGGGCCGGCCCGCCTGCCCCTCCCCGTCTTTTTTTTCGGGAATCCGATCTCAGTGATCGTCTCGAGTACACCCTGCGAAATGCTTAAGAAATCATGGGTTAAGAAATTCATAGTCTCAGAAATTGACTAAAACCCAGAACTTCTATCAAAATCTTGGGATTTACATTGAAACGTTAAGAATAATCGAGACTCTGGCCGAAAACTTAGGTTTTCTTAAGCATCGCCTAAGGAGTACGCCGACCTCAGCCCTACCGCCGTTCGAGGACGACCCCCCCCCTCGGAGCAGGGCGAGTTGAGAGACCGACGGCAGCTGCAAAAATCGGTCCCCGGACCCCTCCCGCCGGGGTCCCCACTCCCCAGGGTCCGAACCCACCAGGCCTTGGCGACGAGGGGCCCCCCCCGAAGGCTAGCTCTACCGTCGTCTCCTTTTGGGGCAGGCCCGCGGGGGGTACGCTGGTTTAGGAAGGCACCAGCTATACACCAACACCGATCCTGGCCAGGATCACCCTGGGCCCAGGATCCGTGTATACGCCCTCCTGCCTTGCGCAAGAAGGCATATACACCGATCCTGGGCCCCGGGTGATCCTGGGCCAGGATCGGTGTTGGTGCATAGTTGGTGCCCTCCGATGGTTGTGACCCCAGCAAATCTGTCAGGAAGAAAGGGTGAAGCCAAATCCGCTCAAAACCGGTCGCCGGATCCCTCCCGGAATTACCTGGAGAGCTTTTCGCCCCGGATCCGTGTCTGATGGTCCCGGGGCCCCAAACGAGCAAACCGCACGAGACATCTCCACCAATCTGGGCGCGAACGTGCAAGTGTCTCCCTCCCTGGCGGCTCCTCTTCCTCCTCCTCCTCCTCCTCCTCCTCCTCCTCCTCCTCCTCCTCCTCCTCCTCCTCCTCCTCCTCCTCCTCCTCCTCCTCCTCCTCCTCCTTGAGGGGTCCAAATGCCGCGCCTGCTATGTCGCAAGGGTCAAGGCGTTCTCAAAAGACGAGAGCCTGGGCCACCAAACAGGCAAACCGTCTGAGACACACACACACACACCAAGTTGGCGCGAACGGGCACAGTATCCCCCTCTCCCAGGCGGCTCCTTGGGGTTCCCAAGTGCCGCGCCTGCTATATCGCGTTGGCCGAGAGGCACTCGACGGAAAGGAATCTGGGCTTCCAAACATGCGGCCATATGAAGCCACCAACGCTTTGCGCGCGAACGGACAAGCGTCCCCCTCCCTGGCGGTTCCTCGTCGGGGCGCCCAAAAGTCACACCTGCACACCTGGTATGTGGCAGTGATCACGGGGCCCTCGGCAGACAGGAGCCTGGGCCACCAAGCAAACAAACCGCTTGAGACATCCCACCAATCTGGGCGCGAATGGACACGTGTCCCCTTCCCTGGCGGCTCCTCTTTGGCGTGCCTACGTGCCACGGCTGCAATGTCGCGATGATCATGGGGCTCTCGGCAAGGAGTCTGGGACACCAGTCAGAGAAACCGCCTGAGAAACCCTAACGCTATGGGCGCAAACGGGCAAGTGTCCCCCTCCCCGGCGGCTCCTCCCTGGGGAGCCCGAGTGCCACGCCCTGCTGTGTCGAGATGACCGTGGTTGTCAAAGGGATGATCCTGGGCCACCACACAGGCAAACCGCCTGATGCATCCACCAGTTGGGCGACAACGGGCAAGTGTCCCTCTTCCTGGCGGTCCCTCCCCGAGGTGCCCAAACCAAGACACTACAAACACATGGAGAGCAATGCAACGAGATGCAGAGTGATACAGAGCAAGGCAATGCAAAGCAACGTGATGCGATGCAGTGGAGTGCGACGCAAAGCAACGCAAGGCAAAACTTGGATGCCTGGAAGTGGGCACCAACACCAGCACAGGGGGTGGCCTCCACATGGGGAAGATGAGATCCTAGATTTCGGTGTTGGTGAAAAATGGTTCGGCCACCCTAGGAGCCGGCGTACTACCACCATCGCCGAGATCGGGATCGTCTTCCCTCGGTGGAGGCACACCGCCGATCTTGGTGTTGGTGTCAAGCTCAAGGCCTGCGAAAAACAAGCCAATGTAAAGCAGCACAGAGAGCACTGCAGAGCCGTGCAAAGCAGCGCGGCGCCGGGCGGCGGCGAGCGGGCCGCACCGCTGCCGGGGCCCCGCGGCGAGCGGGCGGCGGCGGGCGGCGACGAGCCGGCCGGACCGCAGCGGCAGGCCATATGCCTGCGAACGCAAGCAGGAACCCCTGAGCGCAAGCTCTGTTTGGGGAACAAGTGGGCCACCAAACAGGCACACCGCCTGAGACATACAGTCAAACACCCTAAGAAGGACACGCGGTAAGGACGCAAGACCCTTGGAAGCCGAAGTTGGGATTTCTGGGGCGGCGGACGACGAGAACCTCAAGGACGCAAGAGCAAGGAAGAGCAAGGACGCAAGGGTACCCTGAGCAAAGTCGCGCGTCCTTATCAGGTTTTTTGACTGTAAGAACCCCTGAGCGCAAGCACTGTTTGGGGAACAAGTGGGCCACCAAACAGGCACACCGCCTGAGACGTACCCACGACCTGGGCGCGAACGGGCGAGTGCCCCCCTCCCTGGCGGCTGCTCCTTGGGGTGCTCAGGTGCCATGCCTGCTGCATCGCGGCGGTCATGGGAGCCTCCAAGCAGGCAGCCCTCCTGAGACATCCCCACAGTCCGGGAGAGAACAGGCAGGTGTCCCCCTCCCTGGCGGCTCCTGGGTGGGGCGACCACGTGTCACACCTGCTGTATCACGATGACCAGGGGGCTCTCACAAGAGAGTTCGCTTGGCCACCAAACAGGCAAACCGCCCGAGGCATCCCCAGTCTGGGCGCGAACGGGCAAGTGCCCCCCTTCCCCAAATGCCACGTCTGCCATGTCGCAGTGATCAACCTGCTTCCACAAGACAAGAGCCTGGGCCACCAAACAGGAAAACCGCGTGAGACATCGCCACCATCTGGGCGCTAACTGGCAAATGTCACCCTCCCTGGCGGGTCCTCCTTGGGGTGACCACGTGTCACACCTGCGATGTCGCGATGATCAATGTGTTCGTCCAAAAGATGATAGAACTTGGGCCACCAAACAAACAAAACAAAACGCATCATATATCCCCTACACTCCGGGCGCTAACTGGCAAATGTCCCCGTCACTGGCGGCTTCTCCTTGGGGTGACCACGTGTCACGCCTGCTATGTCGCGATGATCAATGATGGGGCTCTCAAGAACAGAAGGGTCTGAGCCACCAAACAGGCAAACCGCCTGAGACCTTGCCACAATCTGGGCGTGAGCGGGCAAGTGTCCCCCTCCCTGGCGGTCCCTCTCCGGTGAGCCCACAAACCACGCATGCTATATCGCAAACATCCTGGGGCTCTCAGAAGACATAAACCTGTGCCACCAAACAAGCAAACCGCATGAGACATCCCCGCAGTCTGCGCGCAAAAGGGACACGTGGACCAGAAAACAAACGACACGACCCCACCTACGGCCCCACGAGCCGTAGCGTATACCAGGACATCTGACGTGGGTTCTTGAATGATATACGCTACGGCCTCCGATGGGCCGTAGCGCAACATGGAGGGCCGTAGGTGGGGTGGTGTCGCTTGTTTTTTGATCGAAAAGGTCCCCCTCCCTTGCAATTCCTTCTGATGGCGCCTGAATGCCATGTCTGCTATGTCCCGTGTCAGTTCGTCTGGGCGTGAATGAGCCCGATTGTAACTGACTATGTGTGAATGTGGTATGATGGTACGAGTATGAGTGGGAGGCTGTGAGTGAGTCTGTGTGTGTGACTGGGACTGAGCGGGAGTGAGTCTGAGTACAAGTGAGTCTGGGTATGCTGACCTGAGAATGAGCGCATACGAGTGTGAGCGGTACGTGCATGAGTGGTGAGCCTGAGCGTGAGCGAGCCTGAGTTTGGGTGGGTCTGAGAGTGCGTCCGAGTGCGAGTGCGAGCGAGTCCGGGTGTGGGCGAGTCTGAGCGCACGTGGGCCTGCGTGCGGGCGGGGAGGACGCAGGCCGGCGGGAGGACGGCACCAGCGGCAGCGGAGAGGGGGCGGCGCGGCGCCGGCTCGGGGCGCCGGCTCGGCCCGCGCCTCTTCGGTGGTCGCGCCCTCCACGCCCGCCATCTGCAGGACCGCTCCGCGCGAGTGCTCCGGCAGCTCGTCTATCATGTTCACGGCCTCCCCTCGCCGCCGCCCGGACGTCCAATCCCCGCCCCTTCCCCGTGAATGTGTCGGTTTCGAGCGTGTTTCCTGTTGCTCGATGGTGCAGGAGGCTCCTCGAGGGCCCTCTCCGAGAAAACAAAACACAAAATGCACACGCCCGAGCGATGCCAAAGTGCCCCCCCCTCCCGTAGCGCTGGGCTCGGCAGCCGCTTCGAATGGCACCACTGCGGCAGAATGCCCCACACAGCTTCGCACAGTGACGGTGGGGGCCGCGGTGGGTCACGACGGGGGGCCGCGATGGGGTCATGGGGATTGGGATGAGGATAGGGATGCAGGGCTGGGGATACAGGAGTAGGGCGTGGGATCGGGGTGCAGATAGGATATGAGTACGGCAGGGTCAGCTACGGGAGGCCACGGGAGGCAGTGGGAGGCCACAGGAGACAGCGGGAACCAACAGGAGGCAACGGGAGGTCACGGGAGAAAGCGGGAGACAACGGGAGACAAAGTCGCCCGACGCCGGATCGGGCAATGCCTGTAACTACTAGTGTCTTAGGAGGGACGCATCTATATAGAACCCTTACAGAGAAGCTAGTTCGGGAAAATCCTCTTTCTCCTCCTCCTCCTGCTCCTCCTCCTCCTCCTCCTCCTCCTCCTCCTCCTCCTCCTTGTCGCTGGGTAAGGACGAAGACACAACGGGGAAAGAGGACTCCGCCCGTACTAGCCCGGCCCCTCCTCAGCGAAGGGAGGCACAAACAATCAAACAACACCCCCCGGGAGCCCGAAAATCAGCAAAAGTCGTCAGAGTTCTGGCCCGTGAGAGGGGCGGAGCGTCCTCGGGACCCCAGCAACGTCGCGGCCACGACCTCCAGCCCATCCTTGCCGACCGATTCTCGCTCCCAACCCCGAGGCGGAGCAGGATTGGTTGGTTGGTTGGGACCCGATCGTACAACGTGTGAACTGCTCCTGACTACGACTCCCGAACAGCAGCAAAACTGTCGCCTCTTCAGATTCTTGGGGGAAAAGGAAAGGGGCGGGGACGGAGATGGATGGAGGCATGCTGGGAGAGCGGCCGGTGTGACTCCTCCCATCGCAGCGGGTGGGTGGGAGGTTGAGCGACAGAGGGGGTGGGACTCCTCCCATCACAGAAGGGGGCAGGAGGCAGAGAAGGTGGGAGGCTCTGGGGCATCCTTGCCATTGTGCACTCCTCTGTGCCCTGGGGGGCTTCTCTTTCAGGCCGATGTTCTACGCCCTGGAGGAGGAGGAGGAGGAGGAGGAGGAGGAGGAGGAGGGGGAGGAGGAGGAGGAGGAGGAGGAGGAGGAGGAGGAGGAGGAGGAGGAGGAGGAGGGGGAGGAGGAGGAGAAGGTGGAGGTGGAGGAGGAGGAGGAGGAGGAGGAGGGGGAGGACCGTGCGCTGCATTCCGATCTCTGGCTGCTCGGATCGCGGCCATCACGACGCGACGGCCCACGGCAGCCAAGGTTTGTCCAACGCAACAAGGAGGATGACTTTCTGGCCCTTCTTCTCCTCCTCCAGAATACTCATTGAGCGGAGGAGGAGAACCCGAGGAGGAAGAAAGGGATGAAGGGCCGGACGACGCACCGCGTAGCATACTCTACGAAAGTGCAAGGCTACGCTGGGGGTCTGAGTAGGAGGAGTACACTCGGCCGCAGGAGGAACTCCTCTAGCACATACGCAGTACATCTCTACAACATCACTCTAGCTTTGAGCGTCTCTCGCTACACGAAGTGAGCGTTATGCACTGTTGGTGTGGGTCATGGGGCTCTGGAGTGGTTTGCACTGGGGATACGGGTGAGGAGGACGACGACGAAGAGGCAGAAGAGGGGAAGGGGGGAAGGATGAGGACGTCAAGCCCGAACTTCCACACGTCGCATCGTTGCCGCATCTTCTGTGGGTTCATGGCCCTCCGCGCCGTGCTGCTCTCGCAATCGCCTCGCACAACACCTCATTATTCTCCTCCGGTTCATCCGTCTACTGCTACCATGCCTGCACTATGTGCGCGTGACAGTTTGCCAGGATGTTTTGAGGTCTCTGCATGTTTTCTAAGTCCCCATCCCCCTTCCCCGCACCCGCCCGCGAACCCTCCCCCCCCTCTGCTCCTGGCCGGTGGCACGTTGGCGAGATGTGCTGCAGCCACTGAGTAACACGGTGGAATATCATTCCGTTCAGCAACGAGCATTTCAAAACACACAGGGTTCTCACCGTGCAGGTCCGTGGGACGGTCATCTTTCCAACGCCTGCTCACCGTGGTGGAAGCATATGGCCGCACTGAGTTGTGAGAAGGGGACTCGGGATGGGAGGGTGAATTCTAAGATCAGTCGTGCGTACTGGGTTTGCTTCCCCCTCCTTCTCCTCCTCTTCCTCCTCCTGGTCCTCCTCATCCTCCTCCTACGCCGCTGCCCTGCACTACCCGCTCCTGGGCTGGTCTGCTGTCCTCCGGGTCTACGTAGAGCGCCTTCTCCTCGATCAGGACTTCCCCCCTAGTGGCACCTCCGCGCTCCCACTGACAATGGCAGGAGAAGGGGGATGGAAGGCCGAGGCGCGTGGAGGAAAAAGAGGGAAGGGGGGAAGAGCAAACCAAAGCAAAGAACCGTCGGATACACTGCCTCACAGTGCTGCGAGACTAGCTCCTGGGTCTAGGTGGCAGCATCGAGCAGACTTCCAGCCTCAGGAGCCTTGTTGGCAGGAGCGCTCAGGCCTGGAGACGGCCCTCATGGAGAAGCATCGAATGTTGGGCGCCCGAGTTATCCGGGGTAACTCGGGTCCGGGGTAACTCGGGCTTGGGTTCCCGAAAAAGAACCCGAATCAGCCCTGACCCGAGATACCCCTGATGATTTGGGGCTCTGGACGCCCGAGTTATCCAGGGTGACTCGGGTCCGGGGCAACTCGGGCTCGGAATCCCGAGAAACGAACCCGAGTTAGCCCTGACCCGAGTTGCCCCGGATGATTCGGGGCTCTGAGAGTGGGCGCCTCGTGGCGCCGCCCCGCAGCTGCAGGAGAACACTCCGTCGGCCACCCGGCAGGGCCCCCGTGGCCCGACATCCCCTCGCTCTCAACGACTCGCGGGCTCTTCGCACGGGCCCGAGCAATGAGAACACGACGCTCACGTCGTGGGGGCGTGCCCCCCCCACAAAAAAAAAAACATCGGTCGCCGGCTGCGCAGGCAGCCCATCGAGCTTCCGAGGGTGCCGGGGCCCTGTCCCGCAGGGGAGGGAGGGGCAGCTCACGACGCCTGCCACTCGAGCTGCCGCTCAAATGCCACGAGAAACGCGGGCGGAGGCGGGGACGGGAGGCCGACCGCGAGCGGGAGGGGGTCGAGGGGCCACGAGGGGGACCGAGGGCCGAGGTCGAGGACCCGGGATGGGCCCTGGGAGGTGGAACGAAACTATCGAATTCTGCTTTCGGATCTGGATAACATTAGGATCTGGATCTGGAATTCATTAGGATTCTTTCGAATTCTGCTTTCGAATTCTGCTTTCGGATCTGGAACGATGCGGATCTGGATCACGTCAGAGGAGCAGGCGGCCTAGAAATGAGCCCCGACGACGCAGCTGCCCCAGCCAACGGCGTCAGGGCAGTCGAAGACCTCGAAGGAGTCGTCGGCATATGGGAAGGCCCACCCCCCCCAGCATGCCCCCTGTACTCGGCAGAGTGCTCACGCGCATGTTGACACCTTTCGCTCGAAGTGGTCGAGAACTCTGGCCCCCGTTCGACACACCCACCATCCAGACATACCTCCACCCACCAGTAAGGATAGGCGAGGGACTCGAAACGGCAGGCATGTACAACAATCTGATCACTGATAACCGTCATTACGCAGCGCTTCGCTAGAGAACCCTGATCACCATCATTCGCATACATTGGTAGAGAACGCTGGGCCCCTACCACCATTCACATGCAATGGTAAGGGGCTCAAGGGCCAATCAGTCACATGCAGTGGTAATGAACTCATGGTCACTTCCCCTCCAGCTTGTCCAGCGGCTTCTGTGCGTCGCGCTCCAGCGCCCTCTTCAGCGCCGCCCCGAACTTCATCATGGTACGATAGCTGCGATGGAGTGAAAGAACTTCACGAAGGCGACGAAGGCTCTGGCCCACTGCACAAGTCACGGACGCTGTGGCCTTCTTGCCCTGTTGCTCGCGCGTCGGGCGCGCCCGGCACGCCCTGACAGACACGGCCACGGCGCCGATGCTGTTCTTCATGATGAACTCGTTCCGGTACTGCCCCGACGGCTTGGCGCTACCCGGGGCGTGAGAGCCTCGAGCCATGGCGCGGATAGGAGCGCCCCATGCTTGAACCTCCTCCTCCTCTTCCTCCTCCTCCTCCTCCTCCTCCTCCCCTTCCCCCTCCCCCTCCCCCTCCCCCCTCCTCCTCCTCCTCCTCCTCCTCCTCCGGTGTCCGCATGGGGCCTGGGCCGTGTTCCGCCGTGCGCCGCTCCGCCTCCTGGTGGTAATTTTACGCCTGGCCCGCCGCCTTCTGCGCGCCTGGAGGGCGGCGCCCTCGGCACGGCGCCCGCGGCGACGCAGACCGAGGGCAGCCGCACGGGCAGGGATCTCCGCACTGCCGTCCAGAATGTCTTGCACGTCGCCTCGGGGCGGCGTTCCGACCCCCGTCGCCATGGGGCGGCGGCAGCGCCCTGGCGCCGAGGTCGTGTCTGTCTCGCACTCCATGTGGGGCGGATAAGTTGATATGCGTAACTCGTGCAGCACAGTGCCGCAAGCGGTGGGCTGGCCATTCCAGGCGGTATCAAGCGTCAACACAGTGTTCTTTGCAGAACCGACTGGTCCTCTCTCAAGCCGCCACCTGCGACGACAACAGGAGAGAACCGAGGGGCAGGAGGTAAGAGAACAATGAGCCAATGGGCCCATTCCCTCGATGACGGCATGCACGACGAGGAACATGATGACAACGACGATGACGAAGTGAACCCGAAAGGGTGGGATCGCTGGCACGCCCAACGTCAAAGGCATGAAGCTGCTGCACATTCTTCTGGGTCGGGGCCTCATCCTGAGCCTCCTGAACCTCCTCAGCCCAGGCAATCTGGGGCCGATGGAAATCAAGCGTAGAGTTTATCAACCAGCTCAGGCTGAGGTACCCATCCCAGGACTGCCCAAGAAGTGGACCATCTCGCTCCTTGACGCCAGCGTGTAAACGCTGGCTGAATGTCATTAGATACTGGCAGCTGGCAACTGTAAGCGTGACCTCCCAGACAAATTGTCAGACGCTATTTGTGTAGTCCAGCATGATGCGTGTATATATATATACACATGTATGTCCAGGTGTCTTGCAATCGTAATTGCTTCGGGGTCAGGTCAATATCGACTCAACTACCCAGCATGCTAACACTCATGCCCACCGCGTTTCTGAGCGTGTGCCTTCCCCTGCAGAGCTTGTTGTTTTAATGCAGGTGTGGCTTCTCTGTCTGATTGGTCCTGCGGTGTACGACGTCTGTAGTTGGCACTTGATCAGTCTCTGCGGCTGGCTCGTGGGAGATTCGTTGGCAGTACTTGGTATATATTGGCGCCCAAGGGCGCCCTCATCGTCAGAATCTCTCTCTCTCTCTCTCTCTCTCTATCTATATATACAGCTGTCCAGCGGCAGAGGCACATGAGAACAACATCCAAATATCGATTCGCATCGCAGCCCCCTTGAAAGCTCAGGGTGCTCCTTTCACCATTGGCGGACATTGGCAGATGTCACCACGTGATATCATCCAATCATCCGTACAGGGTGGGCCGACCTTATGCGAGCCTCAGTAATTGCTCCGACATGGGCCACGCATGTCAAAAGTGGCACCATCATGCAAATATTACTTCGTCGTTAATCGCATTGTGCCGGCGAGTGCACGTGCACAGTGGTAGATAAGGGCCATACATCCAAGCACTCGCCTGTGGCACTTGCTTTAGCAGCAGAACTCAACAAGAGGCCCCGCCGCCGACGAAGCAGGTCTTCTGTACGAGGGGCCCGCGTGGGGGCGAGGGGAGGAGGAGGAGGAGGAGGAGGAGGAGGAGGAGGAGGAGGAGGAGGAGGAGGAGGAGGAGGAGGAGGGAGGAGGAGGAGGAGGAGGAGGAGGAGGAGGCCACCCGCACTCCCTTTCCCCTCGACGCTGACCGCTGCGCCAACCTCACGCCCGCACCCAGGACGGCGTCGCCCCGCCTGCTCCTCCTCCTCCTCCTCCTCCTCCTCCTCCTCCTCCTCCTCCTCGCGGCGAGGGGCCCTGTGAGCCGAGGCGCGCCCCGAAGGGCGCCCCGCAGAGGAGGAGGCGCTCCTCCTCCGGGGACAACGCGGCGCGGTACGCGTGCATCATGGCCACGGCCCGGCGCCAAATGGCCAGATGGTGATCGTGATCTGCAAGCCACCCGCACTCCCCTGTCGAATCACCGATCGGTTGTCGCCACGTGCCTGATGGGCTGGACGCTCCGACACGTCTCCTCTCAGACGCAGTGACGCGAGCTGTATGGACCTGCATCGGCTGTCGTCGCCACGTTGATTCGCCTTGGGTGACGCTCGAGCCCCTGACGAAAAGGAGAGGCACTATGGCATAAAGCTGACATCCCTCTCGCTGCCGCCAGGGATGTTCAGACCCTTCTGCCACGAGATGCTGAAGCCTGCCTGGTCGTAAAGACAATCGTCACCTCGCCACCCTCTGATGCAACATCCGGCGAAACACCTGGCTATTGATGCCAAGTCGTGCCTTGTTTAATCAGGAAGTCTCTGGATGGGCCCCGGCCCAATCTACTGGCCTCAAAGTGGTCTTGGCCAGAGCGTTGGACGTGTGGTTGTCATGTTGTTCATTGTGTCAACATGTGCCTGATCATCTTCGGGATGCTACTCATGATTTGATCTGGGATTGTCCTGCTAAGTTTCCCTGCCGTCGAGAGTTTGGACAATCAGGATCAGTCTGGCCCGCCCCCACGACTCTGTCTGGTGCACTGCCCTCGTCCAAGACCCAAAGCGCCTTCTTACATCTCCCCCCGAGATAAGGAGGTAAAGGTGCAGGTGCAGGGGCAACCACTTACGTCCACTGATTGTGGAGATGCTTCGAGGTTGCATGGTCCCCCCTTCCTGTACCATCAGGTGTTGGTCTTCTTTGTTCATGTGAACCAGCTTGGGCATCCACTTTCCACTGCATTGGGGTCTACCCCAGTCTGATTGAGCGCCTGGCGCCGAAAAGTATGCTCTCTCTTGGTGACCACACCATGCCCCAAACAGAGCGGCCTGACTAAAAACGCAACTCTTGGAGACCTTCCCGCCTCATCGCCCACAGCTGCAAAACACTGAAGATGAGGAACACACCGCGTCTCAAACGCAACCACCACGGGCGTTGGAGGTGAGGGAGGGACGCGACTCTAGAGCGACTTTCAGCAGCTGGCGATTTGTGCGTGCCATCCTTGCGCAGGAGCCATGCTAATCTTCTCAAAAGCTGAACCTGAACATGCGTCTCAAAAACAACCATTCCCAATACATAGATCAAGAAATAACGTCTCGCACATGCCATCTCTCCGACCCGCTACCTACAGGGGGTGGGACAACACGCGACACCTTGGGGAAGAACAGTGCGCGAAGCTACGACATAATGCCTCAGGGAGTGATCAAGGCGATCGGTGTTTTCATGACTGCCAATTGGTGATGGATCCTTTCTTCCTCCCTTCGAGTGCTTCCTGTGTCAGTATGCGTGTGTGTGTGTGCGTGTGTGTGTGTGTGTGTGTGTCTGTGTGGGGGGGGCATGTGACCGCCGATCTCTGGCGGGCAACGCATGACAAGGCAAGTAACAGCGGACGCACACACACACACACACACACCCATCAATGATATCAAAAAGAACACTTGCCCGAGAAAGCTGAAGAGTACCATGACTGGTGCACTGGTGCAATACATTGCCGAGGTGTGTGTTCAAAGCGCGGCGCTGCTCTGCACCGTGTTGACGAATCAGCCACGGCTCACGTTGAGCGCAGTACCATCGTTGTCACAGGCCTTTCTGCCGTGCGAGTCGTGCCAGGACCTCCCCGTGCTCTCCGGGGCCTCTCTGCTCCCAGCCTGATAGCTGGGGCCCCTCCTCGGATGATTGGCCACCCGGCTGTCTGGGACACGCACACTTCAAAGTACTATCGCAAATCACGATGCGACTCACTCCAGCCACGACGAATTCGCCCTCGCAAGTGCTGAGTGCCAAGCCCGTCAAGGCTAGAGACATATCCTAAACGCATGTGGCGCCTAGGTATTCTGCCAAGCGTGTGTGCAATCTAGTGCCACGGACATTTCAAATCTACAGCAGGTGTGTACCAGGAGGGCGCACGCTGATATAACTCAACATGTGCTCGCCAGTTCAGTGATTGGCAGGACCCCCATGTACCCTTGCGCACGGGCCTCTGATGACCTCAGCGACCGCGGTCTTCCTATAGATGTTGAACTCCGTGGTTTAAGCATGCCCGTGCTCTTATATTGCATGGTTCGGTAGGGGTTCTGCTTCTCTGGCGTTTTGGCTGGTTGTGTGCAGCCCCAACGAGACCGACACTGCATCTCGTTCCTGCTCAAATTCTGCTGAGGCTGGTACGCCCGTGCCTGCACCCGCAAGCGGGCTGCCGCCTGTTTCACCGTCGTGTCGTCGCCGTCGCGTCTGCCGTGTCGCCCCTCTTTTGGGAACTGCCCCCCCCCCCCCACGCATGGGCATCGCCACGTATTGAATAATTACTGAGTCCTCTTATTGTCATCCTTTTCTCCTCTCGCTCTGTTCCCATCCCCACCCTCTCCTCTCATTAACGTGCGCCCTCTACCTGACGGTCGATCCAAGCTCCATCGAGGTCGATCGTCGGTGTAGGGTCTGGCGTGCTGCGGCCCCAGTGGCGCCACCTCAAAGGCAGACACCACCTCCGTTCGCGCCCGTGGGGTCTGCAACCTCGGCGACCGAGAATGTACTGTCCGCTGATCCGTGCCGCCTCTCCTCTCCCTTGTCTGGTTCTCGCACTAGTCCTTCCCCCTACAGGGCATTTTTTAATACATTGGATTTTTAAATAATATGGTATTATTAATGCATGTTTAATTTCTGAACAGCTTTATGCACGACCTTATCGTTGTTTTTAATACTAAATCCCTGCATTTTGAATACATGATCCGCACGCGGAGCATGCATTAAAAACGGCACTGTGCTCTTCATGACCCCACCGCAACCCCTAGAACCATCCGTCCCTTCCGCATCTCCCACCTTCAATCATATGTCCTTGCCTTCCTCCTCATCCTCCTTCCCGCTGCCCCGGACAAATCGTTCAGAGTGCCTGCCGTGTCGTGCGGCTGCAAACGCATGTCAATCAGTGTGAAGAATTGCGGCAATTCCTCTACACGGAAGCAGCCCGTGAATAGCATGAGATGGGAAATTTGGATGGTGAGTCTGCCGATGTGGAGATGCAACCTGTATCATGAGTATGAACAGTGTATCACGATGATGATGAGGAGTGGGACTAGCATCTCGCCGAATGCAACCCTGAACGCACGCACACTCACGACATCATGTCCCAAACTTAGTGATCCCCACCATCAGGTGCTCGCAATCCGAACCCGTACTTCGTCGGCACCACCTGCGTTGAGAGGGGCACGGGACCCCAATAGTATAATGACGGCCACACAATGCATGCCAACTCGCTCGTGCGAGCGCCATCACACGTGCTGGAGGAAGGTTTCCAGCAGGAGGGGAGGGGTGATGCGGTGGAGGGGGACGAGGGGAAGATGAGCACACTGTTTGCAACGGCGGGTAGCAGAGAGAACCAGCGTGCAGGTGGGCAGAATGCGGGCCAAGCCGGTCGACGGTGGCGCCCATACAGTAAAGAGCGGGGGAAAGGGACGAGCAGCCGCAAGGAGAAGGAGGAGGAGGAACGTGAATCACAACTTGTAGAACACCGCACCCACAAGGAAGAACGCACATGCGCGCACGTCTTCGTTGCCGCCCGCCGGCGTGGCCCGAAAAACGCCGCCTGCTACAGATGGGGGGGCGCGCAGGGAGAGCCGAGGGAGCATGGAGGCGGAATGGACGACGGCGGCGAGCCGTGGACAGCGACAATACAACTCATAAAACATAGGGGCATTCGAGTTCAATTGAGGGGATGATGGAATTGTCAACGCGGGGCCCAATCCTTTTTCACTTACGACTATCATCACTACTGCTACTACTGCCACCACTTATTCGACCACTACTGATGCAGCTGCTGCTGCTGCGACAACTATTACCACCCTTACTACTACTCTTACTACCACTCTTACCACTACTCTTACGACTACGACTACTACTACTACAACTGCGACTACTACTAATACTGCTACTACGAATGCTAATACTAGTACCACTACTACTATTACTACTTTACCACTACTACTTCTACTACTACTACTACAACGATTGCTACTACTACTACTACTACTACTACTACTGCTACTACTACTGCTACTACTACTACTACTACAATGTTACTAATACTATAACTCCAACTGCGAGTAGCTCCAAACAGTTCATGTCTACTAGGACCACTATTGCTTATATTACCACCTCTCTTTGAAACATCGCTACTACCAGTAGTAGTAATGATAGTTGTAGATATAGTAGTAGCAGTTGCAGCAGCGGTAGTAGCAGGAGTAGTAGTAGTCGTCGTCGTAATAGTGATACTAGTGGCAGAAGTAGCAGCAGCAGTAGTTGCAGTAGAGGTAGTAATAGTACTAGAAGCAATCGTCGTAGCCGTAGTAGTTGTAGGAATCGTAGTAGGAGTAGTAGTAGTAATCGGAGTAGAAGCGGTAGTACTAGTAGTAGTAGTAGTAGTAGTAGTAGTAGTCGTCGTAGTAGTAGTACTGGGAGCAGGGGTAGTAGTAGTAGTAGTAATAGTAGTTGTCGTCGTAGTAGTAGTCGCAATAAGAATACGAGTAATCGACGTGTTAATAAACGTAGTCGTCGTCGTCGTCGTCGTCGTCGTCGTCGTCGTCGTCGTCGTCGTCGTAGTAGTAGTAGTAGTAGTAGTAGTAGTAGTAGTAGTAGTAGTAGTAATAGTAGTAGTAGTAGTAGTAGTAGTAGTGGTAGTAGTAGTAGTAGTAATCGTAGTAGTAGTGGTAATGGTCGTAGTCGTATACGTAATCGCAGTATTAGTACTAGTAACAATGACAATAGGAAGAGGAGTAGTAGTAGCAATAACATTTAAGGAGTCAGAAGCACGAATAGTAGGGTGGTAGTAGTCGTCGTCGCAGCGATAGTACTAGTAGTAGTCGTCGTCACAGTAGTATTCGTAACAGTAGCAGCAATCCTAGTAGTACTCGTAGTAGTAGTAGTAGTGGTAGAAGCAGTAGTAGCAGTATTACTAATAGTCGTAGTTGTCGTGGACGTAGTACTCGTAGTAGTTGTAATACCGATACTAGTAGCACTAGCATTACAAGTAGTCGTAGTCGTAGTAGTCGTAGTGGTAGTAGTCGTAGTAGTAGTAGTAGTAGTAGTAGTAGTAGTAGTACTAGTGGTAATAGCCCTAGTGAAAGTATTAGTCGTCGTAGTAGTTATACTAGTAGAAGTAGTAGTAGTAGTAGTAGTAGTAGCAAAAGTGGTAGCAGTAGTAGTAGTAGTAGTAGTGGTAGTAGTAGTAGTAGTAGTCGTGGTAGTGGCAGTAATAGTGGTGTTAGCAGTGGTAGTAGTACTCGTACTACTAGCAACAGTAGTACTAGCAGTAATAGTAGTAGAAGAAGTATTACTCGTAGTAGTAGTAATAGTAGTAGTAGTAGTAGTAGTAGTAGTAATGGTAGTAGTAGTAGTAGTAGTAGTAGTAGTAGTAGTAGTAGAAGTAGTAGTAGTAGTAGTAGTAGTAGTAGTAGTAGTAGTAGTAGTAGTAGTAGTAGTAGTAGTAGTAGTAGTAGTAGTAGTAGTAGTAGTAGTGGTAGTAGTAGTAGTAGTCGTCGTAATAGTAGTAGTAGTAGTAGTAGTAGTAGTAAAAGTAATGGTGGTAATGACAACAATAATATCAATGCTACCCAACGTGGGCCCCAATAGTGATTCTCTACAACCGATGCACCGCAGTGTAGGTGTTGCAATTCATGTGGTGCAATCTGGGTGGTGCAATCCATGTGGTGCAACCGATGTGGTGCAACAGAATGCCGAGAAAGCAAAGCGAAGTAATGCGAAGCAGAACAACGCAAAGCAACACAAAGCAATGCAACACAATGCAAAACAAAGCACACCAACGCACACCAAAACAATGCACAACGATGTAAAACAATGCGTAGCAGGGGAACGCAATTCAAAACAGTGAAACCCAATGACACGTAGGTAATGCGATGCCATGCAAAGCAAGACGGAGCAATGCAAAACAATGCAACGCAATGCGATGCAAACAAATGCGGAGCCATGCAAAGCAATGCAAAACAACGCATCCTACATAACAGAAAAAGGCTGAAGTGCGAGCCTCGCACAATCAAAGTAATGACGAAGGACTGCGGCGACGAGCGGCGACAACCTGGCCGGACCGAAAACCAGGCGCAACTCTGGACGTACACTCAAGATCGTGACCAAGGACGACAGCGACGGGCGGCGACGAGCGGCCACAAGCTGACGCGACCGACAACTAAGCCAAGTTCCTTGGAAGATACATAAATAACCTAAAAGCAAGCAGTCTTTGGGGAGAACTCCGATATAATGGACAGAATCGTAGTTGCACTGGTTGATGCAATGATGGGGGTCATACTAACAGTAGTCGTAGCAGTAGTACTAGTAGTACTAGTAGTAGTAGTAGTAGTACTCGTAGTAGTAGTAGTAGTAGTAGTAGTAGTAGTAGTAGTGGTAGTAGTAATAATAGTAGTAGTAGTAGTAGTAGTAGTGGTGGTGGTAGTAGTAGTAGTAGTAGTAGTATCAGTAGTAGTAGCAGTAGTAGCAGTAGTAGTAGTAGGAATAGAACTAGTCGTACTAAAAGTATTGGTAGTAGTCGTAGTAGTAAGAGTAAGAGTAGTAGTAGTAATAGTAGTAGTCGTCGTCGTCGTAGTAGTAGTAGTCGTAGTAGTAGTAGAAGTAGTGGTAGTAGTAGTAGTAGTAGTAGTAGAAGTAGAAGTAGTAGTAGTAGTAGTACTAGTAGTAGTAGTAGTAGTAGTAGTCGTAGTAGTCGTAGTAGTCGTAGTAGTAGCCGTAGAAGTAGTACTAGTAAGACTGGTAGTAGTAGTCGTAGTAGTAGTACTAGTAATAGCCATTGCAGTGCCAGTAATAACAATAGTAGTGCTAGTAGTACAAATAGTAGTAGTAGTGAAACTAAAAGTAAAGGTAGTAGTAGTAATGGTCGTAGTAGTAGCAATAGTAGCATTAATCATAATAGTAGTAGTAGTAGTAGTAGTAGTATTGATAGTAGTAGTAGTAGTAGTAATAGTAGTAGTAGTAGTAATAGTGGTTGTGGTAGTAGGGGGGCGGTCGCAATATAGTATTAGTGGTAGTAGAAGTTGCGGTAATAATACCGATATTAATACTAGTACTCGTACTAGCAGCAGTAACGTTAATAGTAGCAGTAGTGGTGGTAGTGGTGGTAGTAGTAGGAGTAATCGGAATAGTAGTAGTAGTAATAATAGTAGTAGTGGCGCTCGTAGTAGTCGTAGTGATGGTCGTCGTAGTCGCAATCGTAATAATATTAGTAACAGTAGTAGAAGTAATAATAGTAGTCGTACCAGTAGTAGAACTAGTAGTAGGAGTAGTAGTAGTAGTCGTAGTAGTAGTAGCAGTAGAAGCAGTAGAAGTAGTAGTAGTAGTAGTAGTAGTAGT
>CAUYUJ010014455.1:152500-212583 GCA_963575745.1 Prorocentrum cordatum
TCCTTACTGCGCACAGGGGCATCACCACGCTCGCAGATGACCACTGTTTCGGGTCTTGCACGCTCAGCACAGCCACAACAGTCTCCGGCCGGTCATTCGTGAAGTTCGTCAGGGACGTGGGGGCTAAGCGCGTGGACTCCTTCTTGCCGTGTGAGCGCAGGGGTACATGGAGACATCCGCATACGTACATGTGGTATGAGATCGACAACACACTCACATTGAGGAGTCTGGGACGCGCATTCCGGCACATATGCACGCATGCTACGAGCTTCTCGGATCACATGGCAAAGCCGAACACGATGTGTTTACCCACGAGTAAGACACTACAGGCACAGCAAGAGCGCAAACAGAAGTTTTTGGCCCTCACACGAGCACGAGAAATGGCACGAGCGCAAACACACTCCCTCTTCGGAATGACCTCCTGCGGGACCCCACGGAGCTCAGCACACGACACCGGCAACAGTGTCAAGATCAAGTCAGAAAGCTGACGGCGGAAGTTCTTGACCCCACCAGGGGTAGACCGCGAAGTGTCCAGTTTCCTCAAGATCAAGATTCCCTTCACTGATTTGTAGATGGGTCGGGGGACGGCAAGGGTAAGGAGGCGGGATGGGGAGCGGCTTCGTTCGTCGGGGATGAGGGGGAGAAGGCCAGTGGGCGACAGGGCCAGGACAACGAATCGATCACAGACCCGATGGAGACATGGCACGGGCCAATAACGTGTGAGGAACAGGCCGTGGACTTTCCGGGGGCGACATGCAAAGCGAACAACACTGGCGCAATGTCCGCCATCTGCGCGGTCCTCCTCCATCTCGGCGGTGGACAAGCCTCCCTTCAGTAAACCTCACCTTCGTGAAAACGGCCTGGGACCGAAGCCGACGGACCAGGACCCGCAAAAAAATAACGGCATCGACGCCCCCTCGCGAACCGAGAGCGGCCAATTCCTGAATCGACGTGTCAGGGTAGGAGGTCTACCCACCTCCGAGCATCTCATGAAGCTGGGCAACACTCCTACAGTCGGGACGTTGACCTAAGGAACCCTGAATAAAGAACGAGGCCCCTTTTTCCCATCCGTGAAGGTTCGGTTTCCCACCGAAAAAACCGGAGGAAAACCTGGGGCAAGCTGTGAAACAATCAAGGAACACGGAGCCCCTCCCCAACGAAAAGGGTTCCTTCTTCAGCGCCGGCGCCGGGCGCGCCGGTTCCGCGGGCGCCGCCAGGATCGACGCTGCGCTGAAAAAGGGCGTCTGCACCAAGACTGGGCTCCTCCCTCCTCCTGATCCTCCTCCTCCTCCTCCTCCTCCTCTTCCCCTCCTCCTCCTCCTCCTCCTCCTCCTCCTCCTCCTGCTCCTCCTCCTCCTCCTCCTTCCCCCCTCAGCTGCGACCTGCCGTGGCAGCACGCGCGCGGCCAACCTGGCGCGAGGCCCGCGGAAGGCCCGAACACAGCGCGGCTCTCTCGCCCGCAGGGCCGCCGGCGACTCCACAGCGAAGGGGCCCCAGGACACACCTCCTCCACCTCCTCCTCCTCCTTCTCGTCCTCCTCCTCCTCCTCCTCCTCGTCCTCCTCCTCCTTTTCCTCCTCCTCCTCGAGGCCCCAGGACACACAGAGATAAATACACACAAATAGCATGATTCACCATCTTTTCCCATATTTCTTGGGATTTTGTCTTCCCCCCACTTCCCATATATTTGGCATATCTTCCCGGGATTCGACGATTCATTGTGTCTCTGTGTGTTTCTTTTTCCCTCCTGACACAGGCAGGCGCCAGCCCTTCGCCCCCCGCGTCCCACTCCTGCTCCTCTTTGCGCTTTGAGTCCGCGGCGTGCCCAGGAAATCGACGGACACTGTGTTGCAGATCGCTGCTGCCACATCCACCGACCTCCCTTCCCGACGCCGTTTTTCGGTGCAAGCCCTCCCGACGCGAGGGCGGAGGGATTGGCTCAGCTTTTTCACACGCCCCATCTGCGGGGCTCGAGCGTCTCGTCCACGCACCGGCGCGCACTGGAGTCTGTGGGAGCGCGGTCGCCGATGTGGCCGCACTGAGGAGGGCACGACTGGCGACCTCGTGCCCACCTTCATGCCCGAACTGGCCTCGTGTGGAGCCCACACTGGTTCAGGAGGACGAGGAGCCGGAGTTTGAATCGGAAAAGGCCCTTTTCGGCTTCGGGGGCGCCATGGACAACCCGGCCCTTGTGCACGAACAGAGGGAAGAACGAGGAGATCAACAACAACACGGGGGAGGACAACATCAGGGGGGAGGACAACATCAGGGGGGAGGACAAGGAGGAGCATCTTAAGGAGGAGGCCAACAACAACACCAATGGGGAGGACAAGGCAGAGCATTAGAAGGAGGAGGCCAACAACAACACGAACGTGCAAAAAGAAGAAACTGAGGGAAACAAACGCCGAACTACGACGACGAGAAGCTTGAGCAAGCGAAGAGCCATGGGGGCCCAACTTGGAACCAGCTAAGCTCTATTCTTTGGCGGTCGGCGGAGGACACGGTGGGACGAAGGAAGCGTTCGTCGGTGGGGGCTTCGTTTGAAGAAGCAGACTATGACGAGATCCTTCTGCTGAGGGAGGAGCTGCAACAAGCCTGGGAGAAAAACGGGAGGCTGCCACCCCAGAAGCTGCTGCCCAAGCGCGCCGAGAGCATCGACACCTTTAATGTCGTCTTCGACACAGACGATGTCGTGCTCGTGGACAATTCCTTCGTCATCGCTGTCCTGATTTAGAAGAGAATATGGCTAAGAACGACATTGGGAATTTATACAAAAACATGAAGGGGCTAGGCATATACATGTATGGCAAACTGAACATAAGCATGGAGCCGCATGACATGGAGACCGTCGTCAAGACCTTGGAGTCGCAGGGCAATGAAGTCTTCGAGGGGGACCCCGAGGTCACCGATTTCGGCCTCCCAGCCCGGTTCACCAAGCCAGAGCTGAACAAGCTACCTTCGGAGGAGGAGACACTCGAACATATCGCTCAACTGAAAGAATCAGGACCAGGCGTGGACGAGGTGACGGCGCTGATGTTGAAGGAGGCCGGCGAGGAGTTCCACTCGTTCCTTGTGCCGCTGCTCTAGAGACTGTGGGCCCAAGACCCGGCACTGTGGGAGCAAAGCCTCTGCGAGGTGGCGGGGTTCAAGCTTTACAAGAAGGGGGCCCGGGACGACGCCAACAAGTACAGGGCAATCTGGTTGATCAAAATGGTCGTGCAATTGATGGAGCGCCTTGATGCCAAAAGGATCTCTTCGTACTTGGAGGCGGAGGGGCTCCTGGCAGAGTTTGCCTGGGGATTTCGGCCCACTCTGGTGAGCAGCCTGATCTTGGAGTTCTGCATTTCTACCAAGACACCTTTGGACTGGGATGAGTTATGTCTCATTCTCTTTGATATCAAGAAGGCGTACCCGAGAGTTCCACAGGCTACCGCGGAGAGAATATGTCATCGTTCAGTCTGGCCGCCCAACATGATTCTTCGAGCGTGTGCTTATGGCAGTCGCTGTTCTTATCAGATGCGTACCAAGGAAGGTTCAACGATGAAATTCACCATGACGGTGGATTCCGAGAGGGGGGACCTGCTTCACCTGCTAAGTATGATGTCGATCTTGCCCACAGTAGTCAGTAGTCACCATGTCCAGATTTCCATCGCCTCCCAGAAGTGGTCAGGTGGGAGTCGACATATGACAGCAATCGGTCACAGGATTAATGCACCACGGATGAGGTATACGAGCTGAACACCAGCATCGGCGGGCAGATCTTCCGGAGCCTCTCCAGAGGAAGGGCTTCGAGGACACGTTCAACATTTTGCACATGTTTTTTGCCGACGATGCTTCTTGTTGGTGTCGATACTCTGAGCGCAGCAATGTAGAGGTCCTCATGATATCTACTTTTGAGAAACGGGGAGAAACAATTCACTCACCGCGGGAAGACAGAACGCCTCAGGACACACGGCACAGCAGGAGATGCATGTTTTGTGGAGCATGCTCGTTTTCTGAGAGCTTGGCTTCAGGCGAATGGGCACCACGAGATGGACACGGCTGAGGCTCCGCTCCGCCTGGCACATCTGGCGCAAGCTGCGCCAACAACTGCAACGCATACGGATCCCAGAAAAATGTCTTGGCAGAGTGATCAACACCACCATCGTGGCATGTCTCTTGTTCGGCCACGAGTGCCGGAGTATCATCAGTGACCAGCTCCAGCAACATAGGGTCTTGTTGAACAAAATCGTCAGAGGTGTTTGATCCGCGAGTTGAGAACGGACCGTACTACCGCGCGAGATCTTTATCATCGTCTTCATTTGGATGACATCGAGACTTTGGTGGCTTGGCACCAAAGCAACTGTCTCGGACACGTTCTACGCCGGGACAACAACAGGATCGAGAAACGCATGCTCAAGTCGGTCGTCGCCCCGAACTGCACGTATGCCTGCCAGAGGAAAGAGCCCCCTTCGAACAGCCAGGCTTTCAAACAGCGTCTCCAGGAGTTGGCTCAACACACACAAATTATTCGGATGAGTTTTTCGATAACCTCGAACACTTCTCCCAGGATCGAAACGGTTGGAAGCTGACTTGTTCGTCAAGGGCGTAAACGGCGACGCCGGGAGCTGACTAAGGAGACCTGGTTGGCCAAGCAGGGTTCGGATCTAGATCGTGATCTCGCAGAAGAACGAAAACAACCCTGGGTGGAGGCACTTTTGGGGGTCGAGTTCGACTCATAAGGTTTCGCGGTATGTCCGCATTGCGACGAAAAGATTCATCGTGGAGGGTGCCTACGACATTTCCCAGCTTGTGCTCGCAGGACCCCGGAGCACCGTCGCCAGGCCACCGCTGCCAGGGCCCAGGCGGCAGCCCGAAATCAGAGAGTAAACGATGCTCGTGATCAAGGACTTCCTGCTCCCCCTGCGCTGGCTCCGGTACCCCGGGTGGTGGAGGCGTGGGACACGGCCATCTCCTTGCTGGACCCACACCGGCTCCCTCGTAGTCTTCAACCAGGCCTACTGCAAGGAGGCGGAGGCGGAGGAGGAGCAGGAGGACCGTCGGGATGTGCTGAAGGAGGACAAGGAGGCGGAGGACAAGGGGGAGAGGGAGGAGGCCAAATACAAAGGGGAGGACAACATCAGGAAGGAAGATAATGAGAAGGACCAGAAGGAGGTGCACGAGAGGATGCTCGTCGCCTGCTTCGGGGGGAAACGGTCTCGACCGCCAGGGCTGCCAGATCCAGATCCTCCGCCACCATCACCACCGCCACCTCCAGAAGCACGTCCCCCAGTGAGAAGGAGGAGGTCCCAAAGTTCGTCTGATTTGGATGGGGTTTCTGCTTCACTTCCGACCCGGCCCAGCAGAGCAGTCGCAGTCCCCGAGCAAGCACCCCAAACAGCAGGCCGCTGCTCCTCGGGATGGGCGGCTGGGGAAGCACGGGGACACGCTGTTCGCCAGATTCGCCGCTTGCCCCCCTCGTCCTGAAGTCGATGCGCGCGGGTGCAATGGTGGATGCTCCATTTGCAAAAGCTGTGTGAAGTGCAGGAACCACCGGTGCTTCGGGGGACACTGGCAAGATCTTGGTTGTACACGCTGTAGTAAATGTCCAAAGTGTCGTAGCGCCTGGTCGGACGAGGAGGCTGCCAAGTACGCCGCCCAGCGTGTGAGTGTGAAGAGATTGTCCTCAGTCCTCAATATGTGATTTGCCTGTTCCTCCACGCGCTCGCCTAGAATTGGATCGCCGTACTTGTGTATTTTGCTTGGCTCGCTTCGAGACGGCCAACAAGCATATGCTGAATAGTAAAACGTGCGTGCGCATGCCGGAATCGATGTGGCTTGCCCGGGTAGAGGTGGTGAAGAACAGCCTTCTACAGCATCATGTGGGGATCACTATGCCTTGTGTACATTGCGGTATCATATTCTGTAGTCAGAAAAGGTGCTAATAAACCTGCTCACGGGTGCGCAGAGCGCCTCCGTCTCGCAGGCTTTAGGCTCAAGCAGGGCACGCACACCTTCACCTTCGAGGGCGCCAGGCTGCCAGACCGATTCTCTTTCCATCCTCAGAATGCCGGCGACGACGCCGCTGGAGCTGCTCGCGGAGGCCAAGGCGAAGATGGACAAGGCGAGCAAGGGCCCGGAGGCGAAGCACGCGAGGAAGGGGGACAAGCCTAACAGCGTCGAGCCGGAATCCGGGGCGAGCGGCAGTGCAGCTGGCGCCAGCGCACGTGTGACAGTGTTGACAAGCTTGGCTCGTGATTACCTGTCCGTCAAAAAGAAAGGACGCCGATCATGTGTTGGACGCTAAACGGGTTGTGATTCTGCTTCGCGAGGAGATGGCGAAGGAGAGCGTGAAGACTCTCAGTGATGTGTGGCACACCAGGGGGGGGAGTACAAGAAGCTCCGCGATAATCCTAGCGCCAAGGACAAGCAGCCCGCCCCAGTCTCCGAATACTCCCATGAAAAAGGTGTACATCTGGACCGTGATGTGGAATACGATTGAGGTGGTGGTGGCAAAGCTGCACACCGACGTGGCGGACGAGGCCATCCAGAACTCTCTGAAGGTGCTGCTAGACGGGGCCAAGACCCCCCAGAAGATCCAGCCGGAGATGGTAAACCTCATGGTCGGGTCATTCTCGTGCAAGTTTGCGACCCCCCTGCCGGAGAGGGCATGGAAGTTCACGCTGTGCTTCTCGGACCTCGTCTCCCAGGAGATCAAGAGTGTCATGGTGTTGGCCTGCATGCGTCTGAACAAGGAGGACCCGATCGAGGTGATCTTGGGGCGCCTGTTCGGGACCGAGGGAGAGCAGGAGATGTGGGCGTTCCTCAAGAAGCAGCCGCTTGGCCAGAAGGGCCAGGGCAAAGGCGGCCGCGGCCGCAACCCGAAGTGACCTCGAGGCGGGGCCCCGGGGAGCGAAGGGCGTAGGCCTCCCCCAGGGCCCTGCGACATGGACCATCCTCGCGGGCAATGCCGCCAATTTTTCGGGCCGCGCCTGGCTTGATAATCTTCCGCGACGTCCTGCGGGAGCTGGCTGCTCCGGTGGTGGGAGGATGGTACCTACACGAGTGTTCATTCATCATTGTGCATGTTTCTTGGACGGGGCATGGATGACCGGGTGCACGACATGTGCTCTACAAGTATACGTTTCCATCCATGTTTTGGCCCCGGCAGTGCATGAAGCCCGGGCAGAGTTATGTCGAAGAGTACCCCAGGTGCAACACCAACCACTACCCCTGCGCGCAACCCGAAACCCTGCCAGCAGCCACGGGCGCCCACAGGGAGAACACCTGGAGCCGCGAGCCACCTCACGGGGCGGCCAGGGGCGCCACCTCACGGATGGACGGACGGACGAACGGATGGATGGATGGATGGTGGACGGATGGATGGGTGGATGGATGGATGGATGGATGGGGAGATGAATGATCAAGACGATGATGATGCTGATGATGATGATGCTGCTGATGATGGTGATGATGATGATGATGCTGACGACGACAATGATGACACTGATGAGTATGATGATGAGGATGATGATGATGATGATGATGATGACGATGACGATGACGATGACGATGATGATGATGATGATGATGATGATGATGATGATGATGATGATGATGATGATGATGATGATGATGATGACCATGATGATGACGACGACGACGATGAGGAGGATGGATACGACGACAGAAATCGATGACGGCGATCTGAGTGCGAGCCGGGCGCCTCCACCGCCGCCGCCGCAGCGCGCTCACCGCCCAGGGCCTGGCCCAGGGCGACCCGCCGCAGCCGCGGCCTGCGGCCGCCACGCGGGGCCCCCTCCGCGGATGGCGGTGACGAGAACGGCTGGGCCCCCTTTGTCCGTCCCGAGAGCACTGGGGGGGGCCCTCTTGCACCCTCCTGGCCGGCTCTCGTGGGCGCGGGGCCCCTCCTAGGACTGACCTCTCACTTCAGAACGAGTCCAATGCAAGAACCTCTCCAGATCCCCCAGACATGGAACACACAGAGGGTGGCTGAATGTCGTGGAGGCCGGGCCGGCAGCTCCGGGCGGGCCCGCCGGGGCCAGGACCGCCGAGGCCGAGTGCCGTTGGCCACGCCCTGGAGCGGCCCCGGGCAAGAGTGGCTTCTGCTGCGCCGCTCGAGGGGGACGCGGGGGTCCAGAGCAGAGAGCGCGCAGGCCCGTGCTGCGGGGCCCGCACCAGAGGGCACTGCAGCGGAGTGTCCCTCTTGCGCGTAACCGATACCTGAACTGGGGCGGGGCTGACTGGGTTGGCCTGGCTGGGTGGGCCGAGTGGGCTGGAGGGGGCGCGGCTGGGAACACCGAACCAATGAAATCGGAGGCCCCAACCCCCTAGCCAACGGAATCGGAGGTCCACACCCTCGCGTGGAGCGCGCCTGCAATGGCGCCACGCCAACCGCGCATTCATCCCTGGCTGCGCGGACGCGTGAAGCCGTCGATTATCTCCGCGCCGTTCACTCGCCGATGACGCCTGTGCCCTCATTATCGGCCGAGCTCACCGCCCTTGTCGCCCCGCGCCCCGCCGCGGCGTGGACCCCATACGTGGTACAATATACGGTATGCAATCCATGTGGTGCAACCTATGTGATGCAACTATGTGGCGCAATCAATATTGTGCAACATCTGGTGTGCAATACATGCTGTGCAATCTATGTGGTGCAGTCGATGTTGTGCAATATATCTGAGTCAGTATTTGTTGTGCAATACATGTTGCACAATGTGTGTCGTGCAATCTATGTGGTACCGTATAGGTTAAACGATATACGTGATGCAAAGTATGTTGTGCATTCCATATGGTGCAATCTGTCTTGTGCCATCTATGTAGTGCAAAGTTGGTTGTCCAAGATGTGTTGTGCAATCTACGTGGTGCAATACATGTCGTGCAATATATGCGATGCATTCTATGTTGTGCAATCTATGCGGTGCAATCAATGTTGCGCAATCAAGAGCGGCGAGGGGGCGGCGACAGCGACCACATAACCACCAGGCCGGCAACCAGGCCCAGACGACGGGCGGCGACGAGGCGGCGACGGCGACGACATAGCCGCCAGACTGGCGGTCAGGCTCAGTTCCTGAGACAACACGTAGGAACTCCGCAGTGCAAGCACCGATTGGGGAAACATAGCCACTTAAAAACCTGATCCTCCTTAAATGTTCACTCGTATATGTTCTTCTCAAGGTCGAATTCGTAGTCCATATCCGTCTTCGAGATCGAATATGCAATGCATGTTTCCTCGCCGGGCCCACATCCAAAAGAAACCGCCTTCGACCCTCCGCCGCCCAGCCCCCAAAAAGCACTGCGCGCAGCGCCGGCCGACGCCCCGTTTGCTCGAGCTACAAATGAAGCCCGCTCGCACGGGGGATTGCGAAAAGAAGCTCAGGACACGGGCAATTAAGAAAGCGAGGTAAACACTTCCGAATCAGAGATGGTCTGGATGTTGGTGGGGCAGCGTGATTCTGAATTCTCGAAGGCGGGGGCTGGGCCTCGAAGTCGACGGGTGAACGCCAGAAGGCCTTCGAAGCCAAAAGACGGCTCTGGCAATAAGTAAGCATGTGCCAAAGACACCTCCAGAGCCAGGAACTTTGGGCTAGCAAGGTTGACTAGGCTGGCGGATTCATGGCGGTCTTTTGGGGGCCCTCGCTGGTGGGGACGTGCGAAATCGCACTCCCACCAGATCCCACAGAGGGTATTATTTTGGGGAATTCGCGCAGTGTAAGCATGCAATCAGGTAAGCCCTCTTGTGAAGGGGCCCCAGGACACAAATAAATACACACAAATAAAACTATTCCCAATATTTTCCCATGTTTTCTGGGTTTCTGTCTTCCCCTCCCCCACTTCCCACATTTTCCTATATTTTCTGGGGAATCGAGGATTCATTGTGTCTGTGTGTTTCTTTTCCTCCTGGCCTTGGGCGGCCTGCCCAAGGCAATACCACGAGCAGCTCCCCCTCCGCCTCGCCTCCCTGCGAGATCGCGCCAGCCAACGCGATGCTCTACGCTCTCCCCGCTGGGGGCGCCAGACGCTTTCTTCATGTCCACCGAGGAGCGCCGTGTGAGAAAAGAGCGTCGAGATGAAAAAAATCAATGTTCAATTTTTTGAGAAATGCCTCGAGAAGCTCTCTCCTTCGACTCTGAACACTCTCACGCGTGGAAGGAGCTCTACGAGGTTCCCGGCGGTGACCAGGTTGACGGTTCACCGGTGGAATTCATGAGAGCATACATCATGCAAGTACTGCTCTGCAGGACAGCCGGGCATGTGATCAAGAGAACTGTCGTGACACAAATCTGGGCCAGCTTCCCGAACGTTTCTTCAGACAAGCCTGGGCAACGTTTTCGTGTTCACGCTTGAGGGGCGAACGTGCGTAAGAAACTGGGCCGGGTCTTCAGATAGTCTGTTCAGAAACGCCGGTTCAGCTCTTCGGAATGAGGTTCCCTAATCGACGCCTGGCGGTAAGCGAGGAGGCTCCTGTGCTTCACTCTTAAGGCAAGAAGTCGTCGGCCAACCGCATTCCGAACACATCGTCCTCGTCCATCTCCTCCCCCTCTCACGCCTCGTCCATCTCCTCGTCCATCTCCTCGTCCATCACCTCCCTCTCTCACGCTCCATCTCTCTCCCCTCCTCCTGCCCTCCCCTCCGCTCTCCCCCCATCCGTCTTCCTCTCCCCGCCATCTTTCCCTCCCCCTCCCCCCCCCCTCCCATCACCCACCTCCTGTCTATTCCTCACCCTTTAACCTCCTCCTGCTCATGCTGCTGCTCACCATCGCTCTCCATTCGCCCCATTCTTGCTCCTCATTTTTTTCCTCCCGCTGGTGAGGGTTATCTTTAATGTTCCTGGCGTTCGTCTTCCATTGAATTGAGGGCCCTCATCGCTTGTCATCTTTCTTCTGTTTCCGTTTACAACCCCTCTCGGTCCCGCACTCCCTCCCTCCCAGGTCCAGCGGAATCGGAGGGCCAAGCGCGCGTATACGGGAACCTCGCTGCTCCCTGGGTGGCTCCGAGCTGCGCAAGCAAGTGTCGCCACGTTCGTGGGCTCCTGGGAGGCCCAACGGGGTCGGGGGGGCACACGCTCTCGGACGGGACCTCGCTGCTTCCTGGGCGGCTGCGAACTGCGCATCCTGTCACGTCACCACTGTCTCGTGGGCTCCCTGGAGGTCCAGCGGAGGGGCACGCGGGCCAAGACCAGACCTCGCCCGCTCAGAAGCTGGAGTCGGGCCGAAGCTGGAGGATCGGAGACATGGGAACGGACGCCTATAGGCCGTAGAAAGGGGAGCCGGAATCGGCAGGGCGGGGCCCAGGGTCGGAAATCGACAAGAGGGCGTGCGCCGGAGCTGGGAGCTGGAGTCGGGGCCAGAATCGGAGAGGTAGAAGCCGGAGTGGTAGAGGTCGGAGCCGGAGTCGGAGAGATGAAAACGGGCGCGGGGAGCCGTTTGCGGAGAGGCAGGAGCTGGAGCCGGGGAGATGAAAACGGGCGTGGGAGCCGGAGTAGGAACGAGAGGAGCCGGCGTCGGAGGGATGAAGCGGGCGCGGGGAGCCGGAGTCGGAGAGGTATAGGCGGCGGAGTCGGAGAGACAAGAACGGGCGCTGGGGTCGGGGAAGCGGGACTCGTGTCGGCGAGCTGATGTGGATTCCGCGGGTGCCACGCCAGAGTCGGAGGTCGGAGACGGCCACCGTGGCAGGCACGTCCCGTGCGCAACCTGGGATCTCGCACGGGTCCGCGACCGCTCACCGCACCCGAAGGTATCCCCAAACAACACTGCACCTCCACGCGCCGAAGGCGGCTCTTGCCTGGGGAACCTCTCCTTTGGTATTTCTGGGTTCGGTGATTAGCATCAGGTCCAATGACAACGACTGCGTAGCTGGTTGGAGCCGAAGCGCGCGCGCGAAGCGCGCGTAGTTCGAGTATGTATGCAGAACCTCGGGAGGTCTTCAATTTTGCATTTCCCCCCCTCTGGCCCCCAAGAGGCCCCCGAGAGGCCTCCCGCGACATCCCACCCAACGTATTGAGCCTATGACCCACAACCCAGGCACGGTGGCGGGATGAGCCGTAGGCCATTCGATCATTTATCCTCCATCGCTGTCTGTCCACCCTCTTTCATCTCCACCCCTTCTTCCTCTTCCTCTTCCTACCTTACCTCCCCGGGTCTAAAACATCATGCCTGCCTCCCCTTCCTCACCCTCAATGATCCTTCCGTCCTCCGCATTGTTATTCTCCTGCTGTCCATCTGTTCTTCCTGCCCCCTCCCTCTCCCCCTACCTGTCTCCCCCCCCTTCCCTGCTCTCTCCCTCCCCTCCCAGCTCCTAATCCAAGCTGTTCGCGGCCGCTTTCTGGGACTTTCTATCGACTGGACCACGCGTGACCTGGACCCACTAAGGCAATTAACCTTGATAATTTCCACGAAGTTCCCTGTCGACGACCACCTGGGCAAGCTCACGGTAGTATGGCCACGCTGCCAGGAGGACCAGCCCCTGGGCTCACGGACATCTCCCCGAACCACGTCGCCCTCACTTTCTGGAGCTCGAAAAAGATGACCGCTTTCGTCAGGACGAGCACACCGTCACACTGCCGTCTGGGCGCCACGCCGCATGTACCGGCTGGACAGTCTATCCAGGACCTCGTCTGCACAAAAGCTGGGCGGGGGGCCCTACGGGGCACAAATCTCCCGCGAATCCCATCTCTTTGCGCTCTCCCGCGCTGGGCCAGAGGCGGGCAAGGTCCACCCCCTGCCGCGGCGCCAACCAGACCAGCTGGACCCTACGCTCAGGGCCTAGGCGCCCAGGCCACCACCACCGAACGGGTCATGCGCGACAGCGGTGTGCCCTGCACTGAACTCAGGGAGCTGAGAGACCCTGACTTCCCAGACCTGCACGACGGACGCCCCCGCGAGGAACCCTTGTGCGAGCGAGCTGCCAAAGACCATCCTGGACGAGTCTTCCAGCGGGTCCATCCCGCGACTCCCCCTAGAAGCAGCCGAGGCCGCCTGCACCAGCTGGCGTCTCAACGAGCGGCAGAGCCTGGTGTTGCGCAAATTCCTCGATCCTCTGGCAATCCTGTGCCACGGCCCCCCCTCGGTAACGGGCAAGACAACGCGCCGCAGCACTGATCGACCTTTGGATGCTGTGCATCCCACCAGCGAAGATGCATCGGTGCTTTCGGAGGCACCAGTGGAAGTGTGGAGAACCTGGCCGCGCACACGCAACACGGACCCATGGGTGGCGAGGAGTTCCCTGCCAAGTGCCTGTGCCTGGCCCACGAAGGCCGCGTTCCCGGCGAAGAAACACACGGGCGCGCACGGCCAGCACCCGTGCCAGGACCAGACCAGCGACCACAGAGTGACTCGTGAAGCACCAGGAAACTAAACCAAAACCCTCGCGGGTTCCGAGGCCATCCTGGCCACGCGCGAGACCAGCGCGCAGTGGGCCGAGAACCGCACGGTCCCCTGTCTCCTGGACGAAGCGGGGCAGGCGAGGCCCCCCGTGGCCTCCATTCCTCTGGCCATGGCCGCGCGTTCCCTGGCCAGGCTAGTCCTCTGCGGCGACGGGAAGCAGCTGTCGCCGGCGGTCAGGTCCCCTGAGGCAGCCGCCGGGGGCCTCAAAGTCTCCGTGCCAGCGCACTTGGAGGCTTCGATGTGGGAGAGCTCTGCCTTCCGTGTCCTGGCCCTCGGTCAACTACTACGGCAGCGAGCTGGCATGCGTGGTAACGGACCCCATGACGTCTAGACCATCTGTGAAGGGCCGGCCCCCCACGGTCAAGATGGCATTCCTGGACCCTGGCGAGCTTGACGAGGCGAAGAGCTCCGGGCACGGCGCAGTCAATAACGGCCTCCCGGTCAGGTTCGGGGGCTTTCGGTCTTCCCACAGCGGTGCGCAGCCGCGTTGCGTCATGCGCTTCCTCTTGGCGCAAGGTCACGGTCTCGAGATCTCCCCTCGCCCATCGTAAGATGGCGCGCCGCCGTCCTGCACGAGGCACGCGAGGTCGTGAACTTGAGCCAAGGCAGTGGAGAGACACTGCCCGGACAACCGCGCGAAGGTCAAGGTCCTGTCGGGGCGCGAGCTTCCCCCAGCGCCCACTGGAAGAAGGGCCCCCACTCGCTGCTGGCCAGCTGAAGCGCAGCACAGGGACGGGCAGCCCCGCCGCGGTCGGGGGCGGGGCGCCTCGACCCGGGGGCCAGAGGGCAAGCCACCACGGCCCAGCGCCAGGCCAGCTGCACGCAGACCTCCTTCCGCGGGGACGGTCTCATGAGCAGCTTCTGTGGGCCGCGCGACGTGCGTTTGGGAATCTACGCCAGAGGACCGATGAAGGTCATGACGCTCGATGCTGCGCAGGGCCAGGAGGTGGACATCGTCTTCCTGGGAGGCGCCCCAGCTACGTGCCTCGACTGCTGGGAACACGTGGGCGACCGACGCAGGTTCAGTGTGGGCATCGCCAGGAGACGGTACAACCTAGTGTTCGTGTGCAACGCAGAGATGCTCGGGCAAGCCGCCGACTCAGCCATGCACGAGCTTGCGGCCTGGGCAAACATAGACAAGTGCGTTCCACTGCGCGCAAAGTAACTACTCGCAACTGGCCTGGATCCGTCGCGGGGGCTTTGCGATCAATTACATCGAGGCGACCATGTGTTTCTCGGGCGATTGCGAGTATGCACTTTGCGAGTACTGGAACGCGCTCGGTGACAACAGAGCCGGTTTGGTTGTTGAGCTGAAGTTCCCAGAAGGACCTGGCGGTTGCGCGCGTGCCAGGCGCGCCTCCCCGACGTCGCCAGCCCCTATCATCCCTGACCACTCTTTACCCGAGGACGTGGAACGGATCAAGTGGGCCAGAAAACAAACGACACCAACCCACCTACGGCCCCACGGGACTTACCATGTACCATGAATTCCCACATGGGCTTTTGCGCGGTATATGCTACGTCGCCCGATGGGCCGTAGCGCAACATGCAGAGCCGTGGGTGGAGTGGCGTCGTTTGTGTTTTGGTCGATCAAAGAGGAGCGGGCGAGGCGCGCCAAAGTGACGGGCGCGGAGAAGACAAGGAAACGGCAAGCGGCAGGCTTCGCCGCCAAGGCGGATAAGGCCCTCGACAGGGATTTGCCGGGAAGCGTGTGGCCGACGACCTCCAGACATCTACTGCGAGGCTTCTCAGGTGCGCGGCGCTAGTCCCCGTCTTCCTCTACGCGCTCGGACTGCGCCCCCATGAGCTCGGCGCTGCCGCTCAGCCCCAGCGCCCATCGATGCAGGACCGCAAAGGCTGGAACATGAACGGCTTTCTCTTCAGCATGTTGCTAGGCCTGGGCGCTGGGAGCCCGGTCTAAAACGCCACCGCGGTTCTACTTCTGAGGCAGGCAGGGCTCAGAGCCCGGCGACCTGGAAATGGATGGCCCCCTCTTGCCAGCGCCGCTGGAGCAAACCAGCCTGGCCAGGGCATGGAGGCACGCGGACCGTCGCATCCCGCCTGGCGCCAAGCACTCGCGCCCCTCGGCCTGGCCCGCGGCACCAGGACACGCCCTTCTCAGACTACCTCCGGAGCTTTTGTGCAATCCCTGGGCACCAACGACCGACCGTGGTCGCCCTGGACCAGGCGCGCCGCTGGACTGCTCTCTGCTTGCGCGCCCTCCTGGCCACGAGCGCCCCTGGTCCAAAGAGAGCCCCAGAATTGTCATTTTTTCCCGCGCCGAACCAGAACAGAAGCGCACCGAGATATGTCCTGGAGGCCATTCTCGGCTTCTGCCGCCACGCTGGCCAAGGCATCGGGTAAGGAGGGATGGCTATGATGCCGCGCGCGGGACCTCAGGGGAGCGCTTCACGGAGCTCCACGCAGCCCTGGAGGAGCCCATGCGCGGGGCAGCCATCCCGGTCCCCATGGCCCACCCATCCGCGAGCAACACGGGAAGGCTGTCCCGAAACCTGGAAGTTGGCTCTCGAAGCCAAGCTCTCTCTACGAGCCATCCTGGTGGCTATGGGCACACTCGCCATGCCGGCGGACATCTCGGCCCTGGCCTAACTTTGACTGCGCGGTTTGCACCCCTCTCTGTGGACGTCGCCAGCACTGAACTGGACCTGCACCCGGCCGGGGCAAACGATGGAATTCTGGCCTACAGCGGGCGGGGGAGATCCTGCACAAACCATGGGCCTCTTGGCCCCGCCCCCCATGGACCGCCGCCCGGCATTGCCCTTTGGCCGGTCTGGATTGGCGACAGAGATGCCCGCTTCCGTCCAGGGCAGAACCTGGCGGATTTCCACTCTGGGGCCGCATTCGCAATGAGGAGGGGGCTTGCAGAAGCGCCTGGGCGCGGAGGACACTGGCTCAGAATCGCGAGGCGGAGTGCCTCATCGGGGCGGGCACCGCTCGCCACCGCCCTAGATGGCGGCGCTTCAAAGCTATGCTTCAGAACAGCTATCCCGGAGGGGCTGGAAATAGGCATCTGGGCCAGCGAGACAGCAGACGACCCGAGCGCAGACGCCTCCAGGCCGACCCTGGCGGGCAGGCCCGCGAGAACACGGGCAGACATCCCCCTGGACGGCCTTCCCTTGCAGCAGATCGCCCCGGCCGACCCGGCGCACAACTGCGCGGCGCTGCCCCGCGTCAGCACGCAAGACGGGCGCCTGGGAGCCCTCTTCCCGCCCAAACAGCATCGCGTTCCACTGCGACGGATGCCGGGCGCCCGCCCCCGGATACTTGCCCGGTCCCCTGGCGAGGCGGCGCCCGGGATGTTCGCCTAGGCCCAGCGGCGCGGGCGTCGGCCAACGGGCGAACGCGACGCACGGGAAGGTCACCTTCCCACGCTCGGGAGGGATGTGCCGCGGCAGGCGCTGGAGTGCCTGCCTGGCTCTCCCGCAGCCGCCTCGTCGAGATCTAACGGCGCCGCCCCCTCCGACTGCGACGAGACCCTCGCCCGGTGGACGGCCCCCTCGCCTTCCCCAAGGAGGGGTGAGCCACCAGCGTGCCCAGTGCAGACCACGACCGGGCCAGGCACCTTCGCCTGGGCCGCGTCGTCTCCGGAGCCCCAGCAGCTGCGCTGGCGACTGCCCTTTCTGCGCCATAGGTGGTGGAGGCGGCGCGCTCCGGAGGGCGGTGGTCCAGGCGCGCCGCAGGTGAGCCACCGCCAAGTCCTCGCTCTCCGGGGCCCCCAGCTGGCGGCTAGACGCGCGCAGCCTTCCTGGCCAACGGTGGGCGCCCTCCCTGCGGAGCTAGAACCGAGCCGAAGAGCCCCGGTGCGGATGCAGGCAGGGGAAGAGGGCCGCTGCCCTGGATCCCTGCCCCCCCACCGCGCCCATGTCCCGAGCTGCCCAGTAAGCTGGTCAACCTGCTTCGGGGAGCTACTAGGCGTCGGCATATCCGTCAGCTGGGCTTCGAGACGGACCAATTCTACAAGGCCTGCGACAGCCCCAGGCAATCGCCTCCTACGGCGTGGGCTGCCGGCAAGAAGAACTGCTGCGGGACTTCGTCCGACCGCGTCTGGCCTCCCCGTGGGGCAACCGCCAGATCGCACGGCAATGCGCCGGAAGCGCCGCGCGGCACACCGCCAGCGCTGACCGAGCGACGCACCGCGCCCAGGACCTCAGACACCGCGCCCACTTACCTTGAGCTGCGGAACCTTGACGCTGGGCAAGGCCTCGCCGACCCCAGGGCCGGCTATGGTCTGCAGGAGCCTCGCGCGCCTCGCTGCAGAGAGAGCCCGCGGCGCCACGCCGCCCCCGTTCGGCAAAAGGCCGCGGGCCGCGCTCGCAGTCTGCACGCGGACCTGGCAGCCCGGTGGCACACGTGGGCGGCAGGGCGCGCGCCGCCTCGCGGCCCTCAGTGCCTGGCCAGCCTCGATCGGATGGCATGGCCGCCAGCGGAGGGCGACAGCAACCCCGTGACAGGGTTCTTCTCTGCTCCCTGTTCGGGGGCCACGTCCCCGACGACTGCCGACCCCCCTGGGCGCCTCCTGGGACGAAGAGCTCGGACCTTTGGCGGAAGCAGTTAGGCGCCGAATCGACGAACAAAAGGGCCCTGGCATGCGACGGGGCGGCCACGTCGCAGCAGAAGCACCTCCTGGACTCGGCCCCCATCCTGGATGCCATGCGAGCGACATGCTCGGCACCTTTCTGCCGGTAAAAGGCTGCCGCCGGCCGGGAAGGCCCCGTCGCCGACGCTTGCCGTCGCTGGGACGCCCATCCCCCATGAACTGTTCGGTTCCGCGCGCCTTTTTGTTTTTTTGTGTGTGTGTGTGTGTGTGTGTGTGTGTGTGTGTGTGTGTGTGTGTGTGTGTGTGAGTGTGTGTGTGTGTGTTTGTGATTTGTTGTTGTTGTTGTTTCTTTTTGGGGGGGGGGGACATTTTTTTGTTTCTGCTCGATGGCCCAGGATGGTCCTCGATGGCCCTCGCCGCGCAAAACTGCGCGCGCCCGAGCGACGCCAAGGCCGACCGCCGCCCGCGAGCGCGGGCGCCGAGCGCGGGCGCCGGCGCCGCCCCCGACCCGCGCCGGCTGGCCCAGCGGCCCGCTCCTCCGCCGCCTCCGCCCCCGCCGCCGCCGCGCCGGCCGACCGGGGGCCCGCGCGCAGATGTCTCCCGTTGCCCGGCCGACTGCCCAGAGTCGGGAGCGGCCAAGAGGGGGGCGTCCAAGAAGGGGGGGCACGAATCATGACTGGCGGCATGCGCGCGGCCCAGCGGGGGGGCCAGGGACGCAATGAAATGAAAAGAGGCTTGATGAAATGAGGGGGAAATACCATGGCCCCCGCCGTGATATCCCCCCCCCCCGTAGTCATCACCCCCCTCTTTGCCGCCCCCGACAGAAGGCCCCGCCCCTGCCGCCGCCGGGATCGGCAGCCCGCCTCAGCGCCCCGGGCAGCGCTGACACTAGGGAGCCGAACACCATGCACCGACGCTTTTTTTCTGGCCCTGCGCTGAAAGTCGCACGGGGGCGCGGATCCTGGTGTATGCGGGATCTGGGTGCATATATGTTTCGTTTTACCTGGAAAACGGAGAAAAGTATACACCGCGCCACTCTGGCGTCGTCCCCGACCTTCGAAAAGTCGCGGGATTGGAAAACCAACCCGCCACTGGTAATGTATATGCTCCGGTTTCCGAGACAGCAATCCAATCGGCCCAACGCTGAGTCTGCACCAGGGCGACCGCAGCGGAACGCAGAGCCTGCGTGCAAGCAAGGCTCGCTGGAGGGGCCCGCAACCCGGCCCCCCAAGCGACAGCAGCGCTGCAGTCGCCGAGACACAGGCGCAGCCTTACCCGCCGGACGAGCCGCGCGCACAACGGGAGGTCTCCTAGGCAGAGCCCGCGACGGCAAAAGGAAGAGGTCACGGCAGAGCCCGAGAAACCAAACTGGAGCCCAGAATCCGAAGGCCGTCCTGCCGACGACGATCAATCAGACGCCTCCACCATCCGCGCCTCCGACGACGAGCCCAGGAACGACCCGGCTTCCCCCGGGCCCGCTTCCCTGCCCCGGGCGCCCGCGGAGGCCCCCAGCCACGACTCGCCCTCAGGGCAAGGCGTCGCTCAGTCTAGCACCTGGGATTCCTGGCAAGGGTGGAACAGCTGGGGGAAGCCACCAAGGGTGGTGGCCCCGACACGTTGGTCAACGCCTGGTCCGCACTCCGACTGTGGCGATCGGTGGGGTGCCCCAGCTCATTCAACATGTGCAGGAGCTCCTTCCGCACCACCGGGTGGGAGCGCAACTTCCGCCGCTGTGATCGAGCGCCTCCATTCCGAAGCTGGCTGGCCACATGCTGTCTGGCGCCCGGCACGCTTACTGCCAACACCTGGACTACGCCAACGACCACCACTGCCCAACCAACTCGTTCCTCGATCACTTCCGCAGGAACCCCGACGACGCCGACAGATTCCTGGACGACTGGCCAGCGCGCGCCGCGGCGTCACGCGGTGGGCGGAGCCACAGAGGATTCAGGCAGACTGTGGAACTGTGCGGAGGACAGTGGGGGACAGAGCCAGACAAAAGGACCTTGGCCCTGGCAAAGGGATGGGCGCTGCGACTGGCCCCCGTGGACGACGAGCAGCGGCCAACCTGGGACAGGAACGCGAGGGGCCGCTTCGACACTCGACGTCCCGCGCCAACGCGCAACCCGTGGGGCCCTCTCGGGCAAGGCTGGGCGTATGAACCTAATTATGTGGACCCTCCCTCCTGGGCCCAGTCTGGGCGCCCTCTTCCGCGGCGCGCCACCCGGGTCCTCTTCTTGCGCCCTGGCCTCTGGCCGCGCTGCTTTGACGTCTGGCATGGTGTCGTCTGAATGTCAGTCCTACCACGCTGTTCGGGCTGTTTGCCCCCCTGGCCATCTGGCTTTCGCCGCCACGCTGCTTAAGTTTTTTACCCTTTCGTGCGCTTCGCCGGGCCCTTATCGGGCTACCCTGCCCGCTCCTGCTTCCTCCCCCCCCCCCTTCTCCCCCCCCGTCGGCGCCGCCATGGCGACGGCGGCTGGCCAGTCTTCTGGCCGCAGCTTTTGGGGTTGCCTGCGCTGCGCGGACTCGGCCTGGAGCTGGGCTCAAAGTGTTGTTCTTCGGCAACGTCGTCGACGCCTTCCTGGCCCCTCTCGTCGAAGGTCATTGTGCCCTCGACTTCGCTGGCGTCGCTCCTCAGCCTGGTCGCCAACCCTCGCGGTGCGCTTGCTGGTCGTCGTTCGCAGCTCAATACCGGCGCGGCTTTAGCGTTTTAGGGCTCCAGCGATTGCTCGCCTCCCACGCCTTCCTGCGTATGTTCCAAGGGGGACGCTTGCACTTGGATTTGCTTCACGCTGATTGACGTCGATGTTCGCTCCCTCGCCCTTGCAGGGCTTCCCCACGGCTCCATGTGCGGCCACGCCGCCATGCTCGCCAAGTACTTCAACAACTTGCACCTCGACGCGCACGCGAAGAGGTTCCCTCTTCTGTGTGCCTCGCTGCGCTCCGTCGCGCCCCGTCGCTGCTTGACCACGGTCTGATCCTTTTTGCGGCCGCTAACCAAAAAATGACCGCTTTCCATCGCCACCAACCAACGACGGTTGACTACTCGAAGTGGAGCAACTGGGGCAAGGCAGGACAAGGAATGAATCTATTGATTGATGGCGCTGCAGGCTGAGGCTGGCGGGCCACGGGCCTGCTGCGCTGTGCGTTTGTGCTGTGCGATCACTATCCTGCTGCATGGAACCTGCGTAAAGAACGGAACACTAGCACACGAAGTGTGGCTCCGATACTTCGGGGGGGGGAATTGGCGAGGGAGGAGGGACGGGGAGGAGGACTTGAGGTAATTTGACCCTGGGGCGCCTCATCCCGTCAGTTTGCCCAGTTTCTTGGAGCCACCACCCTGTAGTGCACGGTGGCCCGATGTAGCAGATGGACATGACAAGACGAAAGCCCGCGTCAAGGCACCTACGTACGAGGGTGCGGTGGGTGGGCGCTGGGGCGCTGGCATGGGCTGGCCCCTCAGAAGCTGGAGCCGGGCATTGGGAACCGGGGTCGGGGAAATGGGAGCACGTGTCGGAGCTGGAGTCGGACACGGCCTGCCGCTCACTGGGATTCGTTGCTGTTCGTCGCAGACGATGTGTATCAAACTCGGCGTTGGGAGGATCAGGAATTGGAAGAACGACACATGGCCTGGAGCCAAATGGATCAAGGCGGGACGGGGAGGAGGAGGAGGAGGAGGAGGAGGAGGAGGAGGAGGAGGAGGAGGAGGAGGAGGAGGAGGAGGAAGGTTGGGAGGACGAGGGGGAGGAGAGGCGAGCAGGAGGAGGAGGAGGAGGAGGAGGAGGTGGATGCATTCCGAACTTCGGCCCCTTGGAGCCAACTGCGAACTCCAGGGGGGCAGTCGTCATATCGGCCCAGCGCGAAAACCCATACAAACAAGTAGTGCTGACGTCTCTGGGCACCGACGCCATAAGGGTGAGTTGGGGGAGGAGGAGGTGTGTTCGTCATCTTCGTCTTCCTCGTCCTCAGTATCATCGTCCTGCCTTTTCTCTTCACTCAGCCGCTTGATCCTTCGACACAAACTCGGAAATCTCGCTACCTCGGTGCGATCCACGGCTCGTCGTCGTCCTCCTCTTCCCCCTCTGCCCCACCCTCCTCCTCGTCGTCGTTGTCGCCACCGCCGTCGTCGGATCCGTCGCTCCTCGCCCTCTTGTCGCACAAGAGCCTCTCTGCCGCTCGTGTCCCGTAGTACCAGTCCGATCTCAACTGCCCCGCATCGGCGTCCACCCGTCGCCTCCTCGGAGGTGCCCGCCTCTCCCGCCAGCGACGGGCGCGCCGGGCATCTCTTTTTTCCCGCAGTGAACCAAACTCGCTCTAAGCGCTCATGCACAGTCGCCCAGAACTTCGCCTGGATCATTTCCTCTTCGCGCCAACCTGGCGACGCAAACGCTATATATAGATATATCTGTGTATGTGTCTATACATATATTCCTCTCTCTATCTCTCCTCTCTCTATTCCTCTCTCTCTCTCTTCCTTTCTTAATGTCTTTATGTGTATAGCTGTCTCTCTCTTCCTCCATCTCTCGATCTCTCCCGTCGAGAAAGCCACTCGTTATGCATACGCATACGGTAAACCTCCCCATTTCCCCCCCCCCTCTCTCTGCCCGTCCAATGCATACGTCCACATGCCCACTTCTCTCTCCATCTCTTTTACTCTCTCTCTCTCTCTCTATTCCTCTCTCTCTCTTCCTTTCTTAATGTCTTTCTTCCTATCTCTGTCTCTCTCTCTCTTCTTCCATCTCTCGATCTCTCCCGTCGAGAAAGCCACTCGTTATGTATATGCATACGGTAAACCTCCCCATTCTCCCCCCCTCTCTGCCCGTCCAATGCATACGTCCACATGCCCACTTCTCTCTCCATCTCTTTCACTCTCTCTCTCTCTCTCTCTTTCTCTCTCTCTCTCTCGCGCTCTCTCCCCCCTCCCCCCATCACTCTCTCTTCGCCAACTCTTCGCACCCTCATGCACCAGGCGAAACCAACCCTCTCTCTATCCTTCAACTTTTCTCTCGCTCCCTCTCTCTCATTGTTTGTTTTTCTTGTGTTGCTTCTCTCTCTCTCTCTCTCTTTCTCCATCCAACGCTCCAGCTCGGCAAATTACATAGGTGTCAGCTCATGCCAGCCCGGGACCTTATGCCAGCCCGGCTTCTCCCTCTCTTCCTCCTCCTCGTCCTCATCCTCCTCCTCCTCTTCCTCCTCCTCTTCATACTATTATTCTCCACCACCCCTCTTCCCTCTCCGTCCTCCTTCATCCAAGCGACCAGAACGCGCTCTTTCGGAGCGACACCACGAATGTGCTGGTGATAGCGCCGGTCGCCGAGGGCCCGGGGAGACTGGGCCCCATCTGGTACCAAGCACGGGGATCACCTGGTGGTGGCGCGGACCCAGCCCGTGCTGCTGGGTCGCTGGGTCGGGTGGGGGCTGCGCGCTACCGCCTGGGGGCCGAAGAACGGGCTCTCTGCCTGCTGCGGCTGCCTCGGCTTCTTGGACGCAGAGGGCCCCTGCAGGGGGTCCAGGCTGGACAGCCGACGGGCGCACGTGCAGGAAGTGCGGCGGGACGATCTCGGCGCCGCAGGTGTGGTGGACGTGCCGAACCCCAGAGGGCGTCACGCGCCACAGTGCGGAGCAGCAGTGGAGGAAGTCGTTCCGCCGAGGCTTCTGCCTCTTTTTCCCCCCGCCGAGGCCAGAAGAACCTGGTCGAGGAGGGGGAGGGGGAGGAGAAGGGCCACTAAGGGGGAAGAGGAAGGATGAGGGACGCAAGGCTGACGTGACTGGCTTGTGGCGCGCATGGACAACGGGGGGAGGACGAGGGTGAGGAAGCAAAGAAGGATAATGAACAAAAGAAAAAGAAGGAGGAGCTACGAGGAAGGAGGATAGCCCAGCCCGCCGGCGCGGCGGCCGCGACGAGCGCCTCCGGGTCTTCGCCGATGACTGCCGCTAACTCCTTGGGAGTCAAGGGGAGGACGGTCCAAAGGTCGCGACCCCCTGCATAGTGCGCCAGATCCGCGCCTCCCAGGCCGCGAACTCTTCGAAAAGGTGCCGGGTGCGCTCTCCATGAGCCACGGCAACTCGCACAAATGCGCTGGATGCGTTCTCCTGAAGTCCAGATCCATCAGAAGTTTGGGTGCTCGACCGCACGTCTTCGACCTCTTGCAAAACAAATGCCCGACATAGCCAAAAACGTCCTATTTACTGGCCACCAAGTGCTGCTACAAGAACAAACCGAGAATGCTGCAGCAAGCCCCAACCGACCCCATACAGTCGGGGCGTTAACCTAAGGAACCCCAAATAAGGAACGAGGCCCCTGTTCTCCAGAAATTAACCTTCGATTTTCTGTCGAAAACATAAGGAAAGCCTGAGGCAAGCTGTGAAACACTTGAGGAACGCGGAGCCCCTCCCCAACGAAAAGGGTTCCTTCTCCAGGGCCCCGACTGTAAGTGCAGCATGCCATCCATGGGTTACGCCACGGGTGGCACCATTCCTTGTCTGCGCCATGGGTTGCGCGGTGCATAGGCTGCTCCGCAAGATGTGTCCGCCATGGGTTGCGCCATCCAGGGATTGCGCCATGCTGCATCCATGGGTTGCGCCATAGGCTGCGCACTCGGCGACCCAGAGTCAAACGGCGTGTCATTGCTCTCTCTCTGTCTCTCTCTTTCTCCCTCTCTCTCTCTGCCTCCGAAAGCTGCAGTAATTTGATTATGCCGTAGAATGCGTGCCCACTCGGCGGCCGACAACACGAATTGCCTGGCTTTCGCTGCGCCATAAAATGCGCACTCGGCGGCTGAAGGTAAAACGGCCGCGGAACGGCTGCAGCCAGCCAGTCAGTCGGTCAGCCAGCCAGTCCAGTGCACCTCACGAAAACATTGAGGCAAAGCCCGAAACTGCGCATGTTTGCCAGAAGGCCAAGCAAGAGCATAGCTTGACGTGGGCCTGAAGCTTCGCAGTGTGCCCCAAGATCCCAGAGAATCCCTGGGGCACTCGGGAAACCGATGTTGCTGCGCGGCACCTGCTGGCGGCCCAGTTCCTTGATGACGCAGATGCTGCTGCAGCGTTCTGCGGCAACTCATTGGGAGCCTCCGACAGCATCTTGGTGGCTCTCGCGAACCGACGCTACTGGGCGCTGGCCGACCGCGATCGATGCTAAAGCAGCGGCAACCGAGGCCACGTCGGCACTTACCTCATCGATGACCAAACGCCAATCGACACGAACGCCCTCTGAAGACGAGGTTACGAGGGCATACAGGGCCACCGTGATGTGCTGCCGAACGGGTGCCATGGCGCCAGCCGCCCGAGTCTCAGCGCGTCGCGGCCCCCACGGCGTTCTGCAGAGCCTCCTGCACCCGTGGCCTGCGCCGAGCAGAGCGAGAGGGCGAGGCGACCCAGAGGGCGCAGCGCCCGGGGCCCACCCCCTCCTCCTCCTCCTCCTCCTCCTCCTCCTCCTCCTCCTCCTCCTCCTCCTCCTCCTCCTCCTCCTCCTCCCCCTCCTCCTTCTCCTCCTCCTCCTCCTCCTCCTCCTGCCGCGCGGGCCCCTCCCCTTGGCACACCGGGCTCCCGCGGTGTGCCACCGAAGCAGGGACGGCTGGCCGTGCCCATGCCCTCCGGACCCCCCTCCGCCCGGCCCAGGGTGAGAGGCAAGGGCTCCTGCTCGACGTCCCGCATCGTGATGGACACCTCGTCGGAGGGCGACGTCCGCCCCTCGAAGCGGGGGGGGGGATGGGCAGGGGAAGGGGATCGGAGCGGCGCGGAGACCTCGGCAGCAGCTCGAGCGACGACGACGACGGCATGCGCGTGCGTAGCCGCAGGAAGCAACTACCGATCCCCCCAGTGTTGTTATGGACATCACCGAACCCCCTACACGTCGGTCGGAAGAAGTAGGTCAACGCATGAAGCAGGAGTGCGAATCAAGTACATTGGCTTCAGGCCCTCCCAGAGAATAGCCAAGCACATCAACAGCATGCCGATTCTTATAGGGAGGCGCTTTACGTATGTTTGTTGAGCAGGGACCGACCGTCCCGGCATTCCTATAGTCATACCACGAAATGTTCTTAGAACCCAGCAATGTTCTAATAACAAAAACAATGTTCTTAGAACATAAACCCGATGTGTGAAAACAAGACAGTCCGAGCCAGAAATGTTCTAAGAACATTTCGTGGGAACCACAAAAAGTTCTTAGAACATTGTTTGGTGGGGCTATAGGCGAGCCGGGACGCTTCGCCACTGCTTATATATGGGCCTGGGGATCCAAACATATTTACGTTCAGCGACCAGCGTGTAATTCATTCTGGAGGGGGGCATGCCACGGACAAAAACCTGCCGCAAGGTGGCAGCTGCCAGTGCCAGTGGCTGCTGCCGGTGCCGGCAGGGGGCGCAGGCGAGCGCTCGACGAGGACGCGGAGGCGGGGGCAGGAGCAGAGGCGGGCAGGAGACGGAGGCAAGGCAGGAGCAGCAGGAGCCCGCACGACGAGGCAGGAGCCCGCATGACGAAGCAGGCTGGTGGAAAGGGGGGGGGAAGAGGAGCCCATACCGCTGCCTTCCCCCCCCCGTTTTCCCCCTTCTGGGCCTCCTGGGAGGCCCTCGTCACCACCGCTGGATGCGCCTCGCGACCCTGGTCAGGACGCGCCCCGTGCGAGGGCTGGGGAGTAGCGGTATGGGTAGGTTTTGGTCTTCCAGGGATGGAGGACCAGCAGCAGCACACGGACCAAAGCATGAAGAGTGATGGCGTGGAGTTGGCGATAATAGTTTGCATTGGGAGCAGAAGGAGAAGGAAAAGGAGAAGGAGGAAGAGAAGGAATCGGGCATCGAGATTCAAGCGGTTAGTGCTTCGAGCATGCGATTGCGAGTCGAGTGTGCTTGTCGAGCGTGCGAGTCGATTGGAAGCGGCAAGGGGCATTGCGAGCCGGATCGGCATGATTCTTCGGCGTCATGAGAACTAGACAACAGCGGCCTTACGTGTTTACGACCTCGCTGGGGGGAGAATCGCACCCTCGCAGGTGAAGAGCTGATGCTTCTCCGCCGATCGGCGTTGTCCATGTCCTGGCAGGATCATGTTAACACCTTGAGCCCAAACAGCTACGGCGCCCCTGTTGGGAGAATGAGCACAAAGGAGGATAGAGCTCCAGCCCACGCTCACACGCGCGACCTTTCCCCCACCCTCCATCAAGCTGTCGCGCTGACGGAGAGAGGATGCGGAGGGGAGGGCCGCACGAGGGCCAGGTCAGCTAGACCAGAAGGGCCCGTAGCTCGAATCTAGCAGTAGCACTAAGTCGGGCCTGTCCCCCTACAGGCCGATTTGGGACGAAAGATAAAAAACAGGAAGCACCCCCAAAATACTCAAATATGGTCAAACACATCGTCCCCAGGCTATGTTTGGACTATGTTTGAATCTTCCTCCTGTAGCGGGACAGACCCGACTTAAAGTAGGAGGGGGAGAGCGGGAAGAGTACGTTCGTGTGTGTATGTGTGTGTGTGTGCGTGTGTGTAGTGTGTGTGTGTGTGTGTGTGTGCGCCGGAAAGAGCAACGACTCTTAGGCGAATCACTCTCCGTCTCCGACCACTGGCGCCCCCCCCCCCCCCGCGCGGCCGCGCTCGGCGGCGGCGGCGCGGCGCCTTCTGCAGCTCCGCGCGGTTCCGCACGCGCCACGACAGCTGCTCCAGCCTGACGCGACGAACAAAGGGGAGAAGGAACGAGGGAGAGGAGGAGAGAAGGGGGACAAGAAGAGGAGGAATAGGAAGAGTAGGAGGAGAGGAGGAGGGAGGAGGAGGAGGAGGAGGAGAGGAGGAGGAGGAGGAGGAGGAGGAGGAGGAGGAGGAGGAGGAGGAGGAGGAGGAGGAGTGCGGGCAGCCTGAGAAGGAGGAGGGAGGAGGAGGAGGAGGAGGAGGAGGAGGGGGGATCCGAGGAGGGAGATGAGCGGAGGATAAGGATGCGGAGGAGGCAGATGAGGCGAAGCCAGAGCAAGAATATGAGGAGCGCAGGAGCAGGAAGGAGGAAGAGATGAGCAGGGAGGAGGAGGATAGGAGGAGGGAGGAGGAGGTGATGTCGACATGGACTAACAATCCAGATGGCAGGATCCTGCCAGTACAGATAATCAACTGATGGGAAACAACAAGCACACGCACCACGACACCCTGGTGAGTTACTCAGCCAAGTTGACGAACAGCCTTCGAAACATTGTGGGACGAACCCTTACTTTCAGAGAAAACGGCAAATGACGAGCAGGTGAAGCACCACTCTGGAGGTGAAACTTTTGGGCAAGTCCACCGGGGAAGGAGACAGCTCCGAGGGAGACCTGCCGGTGCAGTTACGATCCCCTGCATCTGGGCAAACACGTGTTTTTTGTCTGACGTTTGCGAGTAGAAACTTTGCGAGCAGTGGAACGCGCTCCGCGAAGGATAATGGTACCCTGCAGCCTCCAGGATTGAGCAGGGACCGACCGTCCGGGCATTCCTATAGTCCTACCACGAAATGCTCTTAGAACCCAGACATGTTCGAAGAACAAAACGATGTTGTAAGACCAGAAGCCCGATGTGTTAAAACAAGACAGACTCCGCCAGAAATGTTCTAAGAACATTTCGTGGTAATCACAAAAGGTTCTTAGAACACTGTTTGGTAGGGCTATAGGCGAGCCAGCACGCTTCACCACTGCTTGTATCCTGCAGCCTCCAGAAGATCGCGCGAGCCTGAGCCCCACCGCCCAACGAGGCATGGGCACAAAAGCAAGGCCTCCGCCAACCCCGACGGCTCCACCGGGGCAGGTGCCACAAGGGAAGACCAGATGCCGCGGCAGGCCCAAGAGCTCTCGGTCCTGTACCGCCTCGGCGAGCCAGACGTCGCGCGAGGTGCGTGCAAGGGGGGGATATGTCAAAAAGCGAACCAGCGTCACGCTGTCCGAGTCCACGCGCGGCAGGTTGAACACACAGCGCGGCATCGATGGGCAGCTGCTTCTCGCGCCGACACTGCGATGGGAGGGATAGTAATCCTTCTGGGGCGGTGGCCTGCCCCTTGTACTTCAGCGTCCGACGGCCTTGCTGTCGCTGCTCCTGAGCACGAGCGGCCTGATCGCCCCAGCTGCTCTGGGTGTCACCTGGGAGGCCGCTTCTTGGGGCTGCAGAACTCTTTTCAAGAGATTCAGCCCCCCTCGGCGCCGCCATACCGCCCAAGATCTGGAAGACCAGGCGCTCGAGCAGGTCCAGGGATGCGGGCACAAATCTCACGAAGGTCGGAGTGGCAACAAGAACCCGCGCGTCGTAAGCTGTGCTAGGTATCTACTCAGGAGGTCGGTGGGGAGGGGGTTGAGCACCACTACCCCCCTTCTTGGTGCACACGGGCGCGTCGCTGGAGCTCCCCGCGGCTGCGCCATACGCGGCGCACGGCGCAGCGGCTGGGCGGAGCCGCTGGCCGCTGCCCCTTCCGCCGCGGCAGGCGCCTGTGGGGGATCGCGTGCTTCGTCCCTCACTCCGTTCCTCGTGGAACTGCTCCGTGGTGCACCTCCTGTTCTCCTTCCCGCGTCTCAGCGTATCCTTCTTTAGCCTCCGCTCCGTCTTCCTCTGCCTCCTGCTTCACATCTTCGAACAACATGCCCGCGTCCTCCTGGAAATTGCTGTCGAGGGCGTCCTCCTCCTGCTCCGTGTCATTGCCACGGGGGAGGCCCATGGGGCAACGAGCAGCAACGATGTGCTCTCTGATCACCACCATTGCCCAAGCCTGGCGTGACCATGCTTCCCATCAGCTATACCTCCCGCGAACATATTGCAGTGGTCAATAGGAGCGCTGCTCAAGAGCGTCGCTAGGCATTATAGTTCGGACAAGTCCTAGTCAGTGCTGCACCCAATTCGGAAACACCACAGCGTAAGGTATGTACGCATGTGCTGCTGGGCGTTGGGCGTGCGCTCCAAGACCGAGCACAGGAGCTCGACAGAGCTTGACGCCGATGGAAACGTCCGCGCAAGCGCCGCTCGTAAGAACCGCGGCAACCAGCCGAAAGCATCCCCACAGCTGCGATGAAAAACAGCTCCAGCATCCGTCGCTGCAGCACCATGTAATCACTGGCAAAAGGTGAGGCGAGGCTAGGGGATGGTGTCATGTTGCTCCTGTTTGGGCACCCAGCGCCAAGCAGCCACTGGCGGTTGTCGAAGGTGATAAGCAAGTCATACCGCGCCCAGCGGTTGACCAGGGGAGCCCATAATCGAATCGAAAAATCGGATCGGCGATCGACATGCATCGGATCGGCGGAGATCGGCAGCCGAGTCGGGAGAAATCGAATCGGCGGAAATCGGCAGGCCAGCAGGCCTGCAGCGAGAAAACGGAAGCCACATCGAAATCCGACGCCGGATCGGATCGGAATCGGAAGCCATCGGCATCGAACCAAACCGAGCCAGAGAGGTCGAAACGAGCCCTGGCTGACACGCTGAGAAAGTAGATGCTTCGATGCGAGCAGTGGGCCTCCGGAGAAGAGGCGCCAGGGGACCGAGCAGAACACCGAGGGGATGATGATGCTGATGCTGATGCTGATGATGATGCTGATGATGATGATGATGAGGAGGAGGGGGAGGAGAAGGAAGAGGAAACGGTGGAGGAGGAGGAGGAGGAGGAGGAGGAGGAGGAGGAGGAGGAGGAGGTTGGAGGAGGAGGTTGGAGGAGGAGGCGCGGAGACGAGCAGTGGGGCACATGGGGCCACTGGAAGCTGCGCAGGTGGAGGCCTGCAGCTGGAGGGGACAAGAAGGGGCGAGGGAAGGAGGTAACTTTAAGTCGGGCCTGTTCCCCTACAGGGGGAGTTTGGGCGAGCAAGATAAAAATCGTCAAACATCGTCCCCAAATGATCAAAAATGGTCCAAACATTGTCCCTGGACTATTTCCTGACTATTTTTGACTATCCCTCCTGTTGAGGGACAGGCCCGACTTAAAGAAAAGTATAGGGACAAGATGGAGGGAGGAAGGGGAACCGGACTTGCAGGGGTAGGTAGGGGGAGGAGATGGAGGGAGGAAGGGGATGGGAGGGGGGAGCTTTGTAAATGGCGATTGCAGCTGGAGGGGACAAAAAAGGAACGAGGGAAGGAGGTAGCTACAGGGAGAAGATGGTGGGAGGAAGGGGAACCTGACAGGCAGAGGTACTTAGGGGAGGAGATGGAGGGAGGAATAGGGTAACAAAAAGTGTCATAAACATGAAAACTCTGAGGTCCGCGTGGATTTCTCAAATCCGCGCTGGACCCCCCTGCATGGCGCGCGGAGCGCGCCAGGGGCGGCGCTGGAGGCGCCGCTGGGGGGCCCCAGCGCCGATCCGAGAAATCCGCGCGGACCTCTGAATTGTTATGTTTATGTCACTTTTGCTCCCCTAAGGAAGGGGATGGGAGGGGGGAGCTTTGAGAACGGCGATGTGGCAGAGCTGAGGGCGACGCCTGACTCCCTTCCCAACGCCTTGCTAGAAGGCTCTTGCGTGAACCGAGCATCCTCCCCGCAAAGCCGCTTCAAGGTGGCCACCTGCTCCGACTTGGGAATGGCCCTCGCCGCGAGGCGTTCACGCCGCTGGCGCTCGATGAACAATACGGTGGGACATGTTCGAATCGCATGTCGCCATGGCAGCCCCGTCGACACGCGATGCCTTGCGAATGGATAGCATGTCGTTCCGCTCCGTGGGGCGGGAGGTCGGGAAAGGCTCGGGACATTGACGCCTGAGGCCCCAGAAGTGGAGAACGTGTCGCGCCGAAGCGTCGTGCCAAGACTGGCTGAGCGACACGATATCCGAACATTCCCGACCGTAGGGTGCGTGTAGCATCCGTGCTGTACGCGCCCAAGCGCCTGATCCTCGTCACCATCCCTGCGACATGATGCTACGCTGGCCGCGTTCCCCAGTCTATGCTGCACACGCCGCAGTGCATGATCTTCAGCAGAGGCGCATGACTCCCACAATTTCAGGTCTCCTGGATCCAGGCGCTGCGGCAAGGGCGTAAAGTTGTCACAACTCCACGCTTCCCAAACCAAAAGTTGTAGAAATGGCATCGGGTTCTGACCATCCCAGGCCTCCCAAACTCAGAAAGTGTGGCATGGGCTCCAGACACTGTGCAGCAGAGGGCATGTATATCCCAGAAGGTAGAAACAGACCACACGCAACCAGCAAATAACCTGAATGAGCATACAATTGTGATGTCACCGCGGCCTGGGAGAAAAACTGCACCCCAAAAATCTGGAGAGCGCTGCAGGTGAACGCGCAGACACACAGCATACTGAGCCGTCCCCCCCCCCCCCAAGCAGAGAAACACCCGAGGCGGCAGGGTATCGACGAAGCGGGGCATCGGGGGGCATGCGGAGGACGGAGGAAGGACGGCCCACGAGGAGGACGGAGCGGCTGCCGGGGAGACCGACGCCGCGAGGAGGGAGCGGAGCGGCTGCGACGGGCGAGGCCGGGGGGCATAGCGAGAGCGCGAGGGCAGCGAGAGGGCGCGAGGCTTTCCCCCGCAGCGTCGGGGCCGAGGCTGGCCACCCTCCGGAGGAAGCCGTGCAGCTCGGAGCCGAGCGGCACCGCGACCGCCTGCTCCGCGGCGGCCTCCCCGCCCGCCCCCCGGGGCCGCAACCCCGCGCCGCCGGGCCCGCCGCGGCCGCCGCGCGCCGGCAGCGCGCAGGGCGGGGCGTGGCCCACGCGCTGGCAGAACTCCTCGAAGGAGATGGCGAGGCCCTCCTCGCGGGCGTCCAGGCGAGCGGCGTCCATAGGAAGCGATCCCTGACGTCCCCTCCGTTGTGTGGCCCGGGGGGGCCACTAGCCGATTCGCCCCCCGAGATGGGGATATATAGGCCGTGCCCTGCGGGTTTCGAGGGGCACAGCCCCAACTGGCTTGGTGGGATGGTGGGGATGGGGATGGGGATGGGGATCAGTCGAACGACACTGAGGTCGAGGAACAACACACGTTCTTGCAGCACGTCGTTATGTGGGTATGGTGGCGCATGCGGCACGTGTGCGTGCTCGGGAGGAGGCGGCGGCGTGCGGGGAATGGGCACCTAGCCACTGGGCACAGGGTCTGGACAAGTGAATGTCGAGGGCTTCTTCACGGCGGCCGCCCGCCATGCTCGAATGTTTTGCTGCGTTCTGCTTTGGGCCCCCCGAGGAAAAGAGGAACAACAAATAGCATGAACCTAAAATGTTGGAGCCTCGCGCGCACTTCTTGGATCGGCGCTGGGCTCTCCTGGCTGCGCCTCCGGCGCCGCCCCTGGTACACTCGGCGCGCACCCCCTGGAAGGGGGTCCAGCGCCGAACGCTTCTGTTTACGCCGTTTGATCTTCTTCGAAAGGGGGGGGGGCTTCGCAAATCGTGGCCCGAGGCATGGACGCGGACGACGGGTGAGGCCAGGGGACTGAGACAACAAATCTGGTCCAAAATGGATAAGAGCTGCTGTTGGTCTTCGCCCCCACTCTTTCCGTACCAATTTCGGTCGGACCGATGGTCATCGCCCCCTCTTGGCAAGATAGGGCAGCATCGACTCGGGGAATCAGATCGGACCGATATGTGCATCGGATCCGACTGCATCGGCATGGAGTCGAAATCGTATCGGGTCGGCTACGCCAGGATGCGCAACAGCGCGACGCAAGCATCGAGCCGCATCGGATCGTCGGCATGCATCGGAATCGAATCGAATCGAATCGGGCCAGCCACAACGAAGATCGGATCGGACCGCCCCCGAGAGATGACGGGCTCCCAAAGAACCCAGAGCCCACAAATTGTGCCGAGGCCAGTTGTTCGTTCTGCCGGCTTCCGTCAGCCTTCCGACAGCTTCCGCCAGCGCGGCCGCTCCCGCTTCATTCCGCCAACATCCCGCCGCCTTCCGCCGAGGAAAAGGTGGCAGCCCCTTCGATCCCTCGAAGGCGAGGCCCTTCTCGGAACCGCTCAGAGGTAGCTACTCGGCCCCTTGGCCGCCCCCGAGAGATGGCCCATGCGTCCCGCAGCGGCCTGCCGACAGCGGCTGCTGCTGGACAGGCGAGCTCATGTTTCAAGTGGACAACGCTCGCGGCGAGGAACGGGCAAGAACTGCTCTTCGTCTTCTCCCCCGTTCTTCCCGCACCCACCTCGCTCGGACCGGCGATCATCCCACCCCTCCTGGCCGCCACGAGCGATGGCCGCCCCCGAGGTATCATGGCCCAGGCTCTGATGTCCCCCCCCTCGGCGTCACGATTTGTCACGAACGGACAACACGCACCCATACCCGTAGGGGGGTCGTTGGGAGGAGGACTGGCTATGGGTATGGGTGCGGGTTGTCGGACCCTGGGGAACGCTCCCGTTCGAGCGGGGACCCCCATCCGACAACACGCACCCATAGCCCTCTCCGATCCCCCTATGGGTATGGGTGTGTGTTGTTGGTTCGTCAATTTGCTCTTAACGTCGACCACCAGAGTTCTTGATCCATTCCCCGGGGCCCGTGTTTCATCCCGAGCCGTTTTTGACGGCCCCGAGGCCCGGCGAGGGCCCCCGAGGGCCGCGAACGACGACCACGAATCTGCCGCCGTGGTTTCTGCATGACCCGCGAGGGGGGCGTGAGACCTCTTGGCTCCTCCTCCTCCTCCTCCTCCTCCTCCACCTCGTCCTCTTCGTCCTCTTCGTCCTCTTCGTCCTCTTCGTCCTCTTCGTCCTCTTCCTCCTCCTCCTCCTCCTTCCTCCTCCCTCCTCTCCTCCTCCCCCTCCTCCTCCTCCTCCTACTCCTCCTCCCTCCTCCTCCTCCTCCTCCTCCTCCTCTCCTCCTCCTCAGAAGGGGGGGAGGAGGAGGAGGAGGAGGAGGAGGAGGAGGAGGAGGAGGAGGAGGAGGAGGAGGAGGAGGAGGAGGAGGAGGAGGAGGAGGAGGAGGAGGAGGAGGAGGAGGAGGAGGAGGAGGAGGAGGAGGGAGGAGGAGGAGGAGGAGGAGGAGGAGGAGGAGGAGGAGAGAGGAGGAGGAGGAGGAGGAGGAGGAGGAGGAGGAGAGGAGGAGGAGGAGGAGGAGGAGGAGGAGGAGGAGGAGGAGGAGGAGGAGGAGGAGGAGGAGAGGAGGAGGAGGAGGAGGAGGGAGGAGGAGGAGGAGGAGGAGGAGAGGAGGAGGAGGAGGAGGAGGAGGAGGAGGAGGAGGAGGAGGAGGAGGAGGAGGAGGAGGAGGAGGAGGAGGAGGAGGAGGAGGAGAAGGAGGAGGAGGAGGAGAAGGAGGAGGAGGAGGGAGGAGGAGGAGGAGGAGGAGGAGGAGGAGGAGGAGGAGGAGGAGGGAGGAGGGAGGAGGAGGAGGAGGAGGAGGAGGAGGAGGAGGAGGAGGAGGAGGAGGAGGAGGAGGAGGAGGAGGAGGAGGAGGAGGAGGAGGAGGAGGAGGAGGAGGAGGAGGAGGAGAGGACGAGGAGGAGGAGGAGGAGGGAGGAGGAGGAGGAGAGGAGGAGGAGGAGGAGGAGGAGGAGGGGAGGAGGAGGAGGAGGAGGAGGAGGAGGAGGAGGAGGAGGAGGAGGAGGAGGAGGAGGAGGAGGAGGAGGAGGAGGAGGAGGAGGGAGGAGGAGAAGGAGGAGCAGTCTGTTCAGCGGGGTCCACATTCAGAATGAGTTTCCCTGCCGACCTCGCTCCTGGCTGATCCCAGACTCCCCTGCACCGGACCTGGCCGACCTCGGGCTCGGTCCGCAGCCGCTGCGGCGCGAGCCTGCGTCCGAGGTTCCGCTGGGCGTTCCACTGGGTCCCAGATCAGCTGGTTCCGTGTTCAGGTGAGTCTGCGTTCCGCTGGGTCCGAGTTCAGCTGGGTCCGAATTCAGCTGGGCCCTCAACTTCTGGCGGAACTTGGACACGGGGGAATCCGGACCTGGCTGACCTCGGACTCCGCTGCTTTCGCACCCGGTTGCCTCGTGCGCGCGTCACTGCTTCAATGGGGCTGAGAGTTTCTCAAGAGCTGGGGTTTTCTATAACCTACGCGCGTGCTTCGCCCTTCGGCACATCTCTTTTTTTCGTAGACATCGGTCACTGACAACTTGTTGCTGATAACTGGTTGGTATATTTTCCCGTTCCAGACGCTTAGCACAGGCCTGCCTAAGCAACGTGCTGCTGCTTAGCACTTTGGCGCTCTAAATTGGGCGCGGCCCTGCATGGAGGAGTACAAGGAAGAGAATCTGCCATGAGGGGGGGAATACGGAGGAGGTGGAGGACAAGAAATCTGTTTGCGCAATGGCGGCTCTCAATCGCCTCCGAGGGCACGCTTCGTATACGCACCGCTAATCGCCACCAGGGGCACATTTCATAAAGGATCCTCGTCGGGGGACCCCGGAAGGCATTGACGAGCGCGCTGCCGAGACACTTCAGAATCAGAGCGTCGAAGGACAACATGGCCCACTGGAAAAGGAACATGCCCATCTTCAAGAACATGCACGCCTGCTCCGATATACCACGGGTGCCGCCGTGGGCGTTCAGATTCATCAGGCAATGCACGCCCAACGCAAACGCCATGCTGTCGACTGCACCAACGACAAGGATCCCTTACCCAGAGGCCCATGCAATAACCGAGTGACGCCCGTATGGGCAAAGGTTGCACCGACACAGAGTGAAGCAAGAGGTGTGCCACCCCGATGATCAGGACGACAATGAATCCTGGACCCACGGCCTCCTCGCTCACCACGAATATCAACATGATCCAAGAGGAAAAGACAGAGGCGAGCAATGTGATCACCCATCCGTAAAAGATTTGCCATCCGCTGCTCCATACCTCCTCACATGCCATTACAATACTAAACAGCTCCGGCCGAAATGTCTGCGCACCAAGGCCGCCTTGAGCTAATTGCAGATGTTTGGTCCCGACTGGCTTGAGCCAGAATGGCTACGGATTCGCCCTTCAGCACATCTTGGGGCCTTCTCGGGGGATGTCGGCGTCTTCATGCGCGATGTGAAAGAAACTGGGCGCATCTGTCGCCATTATGTCGGCTGTCTGCGGGCGTTCTGGGTGCACATGTGCTCTGACTCGTCACTCGACTAGCGACTACTCAACAATTACTTCTTGAGTGTTGACGTACATCTTGCCGCAGTGCTCATTCGGGTCGTTCGGGCATTAGGGCTTTGGTCTCTGAGGGCGTTTTGGCCTTAGGGCATTCGGGTATTAGGAAGTTCGGGTAGTGTATTAGGGCTGCTGTTCTTAAATGTTGAAACCTGGCGGGTTTAGGCTATGCGCGTATCAGGGCGTTCAGGTCTTATGGTATTCAACCCTATATGCAGTAGGGTGCTGGGGCATTCGGGTATCAGGCTGTTGGGGTATGAGGGCACTTGCGTTTTAGGGCATCCAGGTATTCAACTTTTGAAGTTTCGGGCATTCGGGTATCAGGCTCTTAGTAGATCAAGGTCATAGGGCACTAGGGTGATAGAGGGGTTCAGGCATTCGAAGTTTAGGGTGTTCGAACCTTATGGTCATAGGGTATTCCGGAAGTGCGGTCGTCGAGCTTAGGGTAGCAAGATCTTAATGGATATGTGTTTTTGTCGATTACTGTGTTACGGCTTTAGGGATTATAGTGAGGTATCAAAACCTTCAGGCATTAAGGTGTTGGTGCATTACGGTCTTAAGTCGAAAGGGGTGAATATGAAGGTTTTCTTGAGTGCGGGTGTGCAAGGATTGAGCATCGGGGTGGAAGGCCGTGTGTCCTTAGGGCTTTAAGGTATTAGGGTCGCAGGGACATGTGGCTTTACGGTGGTAAAGCTGGGCATTCGTGTTTCAGGGTCTTCGCGCATTGGGGTCTTAGGGTGGTAGAATTCGACGTCATTCAAGCATTAGGTGGCTGAGGGCATTACCGGCATCGAGCACTAAGGTAGTAGGGCATTATGACGCATTGTGGCATTAGGGCATTATGGTTTGAGGGTAGCAGGCCTTAGCCGCATTACGCACGGCATTCGGCTCTCAGGGTATGAAGGTCAGAGGGCATCAGGGCGTTAGGGTTCTGGGGCGGATCTTGGAAACCTGACCTCTTAGGCAGTTAGGTCTTAGGTATTATTTCTGGCATCAAAGAAAATCTCAGGGCATCAGTGTGTTACCGCACTCGGGCTTTAAGCTTCAATGTCTTAAGCCATTCGGGTATTACGGCCGTCTGGTATCAATGTTTTCCGGCATTCGGGTCTGATGGTAGCAAGGGGTGGGTATTGGAACTTTGGGGTGTTAGGGTAAGAATGTAGGAAATTAGGCATTACGGCTTGGAGCCATTAAAATCTCGGCCCCCTGAAGTATTGAGGTATAACGGGTAATGGACACATGAAGTTCTAGGGCTGTAAGGTATTAGGGTATGACGTTGTTGGGATATTGCAAGCATCTGGTTGTAAGGTATCACAGCGTTCGGGCTTGATGGTATTCAAATATTCGGGTCTTCAACTTTTCATTTTTGGCTGTAGGGTGTTCGGGGTCTAAGGTATTCGGGAAGTCGGGTCGTAGGGTGTTGGTCTTGGGGCATTAAGGCGTTAGTGTACTTGGGGCATTAAAACTTGAGGGAGTCATGGTCTTAGGGTGGGAACTCAGGATCTTAAGACATTCGGGTCCAAAGGTTACTAGAGTCTTGGAATCGTTAAGGTATTCTGGTGATCGTGTCGTCCGGTGCTAGAGCATCAGAGCCATAGGGCGTCAGGGCACTGGGGTATTATATTTTTACACTGTTCGGATCTTAATGTATTGCGGCGTTGGGGTATTCTAGAATTCCGGTGTGAGAGGGAGCGCGTTTCACGGGCGCTTGCCTTGGAAACATTCGGCGGTGCGTTTAACCCGGGGGGGGTCCAACATTCGGCGCCGCCGAAAAGAACCAGGGGGATTCCCCCCCCCTCCTCCCTCCCCGAAGCCCCTCCCCCCTCCGGCGCAGGCGCAAGCGCGCCAGCGCCGGCAGCGGCTGCGACGCGGGAGCGATGACCAGGACGGAGACGACGACGACGACAACGACAAGGTCCCATGTAGTCCTCTGTCCTCGGCCCTCAGTGTCGGAATATTGACGGGCCCAGACTTCAAGCATAGAATTTCTTCGCGCTACGTAACGTGCCCCTCGCGCTTTCCGTCGTCGTCGCCGACGCCGTCGTCGACGTCGTGGTCGGAACGAAGTCGTCGTGGTCGCCGTTGTGGTCGCCGTCGCCGTCGTGGCCGTCGTCGTCGTCGTCGCCGTCGTCGTTGTGGTCTTCGCCGTCGTCGTCGTCGTCGTCGTCGTCGCCGTTGTCGTCGTCGTCGTCGCTGTCGTCGTCATTGTTGTCGTCGGCGTCGTTGTGGTCTTCGCCGTCGTCGTCGCCGTTGTTGTCGTCGTCGTTGTCGTCGTCGTCGTTGTTGTCGTCGTCGACGTCGCCGGATTGCTCGTCGTTGTCGATGTCGTCGTTGTCGCCGTCGCCGCCGTCGTCGTCGTCGTCGTCGTGTTCGTCCTTGTCGTCGTCGTCGTCGTGGTGCTCGTCGCAGTGGTCGTCGCCGTCGTCGTCGTCATTGTGGTCTTCGTCGTCGTCGACGTCGGAGTCGTCGTCGTCGTCGTCGTAGTCATCGTCGTCGTCGCTGTTGTCATATTCGTCGTCGTCGCCGTCGTCAACGCGGTCGTCGACACCGTCGTCGTCATTTTCGACGTCGTCGTCGTCGTCGTCGCCGTCGCCGTCGCCGTCGTCGTCGTCGTCGTCGTCGGCGTCGTCGACGTCGTCGTCGTCGTCGCCTTCGTCGTCGTAGTTGTCGTTGAAGCCGTCGTCGTAGTCGTCATCGCCGTCGCCGTCGTCGCCGTGCTCGTCGTGATCGCCGTCGTCGTCGTCGTCGTAGTCGGCGGCACTCTCGTCGTCGTCGTCGATGTCGCTGTCGTCGTCTTCGCCGTCGTCGTCGTCGCCATCGTGATCGTCGTCGTCGTGGTCAACGCCGTCGTCGTATTCCCGGGCGTCATCATTGTCGTCGTCGCCGTGGTCGCGTCGCCACCGTCGTCGTCGTCGTCGTCGTCGAAGTTGCCGTCGTCGCCGTTGTCGTCGTCGTGCTCATAGTCGTCGTCGTCGTCGGCGTCGTCGTCGTCGACGTCGTCGTCGTGTTCATCATCGTCGTCGTCGCCGTCGTCGTTGTCGTGCTCGTCGTCGCCGTATTGCTCGTCGTCGTTGCCGTCGTCGCCGTCGGCATCGTCGTCGTTTTCGTCGTCGTCGATGCCGTCGTCGTCGTCGTGCTCGTCGTCGTCGTCGACGTGGCCTTCGTCACCGTCGTCTTTGTCGTCGTCGACGTCGGAGTCGTCGTCGTCGTCGTGCTCGTCGTCATCGCCGTCGCCGACATCGTCATCGTGGTCGCCGTCGTCGTCGTTGCCGTCGTTGCGATCGTAGTCGTCGTTGTCTTCGTCGCCGTCGTCGTCGCCGTCGTCGTCGTGTTCAACGTCGACGCCGTCATCGTCGTCGCTGTCGTCGTCGACGCCGTCGTCGTCGTCGTCATCGTCGTCGCCACCGTCGTCGCCGTCGACGTCGTGGCCGTCGTCGACGTCGTCGCCTTCGTCGCCGTTGTCGCCGTCGCCGTCGTCATCGTCGTCGTCACGTCGTTGTCGTCGTCGTCGTCGCCGTCGTCGTCGTAGTCTTCGTCGTCGTTGTCGTCCTCGCCGTCGCCGTCGTGCTCGTCGCCGTCGTCGCCGTCGTCGCCGTCGTCGTTGTCGCCGTCGTCGTCGTCACGTAGCCGTCGTCGTCGTCGTCGACGTCGTCGTCGCCGTCGTAGCCGTCGTCGTCGTCGCCGTCGTCGACATCGTCGTCGTCGTCGACGTCGTCGTCGCCGTCGTAGCCGTCGTCGTCGTCGCCGTCGTAGCCGTCGTCGTCGTCGTCGTCGTCGCCGTCGTAGCCATCGTCGTCGTCGCCGTCGTCGGCGTCGTCGTCGCCGTCGTCGTCGCCGTCGTCGTTGTCCGTGTCGTCGTCGCCGTTGTCGTCGTCGTCGTCGTCGTCGTCGTCGTCGTCGTCGCCATCGTCACCGTAGTCGTCGTCGTCGTCGTCGTCGTCGTCGTCGTCGTCGTCCTCGTCGTTTGTCGTTTTCGTCGACGCCGCCGCCGCCACCACAGCCTGGAGGAAGGGGGGTGTTCGAGACGTCGTCGTCGTCGACGTCGTCGTCGCCGTCGCCGCAATCGTCGTCGTCGTCGTCGTTCGTATCGTCGTCGCCGCCGCCGTCGTCGTCGTCGTCGTCGTCGTCGTCGTCGTCGTCGTCGTCGTCGTCGTCGTCGTCGTCGTCGGCGTCGGCGTCGTCGTCGTCGTCGCGGCGGCCTGCCGCGTCGGGCCCCGCGGCGGGCTGCAGGGCCGCGCGGCGGCGGCGCGGCGCGGCGCGGCGTCGTCGGCGGGGCCGGGGACCTCCGCCGGGGCGGGGCGGCCGAGGGCCGAGCTCCGCGCGGGGGTGGCCGCCGGCAGCGGCCGCGCGGGGCGGCCGCCGGCCGCGAGGGACTCCATGAAGGCCTCGGGGCGGCACATGGAGGAGGAGGAGGAGGAGGAGGGGGAGGGGGAGGAGGAGGAGGAGGAGGAGGGGGAGGAGGAGGAGGAGGAGGAGGAGGAGGAGGAGGAGGGAGGTAGGAGGAGGGAGACGGGACCCGACACCTGCTCCTCATCCTCCTCGTCCTGCTCCCCCGACCCCTCGGGGGGCGAGGAGAGCACGACGGGAGGCCTCGGACCATCTGCGGCCTCCAGGAGCCCTCGCCGGGCCCTGCGGGGCCGCCAAAGCACGACGCAGGACGAAGAGCTAGTCCGGGGGAAGGGGTCCAGACCTCTGGGCGTCGACGCTGCGAAAAAATCACGACGTCGGGGGTCTGAATCTTCATCCCCACCCCTCCTCCTTCGATGCCCCTTCCCCGGCCGCCCCCCTGCCCTCTTCACCCCCATGCTGCAAGGGGGGAGGAGGAAGACACGTGCGAGGAAGAGGAGCAAGAGAGGACGAAAACGAATATCAGGACGAAGTGCAACAAGGACGAGGACGAGAAGGACGGCGCGTTCACATCACGATGACGTCGGCGTTGGTTTCCGCCACCGCGTGGGTCGTTCAAGCTCGAACGATCACAACTTGTCCGATGGCGCAGATCGTTCGCTGTCGGCCGATTTCGAGCCACTGGTGGCGTTAAGCCTTGAATCCCCGCGCTGTGGCCGCCAAGTGCGTCGACACGACACAAGAGGAACCAATGAGGGAGGGAGGGAGGCACCCGTGTGAGCAGAAAACTGACTCGGGTGAGCTGGCCCGAAGGCGCTTCGCAGTGTACCAACAGCTGAGAGCTGAGGCCGGAGCCAAAATTGAAGCGCACAGAAAATGGAAAGAGCCCACCCTGCAGGAACACACCACATCGTTGCGCGGTGGTGCGGGTTCCCCTGAGCACAGGCCCTCCCAGACCATCAGCCAGACGAGTCGGGTTTGCACCCTCACGCCTTGCTGGGCTCCGGGCGCGTTTCGGCACTGCCACCGCAACCGCGCCCCCTCGTCAGGGCCAACGACTCGGGTGACGGCGACAGCGACAGTGGCGGTGGCCGACGCATCCAAGCCTGGCGGCATGCAAAGCCAGACTGCGGTTCGATATCCTCTGAGAGGGGGAGCAACAGCAACGGCAGGGAGGGGAGACAAGACAGGAGAGCAAAACAAGACAAGACACGACAAACGTGAGTGAGGCACCCAGCGCTTGAACCACCCCCCCTGGCGCGTGGAGCGCGGCAGGGGCGGCGCTGGAAGCGCCGCCAGGGGGGCCCAGCGCTGATCCAAAAAATCCGCGCGGACCTCCAAGACAGTTTGTGTATGCTGTTTTTGACTTTTCGATTGGGGGAGGGGGAAGCGGGAGAGCGGGGGAGGGGCAAGCGAGGTGCGTCGCGCCACATCTGACATCTTGCCCCCCGCCCGCCCATCCCCTCCCATTGCGCTGGTGTCCTCTCTATGCGCCGACGCGTGTCAGCGCGGAGCTGGAATCCCAAAAAGAACCCCGGGGTGCAGTACGCAATCGGAGAAGGGAGCTGCGTACGCTGAGGGAAGTGGGGTATGTTTTGTTTTTCGTCGAAAATCTCCCTGTAGGGGGACACGCCCGACTTAAGGCTACAGTCGGGACCTTTTGCATGGCGTGTCACGGCGGCGGCCCTGGCGACGCGCTTTGCCTTGCGAGCAGATGGCGCGTGGCTCCGCCTCCGCGGGGCGAGCTGCTTGGAACAGCTCGGGGCGCTGACGTGAGGGAGGAGGAGGAGGAGGAGGAGGAGGAGGAGGAGGAGGAGGAGGAGGAGGAGGAGGAGGAGGAGGAGGAGGAGGAGGAGGAGGAGGAGGAGGAGGAGGAGGAGGAGGAGGAGGAGGAGGAGGAGGAAGAAGAAGAAGAAGCACGCCGAGGCGGACCAGTCACGTGACTAACGACTCGGCCCAGCAGGGCGGCGCTCGGGCTCAGTCTAGCCCATTACCGCTTGCGCCACCTGCTGGGCCCTCCTGTGCCCGAGCCAGCTCCCGCTGGCGCACTCTCTCCTGGAGTGCCGCCAGCCGTGATTCGTACTGATACGAAGAGGCTGGGTTGGGCCTCGCGGAGACACTGGTCGTCTCTCTCCGAGGGGCGCGACGTGTGGGCGCCACTCGGACGGCAGGTATCACAGAATCGATTGATCGCTGGAGCTTGCGATGAGGGCCGACGCCACGCCTCAGGTTCCGAAGAATCTCAAGACCCTTGGGCGTCGGCCTGATGCAAGGTGACCTCAACTTGAGACGGCGCCTCTGTTGGGCCCACGCTCCACATTTCGTACAAACAAAAACAGGTCGGTCCACACTATCCGAGACCGACTCGCACCGTTCGCCAGACTGGTGCACAGCAACAAGACAGTGGCCGTTCGGCCGAGCGAAAAACGCACTGAGGAAAGCTGGGGTTCCCCTGCAGCCCACTAAAGGCCAATCAACAGCATTGTCATGCAGAACAGAGAGGCAATACTTACACTGAACTCCTAACTCCGTCCTACACCAATCATGATGTCCCTCAGTCCTCACGTTTCTACTCCTCTTGAATATCGGTGCCCTCCTCCACCTCTCCTCCTTCTCGTAGCAGGGCAGGGTGGCGGATATTAGACGCGCGAGGTTCCTCGTCGCCTCCTCGCGCAGCTGTATCTGCTTACAGAATTCGTGACGAGGAGCGGGGTGAAGAGAAACAGCCATCTTCGCGAATATGTCAGCAGCAATGTTCGCATATGTTATTCTTCTCTGTTCAACATTCAGCAGAGCATATTGTTCGCTCGTGCGATGTGCTTTAACATGTTCTGCTGCTGTCAGATATTCACGACCAGGAAGGCTCTGACCAAAGACCTGAACACATGCATAAATGGAACGTGATTCTCTCTGGCGCTGAGGAGACTTCCGCGCCTCGAAGACTGCGCCAAGGAAATCAAAATACATGGTTGCAGGCCGATCTGCGACTTGGCCACAAAAAGCCAATCCCATATACTCAGCAATCACTGATGTCTGGGGCAGAGCAGGAGGAACAGCCCCATATACTGCAAGAAGTGGATCTGGGCCAGACGGGTTCAACAATGCTATTGCCCATCCAGCCCTCTGTAAATCACGAAGAGCAGGTTTGCTGCAAGAACCATCGGGAGCAAGTTCGATCACCTGCGCCTCTGGGCATGCAGATTCCACCATCTCCTCAGGGTTCAAATCCTGCACCTCGCCGGCCATATTCACGACGAATGCTTCATGACCAGGTGCCAATTGTGGAATCTCCTCGTCGAGATATTCAAACACTCCATGCTCAAAAAACCCCGAACTATGCTCATCAATGCCGCGTTGGATGAATTCGGGTGGTACCTCAGAAGCACTTCTGGCAGCCACCACATCACCCCTCATGCAAGTGAACAAACGATGATGTACCGTATCTGGAGCTCCGCAATCACAACGACCGTCCGTCTCATAACCTTTGCATCTCGCCCGCTCACGTGTCCATATGCCACCGAGCGCAAAGGATTTGACCAAGAACTTCTGGTATGAGGTGAACTTCGAATACTTCTCTCTCACGAACGGCCGAAGAATATCATAACTTGATCGCGTGCCAGCTGGAAGCCCTCTCTTGGCAGCCAAGTCGAGCTCCAACTGTCTCTGTAATGACTCAGTCAGTCGCTTCTCCAGCATGCCTGGTGTAAATTGTTGCAATGGCACTTCAACTCCACGATGGTCAAGCCAGACATCCCACTGCTTGATTGTCCAACCAACCCTGCGAACACAAAGAGCAGCTCGCTCAAGGGGCCCTCGCGAAGACGCCCACACTAGATCCTCAAGCGGGCGATCCTGCAAAGCTTGTGTCCACCACGTTCGGAGCTGATCCAAAGAAACTAATGCCGTATCTGGTGCCAGAACTGCTTGCCATATCATTCTTGACCACTGCAGAGCTGGGGCAAGTGCTTGACGCGCTGAAGGATCATCAAAGAGTACAGCCTTTGCACTTGCCGAAATCCCACCATGGCATGGTTTCACGAACTGAAAGAACTGTCTACGTAATGCACTCCATTCGGAATCTGACAGGCCTGTGATCTCCACACCGAACGTCAGGGCTGGTCGCGCCCCTGTTCTGAAGATTTTGCCTGTCCTCTCGTACTTCTTGGTGGGAATCGCCTTTCGATGCCGAGCAATTTTCTTCAACCGATGTTGAAAACGTCGACGTCGACTCTGTTGCTTCTTCCGCGTGGCTGCAGCTCGCCTTGATCTCCCACCAGCCTGATCTGTTCCAAGATACGTAGCTGCTCGCTTGTTGGAAGAAGAATCAAACCCCAATTTGTCAGCAACCTTATCACCAACTCCAGATTCGGAGCATACGATTGAGAGCTTGTTATTAAACTTGGCCCCCAATCTTGACGCAGTTGTCTGGAAACTGCGACCAACTCTCACCGCCATCTCGATCAACTCATCTGTAGTATCCGCTTCGATGCCTAGGCTGCTGTCGTCAATGTACGAAGAAAAATGCAGCTCACTGTGCAGCGCCGCGAATCTGTCGTACTCCTCCAACGCGTGTACTTTGATCCCCACATCCGCATATGCATCACCCGCTGGGAATCCTCGACGAGCGTGAACTGGTTGAAGGCAATGGTGCCGCATTAATCGAATGATTCTTGGTGCCGACCAAGTGTTGAATAACAATTTCGTCAAACACGTGGGTGCTCCATATCTAGAAAACTTCTCCCTCACCGTAACGAAATCAATGGTCTCATAGTACTTGCTGTAGTCAGCAATGATCTGCAAGCTCTTCCTTTTGTCATGTACGCAAGCTTCGACACGAGCGGCCACCTGCCACGCAGAATCGATAGCGGAGCGGCCCGACGAGGCCCCCCAATACACACGGCGTAGAAACTGCTGGAGTGGTGCAAGCTCAGGTCGACGAAGCCTTTGCCATGCACGATATACCGATCCATAAAGAACTATAAGTCGATGTCCTCCCATCGGCTTGGGAAGCACAGGCATGCAAATCCATGCCATCTTCTTCTGTAACATTCCCAAAGATTCGAAGGCTTCGAACAACATGCCGAGGATGTCGAGGCTCTCATCGCCCAAGAGCAGCAGGTGTCTAGGATGTAGTCCGTCCAGAGACCCTGCAGTTGATGAGGAAAACGTTTGAGCAACGGCCCTGATGCCAGCAGCAGTTGCTCTCGGGAAAGAATTCCTGTCTGGTATCCATGATTTGGGCGCCTCAGAGCTAGCGCCCCACAACGATCGATACTCATCTGCAGTTGTCTCGACAACAGCGTGTGGATGTGCAGACGGAAGCCCGTCAGCGGTGACCACCGTCGTCTCGTTGACCTGATTATACTGCGTAATCTTGTGCAAAGCTCGTGCGCCTCCTGCTGCAGCTTGATCGCACCAATTCTGCCATCGTTTTTGAGATTCTCTCCCAGCAGCCTGCTTTGCAAACTCGACGTCCTCATCAATCTCCTCAAGGAATTCAGCAATCTGTTCTGGAAAGAATCGACCTGCTACCAATCGCCTCGCCTGCGTCACACCTGCATCCAATCTCGAACATAGATGAACCCCAGGATACGGTGACGTCTGAAACAGCATCAGCTCGTCGTCAAGCATCGCAGCTTTCTCCTCATCGCCATTGCTGGATGCCTGCTTCAACAGACTGAGACCTTGAAGAGCATCCGAAAGCCACTTCCATCCGTCCGCTTGTGCAGCAAGGCCCACCGCATCACTGCCATTGTAAGTTACGTCGACCCACTTCGGCTTGATGCAGCGCGCGTACGATCCAGGACATTTGACTTCCTCACCCGTCATGGTACCAATTCTCTCAGCAGCTCTGGTGATGAAACTTCCCCAAGCCAAGGTAAGAAAACCCCATGCAGCATCCGAAGGTGACTCCTTGGCCATCTCAACCGCTGTGGAAGCATACCTACGCTCCATTGACCAATCAAAGTCCTGCTGGGCAGGCCCAAACACAGCGATTGTGGGAAGCTTTGGGACGGCAGCATACGTCAATATCTGAAGTCGATGTCCATCGGCAGCCAGTTCGATTTGCACAGGACGGTGTGGCTTGGTTTCCCACGTAGCATCAACCTTTATCTGCTTCAATAAGCGATGTGCACCCACACTGAGACAAAAGAAGTCAATCGTACTCGTCGATGTTGCCGTCCTGCACGTGACCGATGCTGGAGCAACAATTTGCACTTGGGCAGCCCTAGCGAACCCTGAAGACTCAAGTACCGCCTTGTCGAGATTCCAGTCACCACCAATGATACTAGGCGATGTGAGCCCAGCGAGGGACTGCCCAATGCAAGAAAGTATCCTTGAGTTGCGTATGGTCAAGCCCTCAGAACAATGAAGGTACAAATTGAAAATATGCATCTCTGGCCAGCCTGGCACATCAACCACCACATGTAGCGCCCTGTGGGCGACCAGAACACCAGAGACAGTCTGACCATCAACTTGAGGACGTCGAAGACCAACTTCAGCACGGGCGAAAACAGCAACTCCCGCAGAGGGGAGATGGCCCTTGGTCTCATGTCCTGGTTCAATGATAACACTCCAACCACGTCTGCCAGCCCAAGATGAAATCTCCTCCGCATTGTGCGAAAAATAACCCAACTCCTGTGCCAATACGATTATGGCTGAGGTGCGTTGCAATCTGCGCTTCAAAGTCTCACGACCTTGATTGGCATTGAACGTTTCAACTAAACGGGGCTGCTGCTGGCTAGTTCGTGGTACGGGAGCAGCACGCGTCTTACCTTGAACAACAGATAATCCACTCACCAATGGACGGTTGCTAAAGGTCCTCTTGATCATCACCAACTTTGCGAACTTTCGTCTTTTGGAGTGCGTTGGCCATCTCCGCAAGCTTGGCAGGTCGTGTCTCCTCGCTCTCCTGCTGCAACTTGGTCCACACCTCTCCAGCTTCTGACTCGGACAGATCGATCTCGGGTGGCGGTCGCTTCTCACCAGCACCTCCACCTGCAGGCCGCTCAGCAGCAGGAGGAGACACAGACCCAGCATGAGGCCTGCCCTCCATGGGGTCGTCAACCGCCCCTGCAGGGGCAACGCTCTCAAAAATGATCTTCTGGAACTTCTCGAACTTCGGATGTACGCTGAGGTCCTTGAACAGCTTCTCAAGCTCGGCGTCCTCAGCACGGATGAGGTTGGAGCCCAGCTGCTTGATGAAATCCTCAGGGACTCCTGCAGCTTCAGCTCCTCTGGGGCCTCGCTGCTTACGCAACTTGGCTGCCGACATTTCAACTTCCACTTCGAGTAAATCAACTTCCTTCGACTTCGCCTCGAGTGCAGCTTTTTTGCCATCCAACTCATTCTGAAGTGATGACAACCTTGCCGATAGTTCCGATATCTCATTATCCATCTTCGTCTTCTGCGACTTGCAGCGTTCGAGCTTCTGGAAGGCAGCCTTGTGTGCCGACGCGGGCGGGCGCATGGCTCTGTGCTCTTCACGAAGCTGGTCCAACCTTTTCTTTGCCGCTGGCAAGTCGGGATCATCCTCGTCCAGCTCCTTCGTCTGCTTGATGAACTGGTCGAGTACATCAATGCGCTTCTGAAGCGCAGCTCTCTTGGCGTAGTCCGTCTCGTTACCGTCGGAGTCCTTGGGCTGCGTGTCCACTCCGTCGGGCTTGGCCGCACCACCCTTCTCAGCCTTGACTCTCTTGAGCTCAGCTGAAAGAAACTCCATCTGCTTCTGCATCTGCTTGTACTGATCACTCCACGGCGCTGGAGACTGTGATGCACGGCGAGGCGCTGACGCAGGCTGCTGCGTCGCCTCCCTCGCAGCCTTCCTCGCACGTTGGATGAATGCCGTCGGTGCATCCTGTCCGCATCTGCACTTGATGCGGCTCGCCCAATTCGCCGACGCTCCACAGGATGGGCACCCCCACGTGGGTTTGCGGGGGCCTGGTAGTACAGGCCCCGCCATGAGCGCCATCGGGGAGATCCTCTCGACCTCGCCCACACAACACTCGTGTTCTCCGTCTCAACAAAATGGGGTGCTCCTGCAGGAGCTCACTGCCACAATGGCTCGCTGCGGCGGTGCCGTTCTGAAGTCTGCCGCAGCAAGCTCAGGACACCTGAGCCAGAACGGCTGGAGGAGGAGGAGGAGGAGGAGGAGGAGGAGGAGGAGGACGAGGAGGAGGGAGGAGGAGGAGGAGGAGGAGGGAGGAGGAGGAGGAGGAGGGAGGAGGAGGAGGAGGGAGGAGAGGAGGAGGAGGAGGAGGGAGCGCTGAAGTGTGGTGGGCCAGAACCGGCGGAGCGGCATGCGGGGCCCAAGCGTCTGACCGTGGAGTTCGGGAAGGGAGGACCCTCGAGGCTGAAAAGGAGCTTCGCTGCGCGGCGACGTGCTTCGCTTCCCCGAGCCACCGCTCTCGCGCGCGACGCCCTCGGAATGCGTAGAGAAACACAAACACGCATGAGCATATACTCCCGGAGGTCCGCGGGGACTTCTTGGATGGGTACTGTGTCCTCACCCCCTGCGCGCGGAGGGCTCCAGGGATGCTGCCGGAGGCGCCGCCTGGGGGGCCCGGCGCCGATCCAAGAGATCCGCGCGAACTTCCTGAGGCTTGTGATTTTGCCGGTTTCATCAGTCGAGCACAGGGACCTCTTTTTGGAACTCCGCGCACGATGAACACTGACGGCTTCCCAACTGATGGGAAGGGGACTCAGCCAAGCATATAAACTGCTGCGCATCCGCTCTCTGCTAGTCGAAAATTGTGTCACGAAACTCGGCCCCTGAAAGCAGGTATATGTCCCGGCCGCTCAGCCGATAGCCTGCTTTCCAAGATGATACGGATGTTACCGTGAAGCAGAAGCCGAGGAGGAGAGGCGGGAGGGGAGGAGGAGGCAGAGGAAGGGGAGGAGAGGGGATGGATGTTTCAAAACGGTGTGAGTGCATGTTCCCATGATCCGAACGATCATTCATATAAACTGGCACTCATGTAAGAGTTCCACGCGCCACCATGCAAACTCACACAATAAGCAATCGCCCCCCAGGCCGAGCGAAAACACAATTACCGACAGTGCGAATAAAGTATAGTAAATCGTGAGACGAGACAACTGACAATTACATTCGGTTGACCCGCTCATGCACTGCAGCGGAGGCGGGGGAAAGGAGGAGGACGACGAGCAGAGAACAACACGGGACATGGCAAAAAGGACAAGGCCCCGAAGCAGCGGACTTGCAAAGCAGGTGCGGTCCCCAGCCCCAAACACAGACACATACGCGCCCAAACGCGCGCTGTGTAATACCGCCGGCGAAGCGGAATCGAACCTTGCAAGTTTAAAGCGGCAGCAGCGGCGGCCGAGGGGGAGAGGCGCAGAAGATGGGGCCTGCTTGGACTCCTGGGCATTCTTGGGACGTCTTGGGGGCCTTCTGTGCCTGCTTGGGGCCCTCTTGGGCAGTCTTGGTGCCCTCTTGGGGGCCTGCTGGGTAGCCTTTGAAGGCTTTTCTTAGGTCGGGCCTGTCCCCCTACAGGGGGATTTTCGACGAAAAATAAAAATGCCCCAAGCATAGTCAAACATAGTCCAAAAATAGTCCGGGGACTATTTTTTGAGTAATTCTTTTACCATTTTGATGATTTTTGAAATATCTTCCATTTTTCGACGAAGATCCCCCTGTGGGGGGACACGCCCGACCTAAGGGTAGCTTTTGAAGGCCCTTCCTGGATCATGGCCGTGGCAGGGGCGCGGGGGCGCGCAGGCGGGCGCTTCCCTCTCTTGCGCTCCGCGCAGGCAGCCAGACGAGGGGAGGGGAAGGAAGACTCCAGGGCAGGTTTTTATACATAGGAGGAGGAGGAGGTGCTGCTGCTGCTGCTGCTCCTCCTCCTCCTCTTCCTCCTCCTCCTCCTCCTGCTCCTCCTCCTCCTGCTCCTCCTGCTCCTTGTCCTCCTGCTCCTCCTCCTCCTGTTCCTCCTCCTTCTCCTCCTCCTCCTCCTCCACCTCCTTTCAAGACATGACTAATTCATACATACATTCATGCACGAACTCATCGTTGTTTTCAATGCTGAATCCCTGCATTTCTAATACATGATCCGCACGCGGAGCATGGATTAAACACGGCACTGTACGGTGGGGGCATTGGATAAGGAACCCTTAGATAAGGACTCTAGGGTCTGGAGGCCGGTGGCACTCCCATCGAGGCTTGGCCATGGATATCACCGCCGCCCTCATCAGATAAGGCGTCCTCCAGGGTCGGCAGCATCCTGGGCGCATTCTCTAACCAACGCCCCCACTGCGCAAGGAGTCTTTCCCTTCGCCTGGGGGGGGTCCAAGCATATCGGGTGACGCTGGCCTCCAGGATCCCAGCACCGTGCGGTTGCCCTGCCCCGCTTCGACCGCGCGGAGCGCCTGCCGAGGCTACGACTTCCGTGAACTACTCGATAAAATGGTAGCGACCGTGCTGGCAGAAGAACGAGCTGCACAGTCTGCTTATGTACGACGGCACCTGGTGCTCATATCACCAACGAGAAGTACACTGACAACAGAAAAAAACACGTAAAACAAACCCAGCCGGCCACACGCGTGCCCACAACAGCTCCGTTCTCTCTGTCGGCTGCAACTGCAGCTCGTGCTATAACTAAAAAGAATCATCCGACCGCCTTCGGAACCCCGAAGATACTATGGCCCCATTACCCCGGCGGCAAGCCCGCGGGGGAAATGCGAATGGGCGGGCCTTCTCAGAAGGCTCCGAAGCCTCCCAGCCTTCCGAGAGGTGTCCTAAGCCTTCCCCAAAGGTGCAGGAAACGCCTCCGAAGGCGCGAGGGCTTCTGAGAAGCTCCGACGCCTTCTGAGAAGGCCTTCTCCTCCTCATTTCCCCCCATCGCTCGCCGCCTACATCAGGGAGGGCTGCAGAACCAGAAGCTGGGTGTTGCTAGAAGTGCCCCTGGCCCAAGATGCCCCGAGGGCTTCCAAGGAGGCCCCCGCGGCCTCCAGAGCACCCCTCACGAGGCCCAAAGGGCCCAGGGGGCTCCAGAATGGAGCGAAAAGCTGGGGGCACCTTCTGCTAGGGGCACCCCTCGCACCCCCCCCCGAAGAAGGGGAGATGCCCCGACGCTTGGCTGCTGGCCACCGGCCACGGCGCCGCAGGGCGCGGCAAATGATGGGCACATGCTCCACCACCACTACCACGTGTAGGACGGGGAAGAAGGGAGGATGAGAAGGTCCTCCTCCTCCTCCTCCTCCTCCTCCTCCGCCTCCGCCTCCGCCTCCTCCTCCTCCTCCTCCTCCTCCTCCTCCTCCTCCTCCTCCTCCTCCTCCTCATCCTCCTCCTCTCCTCCTCCCCCTCCCCCTCCTCCTCCTCCTCCTCCTCCTCCTCCTCCCCCTCCCCCCCCTCCTCCTCCTCCTTCTCCTCCTCCCCCTCCTCCTCCTCCTCCTCCTCCTCCTTCTCCCTCTCCGACCTATGGTGGTGGTGGTGGAAGATCAGCCCCTCAGCCAACGCCTCAGTCCCCGCCGCGCGCCCCGGAGTCTGGCCGCCGGGCGCGGGCCCCCCTCGGCGTGCTGCTATGGGTGCTGCCCGGCGGCGTGGGCTCGTCGCCGCCGGCCGCGGCCTGCTGCCCCGGCGGCGCCCCGAGCTCGTCCTCGGCGGCGCCCTCGCCGCGCGGCCGCCGGCGGAACTTCAGGCCCTGCTCGGACACGCTGTCCGACGGCGTGATCTCGTCGCAGCTGAGGAGGAGGAGGAGGAGGAGGAGGAGGAGGAGGGAGGAGGAGGAGGAGGGAGGGAGGAGGAGGGAGGAGGAGGGGGAGGAGTGGGAGGAGGGGGAGGAGGGGAGGGGAGGGGGAGGGGGAGGAGGGAGGAGGAGAGGAGAGGAGGAGGAGGAGGAGGAGGAGGAGGAGGAGGAGGAGGAGGAGGAGGAGGAGGAGGAGGAGGAGGAGGAGGGACCCGTCATTGTTCTCCGAGATGCTGGTCAGCTGCTGCTTGACCAGCCCGGCGAGCATCTCCTGCGTCCTGCCGCCGCTCGAGCGCGACCACTGCTCGTACTTCACGCCGCGCAGCCGAAGGACGACCGGCAGAGACGTAGACTCGTCCTGGTCGACCTCCAAGGGCAGGATATCCAGCCACGCCTTGTCTGCCACTATCGACCGCGCTGGCGCAGCGGGCACCCGCAAGTGGAAGCGCTCGATGACACTCGCGGACGTGCCCCCAAGCTCTCCGCAGGCTGCCACCTCGTCTATCATCCAGGCCTCCAGGCTGCTGCTTGCGGTCGACGGAAACCAGCTCAGGAGCCCAAGCTGATGGCCTTCGAAGCGGAGCCCAGGGCTGTAGTCGATGATGCCGAAGTGCTTGGTGCCGGCGTCGAAGGCGACCCACATGTCCTCAGAGTCTGGGCATCTCGACGCTTCCTCCACGCCGGCCTGCGGGGGCCAATGATCGGGGGGCCCAGCCTGGCGCTCCTCCCTCGGAGCCTCGAACAGGCGTGCCCCGACAAGGACCCCGAACGCGCCCTCCGAGAAGGGGTCGTAGATGTCCTGGAGGACCCTGACTGCATTGATCTGGAGCTCGACGAGCGTCCGGTCTTCCCTCAGGAAGGTGCCCTGTATCGTCATGGCCTGACTCGACGGGCTCGACACGACGTCTTGCAGGAATCGGGAGATGCGGCCGTGCTCGGCGGGAGCGGCGAGGCCGCTGAAGGCCCGCCCCACCACGGCATCCGCTGCCGCTAGCTGGAGCAGGTCCAAGGCCTGGGCAGAGGCGCTGATCACGCAGCCGGCGGAGTCGCAGATCAAGGTCGCGTCGAAGACAGACCTCCACATCGAGTCCTGAGAGCCCACGTGCTGCTGCAGCCGACGTGTTACTTGCTTCAAAGCATCGCGCTCCTTGCGCAACACGTCGCCGGTGTTCTTGAACACGGACCCCGTTATCGCGTTTATAGATAATACAAGAACGAATATAATGGTCATATGATTATGCTCGGAAAACAAAAGTTTACACAGCACGCAAAGAGTTAGGACCCAATCAGTAGGTCTGCACCGAAGAAGCATCACAGATGGCTCTCCCTGTTCTAAAAAATCGGACAAAGCACGTCCGCACAGTATCGCGAGCCCGTGAAGCGCATGAGAGATAAGCATATTTGTAATGTCATGCACCGTCCACTCCACATTCTCCACAAGAACACACAGAGTGACCGCAATTTTGGCGGCGGAGCGAATGGTATATATAGCCTGAAGCTCGAATGCCTGCGGCTTCCCCGTCACAGACGCAAATCCAGAAACCGCCAACAACAGAATACCAAACAACACCTTGACAAGAGCCGTGTACAGTGCTGCCGCGTGGAGGGAGACGCACAGCATCAAGTGGCACACGTGCGCTAAGAAGGCGAGTAAAAGGATTACACGCAGAATCAGCCACACGAGCTTGATCAGATCTTCGTGATTTGCACCAGCATCGCGGCACCGCCCCGAGGCCGCCACCTCGGCCATGCCCTCGCCGCCCCCTGCGGCCAGCCGCACGCAGGACGCGATCCGGAGCCAGGGCGCCATGCTGAACCAGGATGCGATCCTGAGCCAACGTGGCTTGAGCCGAGATGGCTACGGCGGAGTCCTGCTAGGCATCCACCCGCTTCGGGTAAAACAGGTCTAGGATCGGGACAAACCGCTCCAGAGCGTTCCGGAGCGCCCTCTCGGAGCGTTCCGGAACGCTCTGGAGGGGCCGCGGCGCCCAAAATACATCCTCCATACCCGCCGGTTCTCAGAGATTTCGAGTTATCCCGATCCGATTTTGTCCCGATCTTCGCGTCGTTTTACTGGCCCGGGCCGATGCCGGTGCGCAGAGCCGGATCGCATCGAATCGGGATCGGGGCCCCAGCCGGCGAATCGAATCGAATCGACTCGGGTAGGAGGAGGAGGAGGAGGGGGAGGAGGAGGGGGAGGAGGAGGAGGAGGAGGAGGAGGAGGAGGAGGAGGAGGAGGATGAGGTCGTTTTAAACAATTTAGGGGTGGTTACTGGAACCTGACGCGGGTGATTTTCCATCCGGGCCGCTCTCGGGAGCCTCACGAGGCCGCCGTTCCAGAAGTGACTTTTCCATCTGGCCCTGCCCTTCAGATCCAGCCGGGAGGCCAATCCGATGAAGAAGGCTCCCGAGAAGATATCTGGAGGGGGAGGAGGGGGAGGAGGAGGAGGAGGAGGGGGAGGAGGAGGAGGAGGAGGAGGAGGAGGGGGAGGAGGAGGAGGAGGAAATCTGGAGAATAACAACTTCGGGGGCTCGGCTACGCGCCATCAATTATTCCCGAGAGCGCCTGCTGCACCCGGGAGCGCCCCAGGTGGAAAGTCACACCAGAAGCGTTCCAGGGTGACTTTTCACGTGAGCCGCCTCCAATGCAGCAGGCACTCTCGGGGATAACTGTGTGTGCACAGTCCCTTAATGGGGAGCCAATTCTCTCGGCTGGGCCCCACAGCTGAGTTTCGCAAGCGCTCCAGATGGAAAATCACTCTGGAACCGTTCCACGGTGATTCTCCGTCTGGGACCCCCCAATGCAGCAGGTGCTCTCGCGGATCAGTGGGCGGTGAACCCAAGCCCCAAAAGTTATCTCATTCCAGATAAGACCTTTTGTTGGGGAGCCTTTTCGCTCGGCTAGGCTCCACAGCTGAGTCTCGGAAACGCCCCAGATGGAACATCACCCTGGATCCGTTCCAGGGTGATTTTCCATCTGCCTCCCCCCAATGCAACGGCGCTTTCGGGAATAACTTGGCGTGTACCCGAGCCCACAACGTCGTTTTCCAAATGCAATCTCTTATTTGGGTTTTTTCTCTCGGCTGGGCCCCACAACAGAATTTTGGAAAGCCTCAAATTGGAAATCACACTGGAACCGTTCGAGGGTGATTTTCCATCTGGGACGCCTACAATGCAGCAGGCGCTCTCGGGGACAACTGAGGGTGTACTCGAGCCGAAGAAATCGCCATTCCAAATGCAATCTCTTATTTGGGAGCCTTTTCTCTCTGCTGGGCCCCACAGCTGCATCTCGGAAGCGCCCCAGATGGAAAATCCCCCTGGAACTGATCAAGGACGATTTTTCATCTGGGCCCCCGCCCAACCAGCGGTGCGCTCGGGAGTAAGTGGGGGGGTACTCGAGCCCCAAGAATCGCCATTTTCCAAATGCAATTTCTTTGGGAGCCTTTTTCTCCGGCTGAGCCCTACGCAGCTGATTGTCGGAAGCGCCCCAAATTGAAAAAAAAGCACGGAACCGTTCCGGGGTGATTTTCCATCTGCCTCTCCCCAATTGCAGCGGCGCTCTCGGGAGTAAGTGGGGTTGTACCCGAGCCCAACCACTTTTCATGTTCCAAATACACTATCGTATTTGGGTGCTTTTTTTCTCGTCTGAGCCCCACAACTGAATCTCGGAAGCGCCCCAAATTAAAAGAACACGGACCCGTTCCAGGGTGATGTTTCGTCTGGCCTCCCCCCAATGCAGCAGGCGATTTCGAGGACAACTGGGTAAGTATACCCGAGATCTGAAGTCTGTTTTGGGGGAGCCTTTTCTCTCGGCTCTGCCCCATGCAACTGGTTGTCGGAAGCAGCCCCAGATGGAAAATCACCCCCGAACCGTTCCAGGGTGATCTGCCATCTGGGCCCCCCAAATGCAGCAGGCGATCTCGGGGATCAGCGGCGGGTGTACCCGAACCCCCCAAATCATCATTTTTCAAGGGGACCAAGGACGCACAAATAAATACACACAAATGAAAGGATTCCCTATATTTTCTAATATTTTCTGGGTTTCTGTCTTCCCGCCCAATCACCATATTTTCCTATATTTTCTGGGGAGTCGAGGATTAATTGTGTCTGTGTGTTTTTTCCTTCCTGAATTTTCCCCATCAGATCTCTTGTTGGGGAGCCTTGCCTCCCGGCTGGCCCCCCCCCCCACAACTGCGTCTCGGAAGCTCCCCGCACGGAGCATCACCCCGGAACCGCTCCAGGGTGACCTTTCATCTGGGCCGGCTCCAATGCAACAGGCACTCTCGGGGATAACTGTGTGCGTGTGCGTGCCCAAGCCAAATAAAACAAAGTAAGCCAATGTCCAAATGGGGTCTCTCACTGGGGAACCGAGTCTCTCGGCTGGGCCCCACCACTGAATCTCGGAGATGCCCCAAATGGAAAACAACACTGAAACCGTTCCACGGTGATTCTCTATCTGGGCCGCCTCCAATGCAGCAGGCGCTCTCGGGGAGGGTGCACCTGAGCCCCAGACGTTGTCATTTTCCAAGAGAGATCTCTGATTGGGGAGCCAATTCTCTCGGATGGTTCCCATAGCTGAGTCTCGTAAGCGCCCCAGATTGGAAGAAATCACCCTGGAACCGTTCCAGGATGATTTTCCTTCTGGGCCGTCTCTAAGTACAGCAAGCGCTCTCGGGGATATGTGTGGGCAGGTGTCCCCGGCCAGATATGTGTATGTATTAATATATATATATATATATATATATATATATAATTCTCCAGATCAAAAATCTTCTTTGGGAGCCTTTTCTCCCAGCTGGGTTCCTCGCACAAGAATCTCGAAAGCGCCCCAGATGGAAAATCATCCCGGAACCGTTCCAAGGTGATCATCCATCTGGGCCCCCCAATGCAGCAGGCGCACTCTGGGATAACTGGCGGAGGGTACCCCCCAGAGTAGTTCCGGTGCCATGGGCAGCACCGGGGGGCTCGATAATTGCTCTGGAAAATCACCCCGGAACCGTTCCAGGGTGTTTTTTTTCACTTGGGCTCCCACTCGTGTATAGGAGCCCCCCCTCGAAAGTAAGGGGGGAGGCGCGCCCGAGCCGAACAAATTGTCGTTTTCGTTTCGAAATCTCCTCACGGGGAGCTTCTGTCGGCTGGAGCCGCCAGAATCGAGGGCGGCCAAAAAGGGGGCGTCCAGGAGGGGGGGCGCAAATCATGGCCAGCGGCTCGTGCGCGGCCCAGGGGGGGGGGGGCCGGGGACGTTTTGAGATAAGAAGAGGCGCCATGAAAATCTGGGGAGATATCATGGCCCGCGCCATGATATCCACCCCCCTAGTCATCACCCCTCTCTCGGCCGCCCCCGACAGGGAAACCAAATGAAAAATAACCCTGGCACCTTTCCAGGGTGTTTTTCTATCTGCGGCCCCCCCAGCGCAGGAGGCCCTCTCGGGGATAAGTGACGGGGCGCATGCTGCATTAGAGGTGGGCCAGATGGAAAAACACTCATGGGAAAACCCCCAGATCCACCAATAAGCCCTTCTCTAATCAGGCAAATACGGCTTCTGTAAGCAGGCCAAGAGGCTTCCAGTAAGCAGCTCAATAACTCCTTCTGTAAGCAAGTCAATGAGGCCTTCTGTAAACAGGTCAATATGGCCTTCTGTAAGCAGGCCAATAACGCCTTCTGTAAGCAGGCCAGCAAGGCCTCCTTCTGTGAGCAGGCCGATAAGGCCTTCTGCAAGCAGCCCAAGAAAACCTTTTGTAAGCAGCCCAATAGCAAAACACCCTGGAACCGTGCCGGGGTGTTTCTGGAACTGGAAACAGTGAGTTTCAAGGAGTCAGAATCACCCTAGAACCGTTCCAAGTGATTCTGGAACCTGAAGCGGGCAAATGTGGGGCCTGCTGGGTCATGATGGGGCGATCTGGGGGGCCCCTTGGGCCGTCCTGGAGGGCTGACGCGCCCGAAAAGGTGGCTCGATTTGCAAGGCCGTTGACAGTGACAGCAAAACCGAAAACCAATCGAACCGACAGCGAAATCACAACCCACCGAAATCGACAGGCCGCACGCAGCCCCGAAGGGCGCAGCGACACGACAGCGACACAACAGCCGATTGAGCCGATCCAACCGAGCGCAGCCAACTGCGGCGCAGCCGAGCCGACCCGACCGAACCGCGACCGTGGAAGGACGTAGCTGTGCAGCGAACCTGTAGGAGCCACTTCGCACGGCCCCTCTCCGCCCCCCGCCCTGAATACAGTCGGGGCGCTGACCTAAGGAACCCTAAATATGGAACGAGGCCCCTTTTCTCCATAAGTTGAACTTCGATTTCGTATCGAAAACCTAAGGAAAATCCAAGGCAAACTGCGAAACAATTAACGAACACGGAGCCCCTCCCCAACGTAAAGGGTTCCTTCTTCAGGGCCCCGACTGTACTGAACACGCGCTCCTTCCGAAGGGGGGCCAAAGAAATCTCGAGCCAACCACCGCGACCGCAGTATACTTGCCAGTGTTGCGGCCAGGTGGCGGAGGGGAGAGGCGTTGTTCTTTCTAGCTCGGGTGTTCTTCAAGCAGTGTCACCCGATCCGAGGAATCCGCGCGGATCTCTGAACTTTTATGGTTATGCCATTGTTTGTTCCTTTGTTCTAGTTTTAAGTCGGGCCTGTCCCCCTACAGGGGGATTTTCGACGAGAAATAAAAAATACCCCCCAAATGCTCCAGAAATGCTCCAAACATAGCCCGGGGACTTTTGTTTGGGTATTGCTGTTGACCTTTTGGGGGCTTTTTTGGGGGGGTAGGTTGCTAGTCGTCGCCGAAAATCCCCCCCCTGCAGGGGGACACGCCCGACATAACTCTGGTTCGGGCGCTGCTGTCGCCGAGCCGCTCTCCCCCAGCTGGAGCGCCCTCGAGCTGCGCCCCCCTCGCCCCGCGGCGGCCCGCGCTGCCACGCCCCCCCCCCCCCCCTCCGGGGGGCCGACGCCCGGGCCCTGCCCCCCGCCGACCGCCGAGCCTCCTGCACCGACGGGAGGTGGGGGGGGGGCTGGGGCGTAAGGGGCCCTGGGACACACACACACACACACACACACACACACACACACACACACACACACACACACACACACACACACACACACACACACACACACACCCACACACACACAC
>CAUYUJ010014455.1:221087-298587 GCA_963575745.1 Prorocentrum cordatum
TATATATATATATATATATATATATATTGGATGTTTAAACATATAGGATTTTAATACATGGTTAATGTATGAAAAAATGTATGCATGAACTCATCGTTGTTTGTTCATGCTAAATCCCTACATTTTGAATACATGATCCGCTCGCGGAGCATGTATGAAAAACGGCACTGTACCAAAATGGGACAGGCGTTTCCGCCCCGCCTCTCGAGCCCCGCAGCCGGACGGGCGTTTTCGCCCCGCTTTTGGGGGCACCAGAGCCCTCGCGCATCGACCCGGCTCGGCAGATCGAGCACGGAGGCGGAGCTGGCAGCTCGGCTCCAAGACGCGCCCGCCCTTTCCCGCGGTCGGCGGCCGCCATGGGAACGGAAACTTGAGACTTTACGCCGGCGCCCCAACACTAGGCGGGACGCTGATTTCTAGGAGAAGGCGACTGTTTTCCCACTATTTCTGGTAACGGTCGTCACCCATGGGGGGGGGGAAAGTTAGCGGTAACGCTGGGGCGGAGTGGGGCACGTCCGGGCTGGGGTGCGCTGCGATCGCCACAGTACGCGCGCGAGCACCAAGCACCAACATGTGGAGGGGGGCGGATCCAGCCAAAAGTCCCCTCTCCCCCTCCCCTCTGTGGGGGGGAGGGGGAGAGGGGCTTGGCGGCTTGGCCACGAGAACGACCGCCATGCGCCCGAGGGTAACAAAAAACAGTCCCGAGGATTATGTTGTTCACATCCTACTTAAGGACCGCATCCCAGAGCTAATTTCGAGCACCCGGAAAGGTGCCGAAAGAGTGTCGAAAGAGTGTCGAAACAGTGTCGAGCGAGTGTCTCCCAGGGCCCGAAACACGTGAAACCCTAGAGATTCGATATGTTTTGTTCTGGTGCTCGAAACTCTTCCTGGTGATCAAGGCTAAAGTAGGTTGGAACATCATAACCCGAGGAGGAGGCCAGGAGGACGAGCCATCGGGTTAATGTTCTTAGAACATTAACCCGATGTGTTCAAACAAGACAGCCTCAACCAGAAATGTTCTAAGAACATTTCGTGGAAACCACACGAGGTTCTTAGAACATTGTTTGGTATGGCTACAGGCGCGCCAGGACGCTTCGCCACTGCTTGAAGGAGAGCGAGGCCCAGACCTCCGCGGACTCGTGCCTTGGACCAGGCGGGCCTGGACGGTGCTGGGCGCGGCATCCCGGCCTGGCAGGGAGCGCCGGCGCCCAGCGAGGTCCTGGCGCCCAGTGGCCTGGGCCCAGGGAGGCTCGGCGGCGCCCCAGGTCAAAGTTAGCCTGGGCCAGTCCCCCTACGGGGGGATTTTCGGACGAATCAAGGAAATGCTCACAAAATGTTCCAAAGATGCCCAAACATATTTTTAAGAAATGGTCCCAAAAGATGCTCAAAAGATGCCCCCCCCAACAAATGTCCAAAAGATGCCCCGAAATATTCAAAACTACGCACAAGATGTTCAAAATATGCCCCAAATGCTCACAAAATGTTCAGAAGATGCCCAAACCTACTCCAAAAATGGTCCCCGGACTTTTTTCTTCATATTATCTTGGAATGTGTTCCCCCTGTAGAGGGACAGGCCCGACGTAAGGTCAGAGGCCTCCCTCTCCCAGGGCTGGGGGCGGAAGGTGCACTCGCGCTGCTCCTCGGCGACGCGCTGCACGACCCCCTGGTGGATGCGCTGCTGGCGCCGCCTCTCCTGGCGAGGGGGCGGGGCTGCGGCCGAAGCCTTGCAGCGAGGAGCTCTTGCGTGAATGGGGCCTTCGGACACACAGATACATAGACACAAACAACCCGATTCCCCGCAATTGTCCATATATTTTTGTTTGATCTTCGTCTTCCCCCCCCCCACTTCCCATAGTTTCGCACATTTTCCCGGGAATCGACGATTCGTTGTGTCTGTGTGTTTTTTCCCCTCCTGATTGAGCAGAGGCGAGGCCTCTCCGTCCAGAGCCGCACCCCCAAACCCGCCGACACTGTCAGCGAGTGCGAGGGGCCCTCCCGTTGGAAGCTCTGCCCCTCTCTGCCGTGTGGCCACACTTGGCCCGCCTCGGGCGCGCGAGCCCAAAGGAGCAACGCAGTGTCGTTACCGAATCGATGGGGATCCCCTTCCTTTTGATCCCCCCGCCCTCGCGGGGGGGGCGGGGTCCCAGGGGGGAGCTCCCCTTGGCTTTCCATTCCCCGTTGGCCCCGAGCTGACGTGCATCGTGGTGCGGGATCCTATCTTCCAACAAGCCGTACTATGGTCCCAGGGGCCCGCGTTGGAGCCATGTTCGGGCTCTCCTGGGCAATCTTCGAGACCCTCGAGGCCGGCCCTGCAGGCGAGTCGTCCACATACCCGATCCGCCACCGTGCCCCCTGGCACGGCGAAGCGCGGGTAAAATTCTGTAATCTCCTAAAGGGTCACCCCCTCCCAGCAGTACCCGCCCGTATCCAGCCTCTCCGCCTCCCAAGGCTCGCTGGGGCAGCCCGACGCTTCGGTGGAACTCTCCAATAAGTCCACAGTGCCCAAGACGGCTTCCCGATCGTGATGGCTGCTCATCCTCGTGGTCGTGGTGGCCGTTCGTGGTCGTGTAGGCTGTTTCTGGCCGTGGTCGTGGTGGCTGTTCGCGGGCGTGTTGGGTGCAGCACTGCATCATGGGCACTGGTGTCGCCGCGATGGTCGTGGGGGTGGTCGTGACGGCCGTGACGCGGCAGCTCCCCCGCGCGGCACTCCCGGCTGTGCTGCCTGCAGGTGCCGCCAGGACGCCGGTGCAGACGTTCTGATAGTGCGGGGAGGCCGCGGCGCCCAGGGCGAGCAGGACGAAGGTGTGTTGCGGCATCCGGGTTTTCAGAGCTCGTGCTGCCTCTCCTCCACGTGGCACTCACAGGTGTGCTGCTTGCAGTTGTCGTCAGGACGCTGATGCAAATGTACTGGTGATCTGTGGGGGGGGGGGGGGGGCGTGGCGCACTCGGCGAACAAAACGAACGTGTGTGGCGGCATCCGGGCTTTGAAGCGGCTCAAGCTGCAGCTCCCGCACGTGGTGTTCCCAGTTGTGCTGTTTGCAAGTGCCGCCGGGACGCTGATGCACAAGTAGCCCTCAGGGAGCTCAGTAGTCTGGGGAGGCCGCGGCGTCCTCAGGGAACAAGACGAACGTGTCTGGCGCCCTCAGGGGAAATGACAGACGAGCGTTGGCATGTTCCGCCACTGCTCAGGACAGCTCTCCCAACAAAGTGCGGCCCTTTTTTGGCGCGGTGGCTGATGCTGGCGTCGATGCTGGTGAAAGCGTAGGCGTTGGCGGCGGCGTTGGCACTGCCGTCGACGCTGGCGGCGAGACTGCCAGAGGCGCTGGAGTTGGCGTCGGCGTCGATGCTTGCGTCGATGCCGCTGGCGCTGGTGTCGGCGCAGGCGCCAGAGTTAGACCCAGGGTCGATGCTGGCGCCAATCTTGGTACAGATGGTGGCGCTGGTGCCGGCGCACGCGCCGGAGTTGGTACCGAGGAGAGTCGGATGTCGGATGCTGGGGGTCGGGGTGCTGAGCTGGTGGGAACTGGAGGTCGATAAGTGGAGGTGGAAGTGGACACAACAAATGCTGGATGCTGGAGGTCGGAGTGTGGAGCTGGTGGAGGCAGCAGGCTGATAGGTGGAGGTGGAGGTGGAAAGTTGGATGCCGCATGCAGTGGATCGGGATGCTGCGCTGGTAGAGGCTGGCGGCTAGTAGGTGGAAATCGGAGCGGAAAGTCGGATGCTGAATGCTGGGGGTCGGAATGCCGTCGTGTTGCCCGCGGTGGTGCTGCCGAGGCCGTGCTGATCCTGGCGGTGCTGCTGGAGTCCGTCGTGCTGCTCCCGTTGGTGGTGCTGGAGTGCGTCGTGCAGCTCCCAGGTGTTACTGCTGGGTTCTGTCGAACTGCTGATCGCGGTGGTGGCGAAGTCCGTCGTGCTGAACACGATGACCCTGCTGGAGGCCCCCGCATTGCCCCGGGCGGTGATGCTGGAGGTAATTTCTGCTGCTCCCGGTGGTCTTGCTGGAACCCGTGTGGTTCACGATGGGGCAGCTGGAGTCCGTGCTGCCCGCGATGTTGCTGCTGGAGCCCGTCGTGACGCTCGCGGTGGTACTGCCGGGTTCCGTCCGCGATGCTGGGCCCGTCGCGCTGGTCGCGTTGGCGCTGCTGGAGGGCGTCGTGCTGCCTCGGGCGGCGCTGCTGGAATCCGTCGGTGCCGCTCCCGGCGGTGCTGTGGGAGGACGCGCTGCTCGCGCAAGGCTCGGTACCGAGCGCCTGCGTGATCTCCAGTACCGGGCGGCTCGCGCCAGCTGGCAAGACATTCTGGACGCCCGAAATGGGTACGGAAAGAATGGGTACAATGCCCAACAGCAGTTCTTGTTCATTTCGAACAGGACTCGCCGTCCGCGCCGCCGCGGCCTGTGTCCATTCGAGACAGAAGGCCGCCTGCTCAACAGCGGCCGCTGTTGGTTTGGGACAACAATTGTTGTTGGTCATTGTGCCCATTCTTTCCGTACCCATTTCGGGCGTCCAGAGGGACATGGTGTGACGGGCGGCTCGCCCCCGTCGGTGGGACGGGCGGCTCGCGCCGGCGTCGTGTTGCCCCTGGCGGTGTTGCTGGAGATCGTCCTGCTGCTCCCAGATGTGGCGCTGGAGTCGGCGCTGCTCCCAGCGGTGGTGCTGGGGCACGCGCTGCTCACGGCGGCGTTTCTGGAGTTCGGTCCGTCTCGCTGCAGTGCGCTTCGATGATGGAGCCCGTCGCGCTGATTAGCGTCACGCTGGTGCTCAAGCGGGCATGGTACTCCATGCGCACGAGAAAGGCGTCAACAAAGCGTGGTCCCTTTCCTGTGGCGGCGATGACGGAGGGGAAGAACAGGGGGATGAGTGCAGGTGGTGGTAGAAGTGATGCAGGTCTCGCTGGAAGCAGAGGCAGCGCGCGCCGTCGTCGCTATCGTTGCCGCGCGTCACATGCATGGAGCGGGAGGCGACGAACGGACCCCCGAGCGCCCAGCGACTCAACGGGACAAGCGCCTCCTCGACCTGCCCTCCTGAAACTCCTCCTCTAAACATCCTCGCAGAGGCGCCTGGACTCGTGGGGGAAAGAAAGTCAACGGCAGAAGAGTTAGCCCCGCTTCATCTGAGGTCGCTGCCCATCTACCACGCAATATCCGTAAAGCCGCTCTGTGCCATTTGGCCCCCTCTCGCACTGCTTGGGCGATTGCGTCCACCGCCACCTCGAAGACACACCACCCGTGATGTCGCGTCGTGTTGGTGACTGTGTGCACCCAGTATATGGCAAGGGCGAGGATGCCTAGCTCTTCTTTGGAGCGGATGCGCGGGATCACCAGCAAGAAGAACGATGCCAAACTATTGCCGATGTGTTCTTTGTCTGCTGCGCTCAAACTCCATGTCCTTTTTGCTGCTTCTCTGCTTCTCCTGCATCACCTTCCTCCCGCGAACCATCCCGCCAAATCCGTCACTGCTACCATCCTGTTTTAGGGTCGGCGGAACCTGCCAGAAGGCCGCCGCAATCCCCGCAAAGCAAGATTCGTTCAACATGTGCTCGAGGGTTCTCGAGCGGAGAGGAAGGATGAGGGGAGATGGGAGGAGGAGGAGGAGAATGAGGTGGGTTGAACATCTAGAGATCACGTCCCGCCGATCTTAAACTCCTCAGGGTGCCCCAGAATCTGGGCCCTGTTCCCGACAGCGCAAGATGATAGCAAGACGATCAAGGATGTTCGTGGTGCACCTGCTGGCAAGTGGGTTGTTAGAGGAACCCCAGACAAGGCATGCACATCACTCCTCCGAGGCCCGCGCGGGTCTCTCGGAACTGCGCCGGGCCCCCCCCCCTTCCCTGGCGCGCGGAGCGCGCCAGGGTCGGCGCAACCTGGCACCGCCGTGGATCCTAAGAAATCCGCGCGGACCTCCGCGAAATCACGCCTGTGCCGATGCAGTCGGGGCGTTGACCTAAGGAACCCTAAATAAGGAACGGGGCCCCTTTTTTCCATGAGTTCACCTTCGATTTCCTGTCGCAAACATAAGGAAAGCCTGAGGCAAGCTGTGGAAACACTTCAGGAACGCGGAGCCCCTTCCCCACGAAACGGGTTCCTTCCTCAGGGCCCCGACTGTACATGCTGCTGTTCGACCGCTGTGCAGGCTTGAGGACAGCACAACCCACCCCCACCCCCACCCAGGGCACCCACCTCCGACCTGGTGGTCCAGGGTGCCCTGGGTGGGGGTGGGGGTGTGTTGCAAGAGCCGCGGAGCCCAAAATCACACCCCCACCCCCACCCAGGGCACCCTGGACCACCAGGTCGGAGGTGGGTGCCCTGGGTGGGGGTGGGGGTGGGTTGTGCTGTCCTCAAGGCTGCATCTGCCCCCCCCCGAGTCTCCCAGTTGTCCCAGTCGTCCGCCATCCGCTGCACGCGCTGGGCCCTCTCCGAGATCGCCGGCCTGCCCGGCGCCTCCTCGCGCTCGCGCGCACGCCTCTCCTGCAGCTTCCTGCGCGGGCGGCGGCGGGGGGTCAGTGCTTCGCGCGCCCCGCCTAGCTCCTCCTCCTCCTCCTCCTCCTCCTCCTCTTCCTCCTCCTCCTCCTCCTCCTCCTCCTCCTCCTCCTCCTCCTCCTCCTCCTCCTCCTCCTCCTCCTCCCTCTCCTCCTCTTAACCGGAAGAGGCCCGCTCTCGACCCGCCGACCAAACAAACAAACAAAACTTTTGTGGGAGGCGGCGAGGAGCGGCAGGGGGGGCAGTGGCAGGAGGGGGGGGAGATGCTTCAGGCCTCGGCAGCCCCACTTTGGAGTGGCAGGCTGCTGGCAGCAAGGGGCCTGCCAGCACGAGGCGAGCTCCGACTCTCGTCCGCCTCAGCAAAGCGCGTTCTCACCCGCCTCGGCCACGTGCAAAAACAACCACCTCAGCCAAGTGAAACGCAGCCGCCTCAACCAAGTGCAACGTAGCCGCCTCAACCAAGTGTCTTTAGTCAGAGTCGCCTGAACCAGCTCGATCGACACTCTCCTGACCTCCCCCCTGGCTCAAGCACAAGGTTGTCCCTCACGAGACTACAGACCTCAGACTCGATCTGAGGCACCCTGTCATCCACAGGATCTGGTAGAAGCGCAGTCTTGGAAGACACAATTGTCGAAACAATCCATGCGTTTGTCTAGCTTGACGGTGACATCGAACTCCTGCTTCGAGTAGCGGGGATGCTTCCCTATACAAAGAACGGTCCAACCACAGCGAGCGGCACGAATCGGAGGAACCACACAATCAGTAGCTGAACCACGGACAGAGGCTCCTGACGAATGGCGTTTGCACTTCAAACAATCAAAGCAAACAGGCAGAACCGCCAAGTCAGTCAAAAGCCACCGCGCGGTGGCCAAGCGCCTGCTGCCTGGCAGCACGGAGTTGCCCATCGTTCGCACATCTGCCTGGCGGCGGGCGCTCTCCCGAGCGCCTACCTTTATCCACGTCTCCAGATGCCAGGCCACTTCTCCCAGCTGTGCGGCACATGGGGGGGGGGAGAACGCGGGAGCAAGAGGCACCGGCGGGGTGCGCGGCGCATCAAGAGATAACTCTGGCCAGGGCGGAAGCACATTGGCAGCGAGAGTGCGTTGCGCTCGGGCCGCATCAACCAGACTAGACACTTCTTTCATGTCACCTGGAGCCGAGGGGTACAACTATAGGCCATGTCCGGCCCCGATGTCCGCATCCGGATCTCCTCTTTCCAAGACAGCGTTCTCGCGCCGAGATGTCGGCACCCTCGAGGTGAAGGTGAGCATTAACCTGAACGACTTCTTTGGCAAAACTGCTATCAGATGTGTTGGCCTGCGCTCTCGTCCCTGAGTACTCCAGATTTCGTAATAAAAGGGAGGGGGTCTGGACCCTCCAAGACAAGCCATTTCAGACCTCCCCCGTGGGAGAACCCTCCAAAACATCGTCCCCAGACCCCCCAGGCCCTCCAAGATAGCCTGGAAGAGACCCCCCCCCGAAATGAGACCCCCCTCCCTTTATTACGAAATCTGGAGTAGGAACCGTTGCCAGAGCAAGGCTCAGGAGCTGGGAGCTGGCCCAGGCGCACCGCGCTGGCACCGTCTGATTGCAGCACCGAGGGGAAAGTCACACGACTGAGAGGCCAAGCATCTCGCTGAGAACTCAGTCACCTGTGGTGGTTGTGGCAGATGGGCCCACGCAAGTCCGCGCACCTCTCCAAGGCACTCACCTCTTATGATCACGAACTCATGAAGACGACCCGAGCAGCGCCAGACAATTCCTCCACAAGGCGCGCCAACAGGATCCATCAACGCAGAGGTGGTACCACATTTCTCCGCTGGTCGGGGTCCTGGGGCCTCTGGGGCTCATGAGTTCAGTACATCGTCAAGTATATGATGAAAGGAATTGGCCCCTGCCAGCGCTGGCCTGGGCAACCAGTCGGCGGCATGAGCGGAAGCTCCTCTGGCATAAAGGCAGACATCAACACTAGAAGCGTCAGTTGACAGGACAGCTAAATCTCTTGTCCCTAATATGAGCAGGGACGAACTGAACCCTCAAGTCGGCAACTTGTTCGCAATCGCAGTCCCACAGCCGGCGGGGAATGGAGTCGGGCACCTTGCGACATCGAGGACAAAGAGGACACACTTGGCATCCGCAGCTGATGGCTCTGCCAGCTGCCCAGGTCGCGCAGCTAGCGCACGCTCTGATCCAGCCACGCTGTGCTGGAGACAACCTTTTGAACCTGCAGGCAGCCTGAGGGATCCAGGCCTCGGGAACAAAATAGCGAACACTCATGCTACATCGTTCTGTCAACGCCTCCCCATCCCCACAATGTTCAAAGTTGGCGGTGGGTCTGATGAGTTGCACCTCGACCGCAGTCTCCCCCGCGCTTGCCAACTGTGAATTTGGGGGGGAAGGGGAAAATTCAGTAATTGTTTCCCTCTACCGTCTCGTGACACAGATGCTGACCCACCTCCCATTTATTATCCAAACCTCCCTCCAAACTGCCATGTACGCACCCCTACAGAGAGCGTCTAAGAACATTGGAGAGGTGAGGCCAACAGGGGAGGGAGCAGCCTCGATCACTGATCGTCGCCGTGCAGTTGCCCATTCTCCACCCGAGCCTGTGGAGGCAGAGGTGAAGGGCAGAGAGCGGGCTCTTCACAGTGGGCCACGTGGTCCTCGGCTGCGCAAAAACACCTGCTGCCTGACTACCTACCAGACCACCCCAACCCAACCCGAAGACCCGAATTTGACCCGAATTTCGGGTGGGGGGGGGTACGGATACCATGTGTTTTCTCAACGTTCCCCGACCCCCCCCCACTGGAAATCGAAGATAAATTTGGGCCTTCGGGTTGGGTTGGGGTGGTTTGGTGGGTGGTCACCCCCCGTCGCTCCCGCCATGGGAGCGGGGCACACCGCGGCCCTCTGCCTGGGGGGGGCCACCCGCCCACGTGCGGACGGCCGTGCGAGGGGGCGGCGCCCTGGCGAACGGGCGGACCGCGGCAACGGCTCGGCGCCTCGTCAGCAACGGCCGATGGTCCAACGACGTCCGCGCAACAAGCTCCTCCTCCTCCTCCTCCTTCTCATTGGATCTCTCCTCTTTATCAGCATCCTCCTCATCGTCCTCTTTCTCCTCCTCCGCCTCCTCATCTTCCTCCTCCTCCTCCTCCTCCTCATTATCCTCCTCATCCTCCTCCTCCTCCGCTTCCTCCTCCTCCTCCTCCTCCTCCTCCTCCTCCTCCTCCTCCTCCTCCGCCCCTCCCATGAAGGGGCCAGAAGCGAAGATCCTCGCAGCCGGGCGGCCAGCGTGCTCGGGCTGCCTCTTGACGCGCCGGGCCTCGCGGCACATCCACGCAGGCCTGGCCTTCGTGCTCCGGCCCCTTGGCCCGAAAAACGCGCGCCGAGCGCCCGGCGCAGAAGTCGACTCCAAGGCCCCACTGTGGAGCCCAGCGTCTCGCCTTCAATCTGGCCCAAGGGCTCTGGAGGTGTCCTCCGCGAGCGTCTTGCTAGACTCCACCGTGCACACCTCATCCAGAGACCGCTGCCACTCCATGACAGTAGTGGTGGCACGATGCAGCACAAACGAAATCGGAAACGGTTCGCTCCACGACTTGTTGATGGCTGCCCGCGCTCGAACACTCAGCGTCGTCGACGTACGCATCGAACTCGAGTTGCAGATGCCTGGGCAACGCGTCGACAAAGACTCTGATATGCGACGTCGCGAAGCTGCACCCAGGGATCGCGCCATCGATCACGAAAAAGGGCCCGTCGAGCAGACCCGCGTCCGAAATGAAACAACGATACGCGCGCTGCGAGATGCGAGCGAGGACCTGCGTGAAAATAATGTTTCGCGCACCTACCCTCCAAAGCATCGAGGTGGATCGCCTCGTAATATTTGAGCATCTCATTGACAACGGTAGCAATACGTTCTTTGCGGGCCGCGCCCGCTTCAGCTCGAGCGGACCGTCAGCAGACGGCGTCCGACGCGCCTCGAAAAGCCCTGGCAGCCCACTGCCGACGGTGGCGCCTAGCATGAGGCATGGTGCCGCCGACGCCTGCCCCAAACCCTACGCCAGGGGCCGAACGCCCCTGTCGGCCCGAAGTCGCCCGTGGTAATAGCGAGGAGCGCAAGTTGGCGGTGCGCACAAGGGGGTGGAGGGAGGGGGGAGGGCTTCTTAGAAGGAGGCTGCTTCTTAGAAGGCGCTGGCCTTACATCTATAGATCAGGCCCGCGCCTTCTAAGAAGCAGGGGTGCTTCTAGGAAGCCCTGCCCCCTCCCCCCTCCCCCCTCTGCGCGTGGCGGAGCAAGGAGCACGGCCGAGATCTGCCTCGGCAAGACTCCGACCGACTCCATCAGCTCAGACAGCATGCTGAGAGCCGCGCGGCCGTGGCCAGAGAGCAGCCGGGAGCGCCCGCAGTCGCAGTCGTCGCAAGCACAGCGGACCCAACCTTGCACCTCTGAGGCACAGCTCGAAGCTGGTCAGGAGCGGCTCTCGGCAAGGCCGGCAACGAAAAAACGTGTTCTGGCTTCCCATAGACCTGACCCCGCAACTCACTGAACTTGTTTCCCCCCTTAACGAGACAAGCCGTCCGCCGAGCCGCCCGCCGCCAGCGTCATGGTTGGCTTCCACGGCGTGGGAGATTTCGTTATGAGGCCAGCGCGCTTGGCGCCCTCGCCCAGGGCGGCCGTGGGCCAGGCCTTCCAATCAGGTTTCGATCGAGATCGATACTTCGAGTCCGCTCCCAGGAGTACAGTGCCGAGCGCGTCCAGCTGCGCCTCGGCGAAGGCAAGCGCGGCAAGGCACCACCGCCAGGGGCCGCGCCGCCGCGCGAAGCGCCGCGTGGACTGAAATCGCAGTTGAACTCAGCATTATAGGCAGCTATCGAAGCAAACCATGCCAAGAGAGAAGCATCGATGGCCTGCAACGGTCTGGAGACACCTCGGATGCGTTGCTGCAAGAGCACGCTGGATGGGCTGGATACATTGGTTCCCCATCCCCTGGTATCCGATCCCCGCAGCAACTGGGGCCCTGGGCCCCTGGCACCCTCCCGCTCCAACGCCACGCCAAGCAAAGGGGCGAGCTCCAGCTCAGCGACGTCGGCCCAGACCCCGCAGCCCTCGGCTAGGTCGGCAGCCTTGGCCCCATCGCCCCACAGCGACACCAGATAAGGCCCGTCTGAGCAATGTCAAACACAGTGCCCCAGCACTGTCACTGGGGCCTCGGGCCAACAACGGGGTCTCGCAGGAGAGGTGGCGGTTTACGAAAACTAAGCGCCTTCAGGGAGGCTGGGGCGGGATGCGGGGGCGAACCCGCAAGTCGGCGCGGGCTCAAGCCCGTGCCCGGCGCCACTTTGCGCGAAACCGCGGCTTTGCCCAAACCTCCACCGCGCGCAAAAATTAGCAAGCCGGGACGGGGGCCTTTCCCCAAGGTGAATGACATGACTTGAACTTATGCTCTGCCCATGAAGCTCACTCGCGAACTTCGATAAGGCCCAAATGCCCGGAGGCATGTCGAAGTCCCCCCACGCGATAAAATAACCAGGGCGGGCCGCGCACCTGGGCCCTAAAGAGGCGAACCCTTCCATGGTTCGTTCCGAAAGCCCCTCCGCGTTGCACAAACACACGCTTTTAACGCTGAGCACGAATCCGCCTGGAACCTGAATTCCCGCTAAAATCAAATGGCCCGGACTGGCCGCGGCGCCTTCGACGGGGGCAGAGAGGCCAAATCAACTGCGCGCGACGATCACAACGCTTCCGCTAGAGCCCGGATCGGGCTCCAAGGTAAGGCACCAAAGAGACTTTCAAACGTTTCTTTCGCACCGCTGCGAGGCCGGGCAGGGCGCTTCGCCCTGGAACAGGCGTCGCTCGTGGGCCAGCGCGACGCTGGCAGGCGCGCCAGGCAGAGCGCCCCACGAGTTGCAGCGAATGCCGCGCGAGCGCGCGTGCCTGCGCCGAGGTCGACCCCTCGGTCCCCTGAGCATGGCCAGGAACGGGTGGAGACAGGGGGGGGCCCGCCGTCTGTGAAATTACAACCAGATGTGTTCGTTCTTTTAAAAAAATTGTCGACCCCCTATACTGCATCAAAACTCCTGATGGTGCAGAGTATCCACGCCCACAATCCTTTTGTAGCAACCTGCGTGGCGACCTTTCAAAAGGATACTTGTGCGGGATGTGCAGTGGCCTCCACAAGAAGAGTCCTTTCGTAGCAGCCTGTGCAAAGTTGATTCCTTTTGTGGCGGCCATGCAAAAAACGAAAGGGTTTGAATTGTAGGGGATCTGCAGGGGGGGCACCTTGAACCCAGGAGAGCTAAAGGAACACCGGAGAAACAGGAAAAGCAATCGGTGTATTAACAAGGAACACTAAGAAAAAGCTAGGGAGACCTGTGACTGTCTGCATTCTTATGGTGCAAGCGCCTCACAAATAACATCCGCTTGTAGCAGCCTTTACAACATTATTAGTTTTGTGGCGACCTTACAAAATGCTTTCAAGTGTGGGGAATATGCAGTGACTTCCACACTTCGAATCCTGTTGTAACAGCCTTTGCACATGGATTTCTTGTGTGGTTGTAAAGCCACTGCAGACCCCCCACGCTTGACATGTTTGTAAGGCGCTACACATATAACCGTTTGTGTAAAGGCCGATACAAACTGGTCTTACTTGCGGAGCGTCTGCAACATAAGAAACCGACAATCAACAATCGTCGTAGCATTTTCCTGTTTTTCTTCTGAGAGCACAGCATGTTTCCTGCGTGTCCTGTGTTTTCCTATCTAGCTTTCCTGGGTTCAAGGTGCCGCCATTGCAGATCCCCCCGAAATTAAAACCCTATCTTGTAAGGTCGCCACTGAAGAAATCCCCTTGCAGAGGCTTTTGCAACAATAATTTTAATCGTGCAGGCCACTGCAGATCCTCCACAATGGAAATCCTTCTGTAAGGTCGCCACAGAAGGAATCATGCTGTAAAGGCTGCTACAAAAGGATGTATGGCGCGTCTGCACCATAAAAATGCAAACAGTCACACGTCTTTCTAGTTTTTTCATATTTTTCCGGGTGAAGACGTAAGTTGTTCCTGTTGTCGCTGTTTGTCTTGTTTTCCTCTCTTGCTTTCCTGGGCTCAAGGTGCCTCCACTGCAGATCCCCCACACTGAAACCCTTTTGTGAGGTCGCCACAAAGGGAATCCTGATGTAAAGGTTGCTACAGCAGGATTGTAATTGCGGGGCGTCTCCATGAGAGGAATGCAGAAGAGCTGGGATAACGATGAGAGGGATACACAGAAGTCCATGACTAAGCAAAGGGTGAATCGCCATGTGATGGATGAACAGAAGAAGACAATTATGGTGACAAAGCTGATGAACCAATTGTAATGATGCAAACAGCGGGTCGGACGGGGGAGGGGGCGACGGGGGTGGCGGGATCCCGGACCCAGCTACAGGCTCAACGGGATTACCGTACCACGGGTGCACCCAGACGGGGCGCGCTTGGAAACGAGTGCCCAACTTCGGCCTGCTGACACGGGGAGCGAGCAGGCAAGGAGACGCGGGGCACGCTAACTCCAGACACATCTCCACATCTCGCGCAGATCATTAGGAGAGGGTGGAGCGCCGCACTACGCAAGCCTTGGACCGACGCGCAGCGGGCGCGACGCCGCCTTCGTCGGCGGGAGTGCGACGGAACATAGGCCCACTGGCCACGGGTACGACGTCACACCTGCTGCCCAAAGGTCCCCCCCCCTCTACGCCAGCTTCATGTCCCAACGGGGCGTAGGGCCCGAGTGTCCGCGCGCTCGCTGCAGCGTCCAAGGGGGTCTGAAGCCATCGGCATCAGCCCGGGGCGAGGCCAACTCCGCAGGCTCGCCGGGGAGCGCACGCTGGCCCTGGGGCGCCTTCCGCCCCCTGTGGAGCTGCGCCTTCGCTCTCACTTGCGTCGCGCGGCCCCTCGGCCGCCGGCTCTTCAGCTCGCGCACGTTCGACCGCGATACGCTTGACGCGGGCCTCGCGTTCAAGCTCTGATGCGATCCGCTGTCGGCTTCGCCCAGGCGAAGAGTTCCGAGCACGGGATTGCATAGGAGTTTGGCCCTTGGTGACCATCTCCTGGTCGCCCGTGTCCGTGAGCTCATAATTGCGTTCGTCTGCCGAGGAGAAGTCCACGTCCACCGCGAGCATATTTGCGAAGGTGCCATCGAGGACATCCTTGACAGAGCGCGCCGCTGGTCCAGGGAGCTCACCTTGAACTGGCTGAGATAACTTGGGCTCTTTGCGAGAGTTCGTTGCCGCATCAGGTTCTGCCCGAAGCTCGGCCGCCATCTCGCACTGCCTGCCCAACGCCGACCATTGTTCATCGAACTTGGCGACCGTTGCCTGCAATTTCTTTTCCATTGCCCGCAGCGTCGCATATACACGGGGAGCCTGGGTCTGGACGGGGGGTACGTGCACCGGCTGACGCCGAGCTGCTGCTTCCTTGCGGTACACGGTCGCTGCAACCACATCGCACGCGCCCGTCGCCGCCAGCTGATCGGTCTGCGATGCTGACAGAGTCCGCGCCCTTGGGCTTTGCTCCTGCACCTCCAGAGCCTCCGCCGCCGACTGAGGTGGAGGAAGAAACACTGGCGCTCTCGTCCTCAGCGTCTGTGGCGCCGCTGGCGGCAGAAGTGGCATGCCATGGCTGCTTGCAACGCTCGCGCCGATGCCGGGGCATGCGTTTCTTGCGGCACCCGCAGGACCAGCCGGCCGGCAGCCGCGCCCCCAGCGCCCCCCCCACCTCCTCCTGGCTAGCGCAGATCACCGGGCGGCCGTGGGTCGGCACCGAGCGATTGAAGCCCTGGAAGCAAAGGGAGGCTGAGCTGGGAACGTCGGTGACGGCGCCGGCGGCAGGAAAGGCCGCCAGCGCGGCCCGCAAGGTCCCGCGCCATGGCTGCAGCTGCTGGCGAGAGCAAGCAATGACTGTGCCCGCGGAGCCGGAGGGCTCGCTACCGCAGGGCCGCTCAAGAGTCTGGAGAGTCTTGCTCGTCCTGCCCCCCCCACCCGCAGGCGGGCCCGAAGCAGAGAGGCATGCTCAGTCTAAAACGTGGGAGGGGCGGATGCGTGAAGTTTCCGACAGGCACTGTGGATTAGGCCGAGAGCAGCACAACCACCACCACTAAGCCGTGCATCCTGCGGGACGCGTGGGCGGAAGAGCGCGCGATTGGCGCCTCTTCAGAAAATCCACAACAGAGAGCGAGCACGCGGAGCACCCCGCGATTGCGAAGCAGGCAACTTAACGCAACGCGGCTGGACCAGCTGGGCAGCTGGGCTGGGCTTGAAAAGGACCCTCGCAACAGCCTTCAGGCAACCACAGGGGGGGTCAACTTCTTCCCCGTCGTGCGCAAGACGGAGCAGCTGCCACACTGGATGAGGGTCGCATTCCCCGACGGCGCGACGTCGGGATCCACGTGTCAGGGCCCCATTGGCGATACCTACCTCTTTCGGGGGTGGACAGACCTCCCTTTAGTAAAGCGTGGTTTAGTGAAAACGACCTGAGGCCCAAACCTGGCGGGCGCAAGCCTGGAAAATAACGGCCGCGGCGCCCTCTCGAGAACCGAAAACGGACAATTCACTAATCGACGTGTCACTGTTGGGGGTTCTGTCCACCCCCGACTCTTGGTCGCGTTCCGCCCATTAGGCAAGGACTTCAAAACCCCCGTGGCGAGGAAGCCTGGCACTCCCTTGCAGGTGCCGCTGCGCCTGGGGACGGCGGCGCGGGCACCCAGGGGCGGCCCTCGCTGCGGCGGAAGGCTCGCCCTCCGCGCGAGCGCCGCCGGACTCGGCAGGCCTGGCCAACAAACACACACACACACACACACAAACACACACAAACACACACACACACACACACACACTGTGGGGAAAAAACACACACTGTGGGGAAAACACACACACACAAAACACACACACACACACACAACAAAACACACACACATGTGTGTGTGTGTGTGTGTGTGTTTTTGTTGTCTGTGTGCTTTTCCCCGCATCTCAGGTCCAGGAAGCGTTGGCTGCTGATGGCGACTCGCACAAGGTCGCAGGAGCAACCGCAGCTAGTCGCCAAACTGCCAGATGGCGCCCGAGATCGTTGAGCTTAGACAGATGTGGGCTTGAGCTGAACCGCGGAGCACAGGTGGGGCACTGGAGGGGATTCTGCTCGGCGACCTTTTACCCTCTTTGGCGGAGCCCACATCCAGGCAACGCGGCGGGCAACGGGCGGCAACAAAATGTGGTAGGCGGCAATGGTGTAGCTGAGCCCACCGCCCAGCTGCTTGACCAAGAGAGTTCCCTTGGCTAGAATATGTATGACTTGTCTCAAAGACGCCTCCTTCCCCACAGCTCCGACGTGGATACCTAGGTACTTCCCTTCCTCGGCGACAATACATTTCGGGATGTTCACTCCTAACTCCCCCAGCCTCCGAACAACACCTTCCAGCGGAATAAAGCACTCGGGATAACCAAGACGCTGTGCTGAAGGTTCAGGACCAACCCAGAGGCAACAGCAGCATCCTCGAGAATGCGACGGACGGCAAGGAGCAGGCGAGGATGCGATTCCGAGGTCGCCGGTGACGGCCCCAAGGACCACGGGGAGGGCCGGGAGGGCTTTCCGGAACCGGAACCTGGTCAGAATAAGGTTGATGCAGGCGTAGAAGACGGGGCAAGACATGGGACAACCTTGCTTAACCCCCATCGAAAGAAGCATGTCCGCGATTGGAAATTCGCATTTCTTGATCTGCATACAGGGCTTGAACAGCTTGCTGAACATGGCGGGGGAGTCCGAGCGCACTGAGAGCCCCCAGATATACGTGTGGAGCACACTAGTGAATGCCGCTTGTATGTCAAAAGCGTGGTTCCGAACCTAGGTGCGCCAAACGCTCATAATATCTGAATACCACGGGAAATAACATACAATTACAAAGATTCCGAGAGAGAGCCAGGGAGATGGAGGGAGAGAGTGAGAGAGAGGGGGGGAGAAGAGAGAGAGAGAGAGAGAGAACGAACGAAATAGATAAGCACCCAAACAGTTAGAAGTAGAGAGAGGGGAGAGAGAGAGAGAGAGAGAAGCGGAGGGGAGGCGAAACGGGAACATAGGGGGAGAAGGAGCACTATTACGACGACCAGGAGAGCGGGCGCCCCCGAATCCCTAAGCGCCCGACCTTGATCCTCGCTCCTGCCCTGCCCTCCAGACCCGCTCTCCCTCGACATGCCTCCCTCCCCCCACGGGGTCCAGGCTCGCGCAAGCAGCTGCTACCACCAAGGCCTCCAAGCAGATTGCTCCGCACCCCTCCTCCCCTCCCCCCTCCCTCGTCCGCCAATCCCTTTTCCGGGTCTTCCTGGACACGTCTTCTCTCCGACCGACCTCCCTCCGCCCTCTCTCCATGATGCGCCCGCGTTCCTTCTCTCTGCCCCCCCCCCCCCCGGATCTTCCACCGCGGATAGAAGCATATCTCTCCCCTCCTGCCCTCCCTGCAGCCCCATCCCTCCGACCCCCTTCTTTCACCCACGCTCACCCTCGGATGCCCCGACACGCGTCACACAACTCTAGGGCTCCCAACTTCGCGCTTCGCGCTGCGCGAAGCGCGAAGCGCGAATAACTTCGCGCTCTCGCGCCGCCCTCCCAAAGGGAGAATAGGAGGACGAGGAGGAGGGGGAGAAGGAACGAGGACCGCGAAGCGCGAAGCGCGAATAACTTCGCGCCCTCGAGGGGGCCCTTGCGTAGCGTGTTGACACGGAGACTGAAGAACGTAGGCCTGGCGCGATGCGTTCGCCCCAACGTGGACCACCACGCGCCGAGCCCACACGCAGCCTGTTCACACTGACGTCTTGAACACGGCACGCGCTGCGTTTCAAAAAGGGCGCACCAGGCCAGCTAAGCGCTCACCTTCACTCGTTCCCTCCTCCCTCACGCCTCCTGTTCTGCCGTCTCCCCCGGGGGAAACCAGGATTGCGGCCCCGTGCATCCTTTGCAGCATCTGCTCGCGGGACGCGGCGTACTCTCGCGCTCGCTCCTCGAAGGACACGGGCCTGAAGGGAAGCGGTGGGAAGAAGAGGAGGGAGGAGGACGAGAAGCAGGGAGGAGGGAGGAGGGCGAGGATAATGTGAGGAGGAAGAGGGGGAGGAGAGACGGAGGAGGATGAGGAGGAGAAGAAAGGTGGGTAAGGAGGAGGGGAGGGCACACCTCCTCCTCATCCTTCTCCTCCTCCTCCTTCTCATTTCTTATCTCTTACCATCTATCTCTTATTCTATCCATCTTCCTGCTGCTCCATGGTCAGTGTCCCCCTCTTCCTCCTCGTTCTGATTTCCCCCGCCCATGCTCCTCGTCCGATTCCTTTTCCCCGTCCACCCCTCCTTCCCCTGCCCTTCATCCTGTAGCGGGAGGCGAGGGTGGAGGAGAAGAACATGTGCGAGGAAGAATCGCTGCTAACAAGACGCGGGAGAGGACGAACACGCATATCAGGACGAAGTGCAAGGAGGACGAGGATTACGACGAACAAGTCGGCGTGTTCACGTCGCGGTGACGTCGGCGTTCGACACCGCGTGGCTCGTTCAAACTCGAACGAGCACACATTGCCGATGGTGCAGACCTTTCCAGGTCGGACAAGTTCGAGCCACTGGCCACGTTCAGCCTCAAGATCCCCGCGCGGAGGCCGCCGAGTGCGCCGACGCGGCGCGAGGAGGCACAGACGACTGCAGAGGCAGGCTCTCTCTGAGCCTCGCGCAGGCTGCTCTCGGGGGGACGTAAGACCCGGGTACGGGGGACTCGGAAATCCCCGACGAGGTCGTCAAAAAAAATGACGAGGCCGAGCCTGCATTTTGACGAGGCCTCCCGCTGCAGACATCCCACAAAACTCCTCCTCGTCAAAATCCGAATCGCGGCCGTCAAAAAACGATGGCGAACCCGAGTCCTGGCAAACCCGGGTCTTACGCTCCCCCGATGCTCCTGCGTCGGCGCTGGACCAGCCCTCCCCCGGGAGCGCGGGGGGCGCCCGGGGCCGGCACCAGAGGGGCGACGACAAGGGGGGGGGGGCCAGCGCCGACCCCGGCAGGCCGCGCGGAGCCACCGCATCGGAACGGTGGCTCCTCGAACGCGGAGGGGCCCCGGCGCGCACACCAAGAAGTAGGCACACATCCCGGGGTCCCCAGCATCTTCCCATACGTATTCCGTGGGTTGTCGTCTTCCCCCCCCCACCTCCCATAGTTTACCGTCTGTTCCTGGGAGTCGGCGATTACTTTTGTCTGTGTGATATTCTCCTCCTGAGAAAAAAAAACACTCGCCAGGAGGTTTCCCACGAGCATCCCTTATCGTCTTGCGCTGCTGGTGGCAGGGCTGGGATTCTGGAGCACTCTGTGGAGCTCCAGGGTCGACGGGACGTGTTCCCTGGATTCCCCCCCCCCCCGCCTCACCTCTCCTCTCCCTCCCCCCTGCTCTTGCTCGACTGGTGGCGCTCAGCCTTGAACCCCCGCGCTGGGGCCGCCAAGGGCGCCGGCACGACATGCTCCCGCCGCGCGCCCCCATTTAGCAGCAGCTTGCGGGGGCCTCCCGTGCCATCTTGCTGGCTCTTGCGAGTCGACGCTCAGTCGTCGCTAATCGACGCCAGCCGACGCTACTCGACGCTAAATCGAAGGTGATCGACGCTGATCGACGCCAACCGATGCAAATCGACGCCAATCGACGCGAGCCGACGCTAAATCGACGCTGTTCGATGCAACCGTCGGCGCTTCCCACCGACTGCCAGACGCCAGCGCACGCCAGTGCACTCCCCAAGACGGAACTCCGAGGACATCCGGTCAGGAACTCGTCCGTGGCGTGTCGCCCCGGCGGCCCCGGAGGCACGCGGTGCCCTGCGAGTGGACAGCGTGTCGCTCCGCTCCGCGTGGCGGGAGGCTCGGAAGGCTCGGGGCACGGACACGTGGACAGCGTGTCGCGCCAAGCGTGGAGGGGGGGGAGGAGGAGGAGGAGGAGGAGGAGGAGAGGAGGAGGAGAGGAGGAGGAGGAGGAGAGGAGGAGGAGGAGGAGGAGGGGGAGGGAGGAGGGAGGAGGAGGCACGGACACCCGGGGGGGGGCCGCCAAGTGGACAGCGTGTCGCGCCGAGGCGTGGTGGGCGAGAACCGCCGGAGCGACGCGCCCAGCCAGGGCTCTCCGACCGCACGAGGCTCCCACGGGTTGCTCCCGCATGCCCACCCCCTCCTCCTCCTCCTGCTCCTCTCCTCCTCCTCCTCCTCCCTCCTCCTCCTCCTCCTCCTCCTCCTCCTCCTCCTCCTCCTCCTCCTCCTCCTCCTCCTCCTCCTCCTCCTCTCCTCCTCCTCCTCCTCCTCCTCCTCCTCCCTCCTGTCGGGGGCGCGCAAACATGGGTTAGCGATCCATCGGGGGAGGTGCCCTCCCAAAAATGCGGCAGGTGCCGCCTCGCTCGGCGCCAAAAGTCCGCGATGTCCCGTAAAGGTGGGGCCCGTCGCGAATCCACGCCCCCCTTGACCATGCTTGCGCTCGCCTGATCCTGGGGGCAGAGCGCGGAGGAGCGGCAGCGGCAGGGCACGGGCCTCCCCCTCAGTAGCTCCATCGACCTGGCGCTCGCCTTCGGCCCCTGCGCAGCGAGCGCCACGGCGCGGCGCTGCGCTTCCTCCTCGGCGGGGCCAGAAGGGTCGACGACGAATCCTTGCCGCCTGTTCCTTCCTCCTCCCTCCCTCCCTGTCTCCCTCCCTCGTTCCCTCCCGCCCTCCTCCTCCACCACCCCAGACCTGCTGTTCCTTTTCACCCTCCTTTTTCGCTTCCTCCTTCTTCTCCTGGCCCTCCACATCTTCACCATCCTCCGTTTCCTGGTCCTCTTCCTCCCTCCAAAGCCCTCCTCTTCATCCTCTTCCTCCTCCTCCTTTTCCTCGTATCCTCCTGCTGGAAGGAAGATGTGAAGACGATGGGGGATGAGATGTGAGGAGGCGGAGGAGGGGCAGACGAGGAGGAGGACAGAGCGCCCCGCAAGGGCGCGAGTCCGCCGTGACGAACTCGGGCCTGTGCGATAGGGCTGCCCGACTGGCCTCCTCAGGCTTGCACGCGACGCTAAGGCGGACGCCAAGCCTCGGGCGGGGCTGCGGCGGCAGCTGCGGCCCTCCGCGCAGACAGACGCCACGCGGCGGCGCGCCCCTTTCAGGGGACCGGAAGCGACGAAACTCGTCAGGAACATGCAGTGGAGCCGCCGTGTTCGTGGCCTCATCCACCAAAAACCTCGGCGGACCACTGCACGTGCACGAAGTGGGGAAGCACCCCCATATCCAATGGAGGAACTAGGGCCAATGCTGCAAACACCCCCGCGTGGCACGCGTGGGTCACGAAAAAAGCGGCTAGCGACCGTGCCAGACCGAGACCATACGCATCGACATGCAGTTGCCTCTACATTGCTCGGGCGCAAGATCCCCCGAGCGCGACCAGACCCGCTGCCTGTCCACACGCACCTCCAGGCTGTCTTTACACTGGCGCCGCCGATCTCCTTCCACAGCCAAGCGTCAGGTGGAGGTGAACCCATCGACTTGCATCTGACTGCAACTGCCAATGAAGACGGCACCGCTGGGGACACGCCTCTTGCCCCGAATCCTGCTCCGCGCAAGGTCGCCGTGAAATGGCCGAGCGATAATCTCCAGCCCGACTCGCAAACCCTGAGCTTCGCCGCAAGCCCGAAGTAGATGCTTTCCCTCAACCTCTTTCAAAACGGCCGACGCGCTGTTCGACATGTCGCTCGCGCTCTGCGCCTGCGCGGAGAGGGCCGTGCTGAGGAGCGCAGTCAGCTTCGCCAAGAGATCGAATGCCTGGCCGCACCACCTCCGCTGACCACTCCATACTTCGAGCGCTTCTAATCAATTGCCTTCTTGATGGCAGCCTTTTGCGCCGCCCTGGTCTCGGGCCCTCCCACTGCCGAGGGCGCTCCGTTATCGGGCCCAGCGCGCGCCCGACGCTGACGCAGAATCGCGCGCATCCCTTGCAGACCGTGACCAGGCCGAACACCGCGGGCGCATGCCCCAGCTCGCGAACGCGCCCGAGCGTTTCTGGCTCGGTTGGCCTGGGCGCCCCCGCTGATTAAGACTCCAACTCCGCCTCCTCGGTGACAGGCACATGCGCGGGATCATTTCAAAGCGTCGCCCAGCCAGCTCTGCGCCGCCGGCGGCTCGCACCTCATGAATGTTCCCATGGTCCTGCGGCTCCTCGGCGCATGGTCGGCCCTCGCCACCGCGTTTCACCGCCTGCCGCGCCATGCCCGCCGCGCCGCAAAGCGCGCCGCAAAGCGTGCCAGTCCACCGCCGCCGCAAGCGCTCGACCCTGGCTCTGCTGCGTCAACTCCACGTGATCCAGCTTTTGGGCCCACTCCGCGCGTCCCTGCGCCAGCTGGCTCAGCGTCGACACTGCCCCCCATGAACGCCTGAGACGGCACCGCGTCGTCCTGCCCGAGCCCCGCGCAGACGCCCGCCCACTGGATACTCATCCACTCTACCAGAACAATCTTCGGCCGCGGCCTGGCCGCAAGACATGTGCGATGCTTGCCGCGCAAACTCGGGCCCCTGACCGCTGCCTCTGAGCATGTTCACCTTCCTCCGCAACCCAGCGCGCTTCGCCGCAGGCCCCATCCTGCTTGAGACGCCCTCGGGCGGCCTCGTCCAGACCGCGCCTCGCGGCCTGGACTGCCGCGCATCGCTCGGCGCGCGGCGTCGCGTGGGCGCGACCTGGACCGCGGACGCTGGGCCCTCGTTCTGGTCCTGATTTGGGGGCCTCCTCGCCGGCTGGGGCGTCCTCCTCGCGCGCGTCGTCGCCCGCGCCGCAAGAGAATGCGGGCGCGCCCCCCGCGGGCGCGGGAACCCGCGGCATCTGGGGGAACAGCGTCACGAGGTCGACGCAGTCGCAGCGCACTTCGCGCGAATCGCGATCACGCACCTGCTGTCCCATCCGAAACCCTTGCAACTCCGAGACCTCCGTCAGGTCTGTGTCCTCGTCGCCCACCAGCTTCCCATGCTCGGGCCGCGCGCGCCCGCGCGCGGCGCCTACCTTGCCGTGCCATGGCCAGCCACCCACGTCCCGGTAGCCCCTCAGCCATCTCACGGCAAGCGCAGTCGACGCCCCGGACCACGCAGCCCGAAACGCCCCCTGCTGCTTGGCATCCAACGCCAGACGCCGTTCCTCAAGGCGCGGCGGCACGGGATCTCTCCACCACTAGCCTCAGAAGCGTGGCCGGGCATGCGGCCGCGCTGCCGCTGGCGCGCGCCCTCCAGCACCGCCTCGCAGATCTCCTTGGTTCAGGTTGTTGCCCAGGCTCTCCATCGCGGCGGGCGACTCTCTCCACGGCTCTACGCCCAGCGCTCTGCCCCCACGCTGCCAAACCGCACGCCGCTCCACCAGGTAAGCCGTCGCATCGAACATTGGGCCCATGTGCTCCTTCTTCTGGGTGGCCGAGCAGCACGAGAGGGAATGGCCTCTCTGCGGACATGCCGCGATCACCCTGCCACGGGCTTCAACTTCGCCGAGGCTGAGTCAGAGGTGCCCGGCGCGCCAGCACCGTGCCATGCTGATGCGTAGACGCCCGCCCTCCAAAACAGCGTTCGTCGCCTTCGCCCCAACGCCCTGCCTCAAAATGCACAGATTGGGCGTTCTCTCGATCGCGCGTGGAAGCCCTCGCTCCACGATCATACGCAGCGCGCGCGGGCCCGTCAGCTCGTGCCCCAGGCCCCCCGCGCGCCCCTGCGCCTCGAACGTGAGGCTGAGAAAACACATATCCGACGCCTTCTTCTGGGCCTCGGCCGACTTGGCCACGAAGTGCTACGTCCTGGTTTGCGCGAGAATGCCTTGTTCCATCGCCTTCCACGCTTCACCTGCATGTCGAAAATCCCATGGGAGCGACGCGTCGCCCACCTGGCCGCTGGGCGCATCCGATCAGAAAGAAGGAAGAAGAAGAAGAGGAACATATATATATATATATAATATATATATATATATATATATATATTAAAAAATATATATATATATATTTTTTTTTTTTTTTTTTTTTTTTTTTTTTTTTTTTTTTTTTTTTTTTTTTTTTTTTTTTTTTTTTTTTTTTTTTTTTTTTTTTTTTTTTTTTTTTTTTTAAAAAAAAAAAAAAAAGAAAAAACGCCTGTAGATCTGTAAGTCTGAGGCGTCGGCGCAGCAGCACTCCGGCCAAGGTCGCAGCGTGACTGCGCCCCGCCTGGATCCCCCGGGGCGCGCGGGCAATGTCGGAATGGCCCCCGCGCGCCCTCGCGCACCGCGGCTGGGAGCACTCCTCGATGAGGCACCGCGCCAAACGTATCGGATGCCCCGCCGCGCGAGCCTCGGGGAGGAGGCCCCATGACGAACCGTCTCGCAACACTTGGCCATATCCATCAGCACCGCGACCGCGCGCTTACCTGCCACGCGCGCTGTCCGGGGGCGAGGCCGCGCCCCCCCCCCCCCCCCCCCTCACCTAGAGACCTGCCTCTGCGAGCCCGCCCCCGCAACGTCGACGTCGCATGCAGCGGCGCGATGAGGTGGCCCCCGCCTTCGGCCTTGCTCAGTCTGATCCTTTCTGACATTAAGCGGTCCTCTGGCCAGGCAGGCCGCCCCCAGCTTCTCGCGGGCTTTGGAGGCATCTGCCGCGCGCCCCAGCACCGCCATCGACCGCCACTGGAATTCCTTTGGGCGCGCGCCCGAGAAGGGCCCAAAGCCAGCTTCCCGGGGGGGCGCCTAGCCGCCTTCCGCACGCCCCGCGCCGCGAAGGGCGGCAGCTGCCCCCAATAATCGGAATCACAATGGCGCGCTGGTTCGCCGCCCCCCAGCCTCCTCCACAGATCCACCGCCCATGGAGACAGGAATCGCTACGTTCGAAAGGTCGCGCACCGTCTCCCGCATCCGTCCGCTCCTGCGGCTCCGTGACCTTGGACATCCTGACAGCCGCACTGACGCCGCCCTGAGACGCTTCTTGCAACCGCTGGATCCAGCTCGCCCGTGCCGCACGCAGCTGCTCGAGGTCGGGCCCCTGCGCCTGCCCCGAGACCTTCTCCGCGAGGCGGTCAAGCCCAGGCGCCGCCGGCATCGCGCGGCTGCGCGCGACGAAGCTGCGCGACTCCTTCGACTGGCGCTTCCGCGCGGCGCGCGCATTTGCCGCGTCGCCCAGCAAGCAGGTCTACTCCATCAGCCGTCCGACAAGTTTGTTGCGAGCGCCGCTTATCCGCGCCTTCACCGGCCTCGAATGCCCCATCCACCTCGAACGCTTCTCCCAAGCCGCTTCCCCCTCCGCGCGCTGCCCCGCGCGGGGCTCTATCCGGGGCGGCTCGCCCCCCTCCTCTTGCCCCCGTCCGCGCACCCCCCCCTCGCCCCCGCGCCCCTCTCCCCCTTACTTCCCCCGCCGTCGCGGCGCCCCGGCATCTCCTCGCGCAGCGATGCCATCGCGGCGCCCCGCGACCCCCTGACCCCCCCCCCCCCCCCCCCCCTGCCACCGCCATCTGGAACCCGCCGCTCAAATCCAGCAGCCCCGAGCTGGTCTCGCGCGGCCTGGCATCGACCTCGCGCGGATGCGCCTCGCCCCCGCTTTGGCGCCGCGCCGCGGCGCCTCCGCCTCGCCCCCCAGCGCCATCAGCACAGGGGGGCGCGGGAAAGCGGCGGCCAACCAGGTCGAGCACAGGGCGCCCGGTCTGTCTGCGGGAGCCAAGGACAAGATGAAATAATCAATCGCGCGACCAGGGAGCGATGGCAAGCACGTTGGCCCCGCTGGGTCCTTGCTCAACCCGCGGAAGAAGGTGGGCCACTCCGCCCGCGGTTCGTCCCTGGTCTCGTTGAAATCGCTCACTACTATCCACGCCGCGCTCTCGCCTCCGCCTCGCGCACATAGGCCGCCGCCTTCTTGCGCGCCTGAGTTGGCCCCCGCGAGCTGCTCAGCACGACCCGGGCGCGCCGAAGCCGCCAGGGAACCGCCGGGCACTCCACCAATGACATGCACAACAACATGCATGCTGGGCTCCGTGGCCCGCGCCAGCCCAGCCTCTCCGTCTGGCGCCGCCCCCTGGCCAACCTGCTCTCGCGCGCGCGGACGGTTCTCCTGGATTCGGATAGCCATGGACTCGGGCCCAATTAGATACTCTCGCAGAGCGGATGCGCCCCTCGCGCCGAGCGTCGTTATACTCCTATCCTGAGACTTCTTCATCTCCGAGCTGGGCCGAAAACTTCCGTCGCTTGCCCGCGGAGGGCAGCAGTAAAATATTCGAGAACATCCACTTTGCAGCTTCGTGGAACTCGCCAGCATCCCCAGGCGCGTGTGCATCAGCCCCACCTGGGCCACACTTGGCAAAATGCTCACGCCACTTCCGCGCTCCTTCGCGAAGGGGCGCGTATCGTCCTCCGCGGCTCCCCCTTCCTTGGGCGCTGCCTGGCTGGCCTGCGCCTGGGCCTCCGCAGCAGCCGCTGAAAGGAGTATTTCTCTCCTTCTGGACATTGGCCACCATCTCGTTAGCCACCTGGCCTGAACCACCGAACCCACGCCGCATCTCGCCCAAAGCAGCCGCCGACATGTCGGAGCCCTCGGCGACGCGTTGTTGATCATGACCTTCTCGTCGCCTTGCCCTCGAGCTGCTGCGTCAGCCTTGGGACCGTGAGGGCGAGATGCAGAACGCGAAAGCCCCGCACGCTGCTGCTCCAACTCCAGCAGCTGCTTTTCCCGCGTTCTACGTGCTGCTCTGGCATCCCTTTGACCTGGCGATCCAGCGCCGCGCGCTTCTCCCTGTAGGTGGCCTCGCTCTGCTGGTGGCGGAACTGCGCATTTTGGACTCTCGTGATGTTCTGCCCGACCCTGTGGACCTGTACACGTAGCGGCATCTGCTGCAGGTCTTGCCACGCAAGTCGCCGTGAGCCTGGATCTCCACCCCCCGACGAGCCCTGACGGCTAGGTCATCCACCAGGCCGAATCGATGACCTGTTTGTGAACAGCTGGATCTCCGTCGTCGGGCCCTTCTCACCGCCACTGGTACCCACAACCCCGTCGCCTGGCGCATCCACGCCCATGCTCTCGTCAGCGCCGTCCCTCTGCCACTGCAGCAGCTTCGCCGCGGACGCTTTAATATTGGACTGTGGCAGGTCGAGCTGCTTATGGTACATCATGTTCCTTTTCGCTAACGGAGCTGTACGCATGAACGCACTCGGCGCAGTCGCGCACTTCAAGAAGCTCTTCCTGTAGGCGTGGTTGGTTAACAAACTGTTCCCCCGTCCACTTGCCCGAGCACCACTTGCAGCACCACTCCCTTGCCGTCTCTACAGGACCCTTCGGCGCCATGCATCGCACTGCAGAGCACCACGAGGCTGGGTTGCGACTCGCACAAGGCCACCGGCGGAGAGTAACAGGTGAAAGCTGTTGGAGGCTGGTCTCGAAACGGAAATGTCCACTTTGACCCCCGGGAAACCAGAGGGTGTTCCCGACAGTTTCTTCCGACGCCGGGGAGTAGGAGCCGACTGCGGGAGTTGGCTCCTTCTCTCGAGTAGGCTCTTGCTCCCGAAAGTAGGCTTCTGCTCCAGGGGTAGGAGCCTATTGCGGGGGGGCAAAATCGGGGACCAAACATTTTGAGCCAAAACGGCTACGGAGGAGGAGGAGGAGGAAGAATACGGTAGGGCTGGGGGGTCAGGTCTGCCAAACACCCGAAGCAGACATCGAGGGGCGCAACAAACCTGTTCGGTCAAGCTGAGATTGAGGCACCACACCCACCGTCAAGTCAAGACCTTGGACATAAGCGACTGGTTGGATGTTGCACATTTTTGGGGGAGGCTTCAAAATGAAACGCGAGGCCTCTGACCACCGTGCCATTCCTCATTTTAGTGGTCCTGCAGGGGAGGGCGCTCTCTGACCCACGGCCATAACCTCAAGAAGCAATTAAGGAACCCCCGGTGTTATCATCAGCACCGCCCCGTAATTAAATAATTATTCGGGGGGGGTTCGCCGAACGATATAATATTAGCACCGCGCACTTGAAAGGAAAATAAATACTTCCTGCGTCCCGCCTCGGATGGCATCCCAATCGGAATTGTAATCGAAGTATGCGACGAGGGGCTAAAGAGGCGGCGGGGACGGGATGCGGGGCCCCTCCCCCCCGCCGCCGCACGTCCTCCTCGCCGCGCCTCTGCCGCCGGGCCTCCGCCTCTGCATGCAGCCGCTCCGCCAGCGCGCGCCCCGGCAGCGCCGCCGGCGGCCGGACCTCTCCGGCCTCCTCGCTCCACAGTGAGGGAGGAAGGACATCCTCCTCCTCCTCCTCCTCCTCCTCCTCCTCCTCCTCCTCCTCCTCTTCACCCTCATCCTCACCCTCACCCTCATCCTCATTCTCATCCTCATCCTCATCGTCATCATCATCAGCAGCAGCATCATCGCCATCATCATGATGATCATGATCATCATCAGCATCATCATCACCATCACCATCACCATCACCATCACCTTCACCTTCACCATCACCATCACCATCATCATCGTCATCATCATCACCATCATCATCAGCAGCAGCATCATCATCCCTCTCCTCCTTCTCCTCCTCATCCTCCTCCCGCTTTCCCAGAGTTCCAGCCGCCTTGATGGCACGCCCATTGGGCGTTCGCTTCTCAAGGGAGCGCTCCTGGCCATGAGAAGGAACGCCTGCAGTGGCCAATTAGGAGCGGGCTTGGAGCAGGAGGTTCTGTTTCAGCATCGTCGGCCGATCCTGGGACTTTACTCTGGCTCTCCCCCTCCTCCTCCGCCCGCCGCCCTGCTCTCCTTACTCCTGCCACCCTCCTCTCCACATGTCGCCGCGCCGTTTGTCCTCGACGCACCCAGGTGGACGACGCCGACACCACGGCAAACCCACGGCAAGGCCCTGCGTCCCAAGCCCCAGGCAGACGACGCCTGCACCGCGGCAAACCGCACGGCAAAGCCTGCGCTGGATGCGGAGCTTGGCCTGGTGTCCGCGGCGCCCTCACCAAGACGCAGGGCCGCACGTCGAAACGAACGGCGCGGTGACATAATTAGATCAAACGGCGCACGCAGCGCAACGAACGAAAAACAGCCCGAGGTCGATTCCTCGACTTGCAAGTTCTTGATCTGCCGGAAGGCGCCAGCAGGAGGCGGCCTCCAGTAGAACGAAGGCCCCTCGAGGCATCAGGAGGACGACGCAACGAAGAGAGGCCCCGGGCCAAGACCTCCGACGCCGTGATCTTGAATAGCGCCGGCCTCCAGAGCTAGTTCTTGGACGGCCCCTAGGCACGGAGAGGAGAACCCCACAGGCTGGAACTGGGGGTGCCGGGCCGAGGAGGGGGGCGAGGATGGGGGCGAGGAGGGGGGCGTTGAGGGGGGCGTCGGTCGTTTCTGGGAGAGAAATCGTGGGGTGGGGGGCCCCAAGAACAGAGGTTCTGTGGGTGGGGGTGCGGGGCCGAGGAGGGGGGCGATCTCATGGCTCAGAGTCGGGGGGGGTCCCCGGGAGGCCCCGGCGGCCGTGGGGAGGGCCCCGGGAGGACGACGCGACGACGGTTAGCGGCCCCGCCGCGGAGCCTCGCCGCGCGGCTCCCGCTGCGCCGCGCCGGCGGCGGACATATGGCCGCCTCCCGGCCCAATGGGCGGCGGGGGAGGGCCTGGCGCCCCTGAGCCGAGGCGGCCGCGGTCGTCGTCGTCGTCGTCGGCGTCGTCGGCGTCGGCGGCGTCGTCGGCGTCGGCGTCGTCGTCGGCGTCGGCGTCGTCGTCAGCGTCGGCGTCGTCGTCGTCGCCAAGACCCTCCAAACGAAGGAGGAAGGAGGAAAAGGAGGAGGAGGAGGAGGAGGAGGAGGAGGACGTGGAGGAGGAGGGGGAGGAGAAAAAGAAGGACGAGGAGAGAGCATGACAGGGACGGCGGGGAAGTCCACTCGCGTGGAAGCAACAGCCCCCGAGGTCGCAGGAGGAGCACGAGACCCCGCAGACCCCAGGGACCTCTCACCTGCACGCAGGCCCCCGGGGCGCAGGACGGGCACCAGCCTGCGGGAGCCCAAGGCAGTCGGGCAGCCTCCCCTTTGGGGCGCCAGATGCACGCGAGCCCCCGCGACCCCAGGGCTTGCGCGCTGCCAGGCCCACGTCCACCTTTGACTATTTCCCAGCCTAGCCGGAAGTCACTGTTTTACCATGGCGGGGGCGTTCCAGAACGCTGAAGAGACACGACGGGCCCCGCACGCCCCCCAACCCGCGATCCGGGGTTGTCCAGGGCCTTCGGGTTGGGTTGGGGCGGCTTCGTAAGTAATGCACCTTGGGGGCCTGACGGAGCCATCATGCAAATGACGAGACCCAAACTGAAATTTGACGCCAACTCCCGCTACAAACATCCCACGAAGACTGGACCGTCAATATCCAGGACGCGCTTGCCAAAAAGCGTCGGCTAACCCGAGTTCTGGCGTACACGAGTCTTATATTTCCCCGAGTCCACCTCGGGGGCCTGGCAATCCCACCAGCCCTCTGGGCGCAGGTGGTCTGACGATGTCTTCCTTCCCTCTTCCAAAAACCATCTTCCCTTCGGGGAGGGATGCCCTCCCCCTCCCCTTCCAACAGTTTGGTTTTGAGGGGACCGCGAGGTGTCAGAGGGTCCCGTTTCGCCCAAGATCGCTCCAAGAAGGCCCCCGATGCTCAAGGATGGCCTCCAAGATGCCTCAAAATAACGCAAGATCGTTCATGATGACCTCAATCCTGCCTCCACGGGGCTCCAAGAGGGCCACACGACAGTCCTAGGTGCTTTTGGAGACCCTTCAGGACCTCCCCGAGAAGCCAAAATCCTTCAGATCATTAAGACAAATCAAATGTGTTCTGCCTTCTCGCCTTTTCGCTTCCGATACTCTTGTGAGGCCGCAAGATGGCCCCCAAATGGCCCAAACGAGCTCCAACAAGGTCCCAGGAGGCCCCCAAAACGGCCCCTAAGACGACCCCAAGACCGCCCCAAGAGAGGCTCAAGAGCGTCCCAAGGGGTCATTATTATGCCTCCTCACGGGGGGCCTCGATCTCAAGGAACCCCCCTCTCTTTGATCGATGGCCTCCAAGATGGCCCCAGGAGGCTTTCCGAAGCTCCCAGGAGAGCTCCAGAGAGCCCCAAGAGGGCCCCCAAGAGGGCTCCAAGACCCCCCAACAGAGAAGGACCCCAAGACCCCCTATCACAGCTTCAACAAGGCTCCAAGAGGCGATGTTTGAAGATTCCCGAGGGGGGGGGAGGGCGAAATCGGAGACCCCACATCTATTGATCCATGCTCTCCCAAACTGCCCCAAGGCGCTCTCCAGGGCCCGAAAATTCCTAAGAAGGCTTCCAGACGCAAGACCCGACACAAGAGCCCCAAGAGGACCACAAGACCTTCGAAACAAGCCCCCAGAGGCCTCAAAAGGACCCCAGAGGAGCACCCATACCAGCAGCGCCAGCAGCAGCACCAGCAGCAGCAGCGCCAACGGCAGCAACACCAGCAACAGCTGCACAACCACCGGCATCAACGCCAGCACCAGCAGCAGCACCACCACAAACAACAACACTAACAGCAGTAGCACCACCAGTACCGCCAGCACCAGCAACACCAACACGAGCAACTCTAGCACCAGAACAATTCCCAAGAGAGCTTCCAGACGCAAGAACCGACACAAGAGCCCCAAGAGGACCACAAGACCTTCAAACCAAGCCCCGAGATAGACGGTACTCTTCCCTAGACAGGCTACTTTAGGATGACCTGGTGGGGATCCGCTTTTTTGGTCAACAGGCTCGCGAGGCGGGTCGAAAGCCGTCCGAACACTTGTCGGGCCGCGATTAGGCAGCAGGAAAAGAAAGGCAAGCGAAGCGAGCGAGCGGGCAGCCACTCAAAAGGAAAGCCAGAACCGAAACACCTGGTGGGGATTCGCGAAGCGTAAACAACTGGCACCAACACCGACACCGAGGCGCGCCTCCACCGAGGGAATAGATGGTCCTGGATTATGGTGCTGGTGGTGATCTCCCAGCCGCCTAGAAGCCTGAATCTGACCACCATCACCGAGATCTGGATCATCTTCCCTCGACGGAGGCAACCGCCGATACTGGTGTTGGTACCAATCTCTGGGCCTCCGACCACCGCCGCCACTAGCCGCGGGGTCTGAGCCGCAAGCCCTACGGCCACCCCATCCATACTTCCTCTCACCTCCTCTCTGATCCCCTTCCATTCCCCCTCCTCCTACCCTCCACCCCCTTCCCATGCCCTCCTTTTTTCCCGATTCAGCACTTGCACGAAAGGGATCCAAACTGAAAGTGACTGGACTCCCAGGTTCCTGGCTCCTGGTTCCAGGCCGATATCGGTAGGCGGCTGGGTTCCCAGTATCCCGATTCCAGGTCCAGAGTTCCAGGCGCGGGAAGGTTCCTTAATTCTTGTATGTAAATGTGCAGGTCGGTATGCATGTATGTATGCAGGTATGTATGTATGTATGCATGCATGCATGCATGCATGCATGCATGCATGCGCATACGTGTATGTATGTATTTATGTATGTATGTATGCATGCAAACATGCATGTGTGTATGTATGGACTGCTGTGTGCACATATGTATGCATGTGGGTATACATGCATGCATGCATGCATGTATGTATGGTTGTATATATATGTATGGGTGTATGTATGCATGTATATATGTATGTATGTATGTGTGTATGCATACATGCATGCATGCATGTATGTATGTATGTATGTGTGTGTATGTATGTATGTATGTATGTATGTATGTATGTATGTATGTATGTATGTATGTATGTATGTATGTATGTATGTATGTATGTAAATAGGTGTGTATATATGTATGAGTGTATACACGTATGTGTATATGTATGGATGTATGTGTGTATGTATGTATGTATCTATGTATGTATGGATGCATGCATGTATGCGTGTATGTATGCTGTATGTATGTATGCATTCATGTCTGCATGTGTGCATGGTCTGTGTGTATGTATGCATGTATGTGTGTATGTATGTATGTGTGTGTGCATGCATGCATGCATGTGTGCATGTATGTACGTATGTATGCGTGTATGTATGTATGTATGCATGCATGTATGTATGTATATGCGTGTATGTGTGTATGTGTGTATGTGTGTATGTGTGTATGTGAGTATGTGTGTATGTATGCATGCATACATGCATGCATGTATGTATGTATGCATGTACAATTCTACAGATCTCCACCAGGGTGCCTGCCGCTGGGCACGGAGTGGGCGTGCCATCAGGTCCTCTGCCCAATCCTCGAAGCCCCAATCCTCACTCCTGAAGGCTTTTCAGGGGCCCAGCACTCACTGTCCGAAATCTCTCAGGGCTTGTCGCGGTGCCCCGGGGCTTCTCGGATCATGCCGCCTGACTGTATCGGAACCACAAGGGCCCCAAGACGGGCCAAGAGGGCTTCAAGAGGCCCCCAAGACAATCCGTGTGGGCTCCGAATCGCCGAACGATCGCTCCAAGACGCTGAAGATGGCCCCCAGACGGCCCAAGAGGCCTTCAAGACGCCTCAAGAGGACTCCCAAGAGGGCCCCACCAGGCTAGAATCATCGGTTTACCAAAGGTTTGGGAATATTTTAGCATTCTCGTCTTTTCGGCTTCCCGAAGCTTCAAGACGGCTCACGAAGCCCCCAAGATCGCCCCAAGACGGCCCCAGAGGCCCCCAAGAGGGCCCCAAGACGGCCCAAGAGGGCCCCAAGACGGCCCAAGAGGCGCCCAAGACGGCACAAGATGGCCCAATCCCCCAAGAGTCCCAAGAGGCCCCCCGAAAGGCTCCAAGAGGCCCCCAAGAGGCCCACAGAGGTCTCAAGAGGTCCGCAAGAGGCTCCCAAGAGGCCCACAAACTGCTCCCAAGAGGCCCCCGAGAGCGCTCCGAAGAGACCTGCAAAAGCATCCGTGAGAACTCTGATCCAAAACCCAGCCACGGTGGCGGGATGTGCCGAAGGCCAGTATGTGTCCGCCGCCCCCTGTTGATTCATCACAGGGGTGCCTGGCGTGCTAGATGATTTCGGTTTGGGTTTTGGTTCTTGTCCAAAAGAGCTCCCCCTGGGGCTCCGGCGCGTCCCGCCGGCCACCCGGAAGACCCGGTTGCGAACGGTTTTCCTGCCCCAGACGGCCCCAAGATGGCCCAATATGGCCCAAGATGCCTTCCAAGACGGCTGAGATGGCCCAATATACCTCCAAGACGGCCCAAGATGCACCCAAGACGGCCTAAGATAGCCTCAAGATTCCTCCCAGACGCTTCAAGAGCTCCTCCAGGAGGGCCCGAAGAGGCAAAAATCTGTGATTTTCCATACGTTTTTGATGGATTTTGGCATGTGTCTTTTCGGGACTCCGACGGCTGAAGACTGCACAAGAGGCCCCACAGATCGTCACAAGATCGCCTAAGAGGCCTCCAAGAGCGCCCCATGACGGCCCAATGGGCCTCCAAGAAGGCCTGAAGAGGGCCCCAAGACGGCCCAAGAGGCCTCCAAGACGCCCAAGATGGCCTCCAAGACGGCCCCGAAGCGCTCCAAGAGGGCCCCAAGTCGGTTCAGAGAAGCCCCCAAGACGGCCCCCGACGGCATCAGACGGGTCAGGAACGCCCCAAGACGGCCAAAGAGGCTCCCGAGAAGCCCCCAAAGGGCCCCAAGAGGCCCTCAAGAGGCTCTACGAGAGCCCAAGATAGCCCCAACATGGCCTCCAAGACGGTACCAAGATGGCTCAATCGAGCCCAAGAGTGCCTCAAGAGGCTCCGAAGAGACATACTCCCTCCTTATCCCTTTTTTTTTCCTCCTCCTCCTCCTCCTCTTTCTCCCCCAAGTGTTTCCCGAAAACTTTCCAAACCGACTCGGGGAACACATGATCTGCTAGCTTGGCCAGGCTCTAGCCCAACTGTCGACCGCATAGGCGCTTCTCCACGACGGCCCAAGATGCACCCTAGACGGCCTAGGATAGCCTCAAGATGGCCCAAGACGGCCTAAGAGGCGTCCAAGAGGCCTCCAAGAGGCCTCGAAGACAGCCCAAGAGGCCTCCAAGAGGTCCTCCAGAAAGGCCCGAAGAGGCCAAAACCATTGATTCCCATTGGGTGTTTGAAAGATTTGGGGGTTTGAGCCTTTTCGGCCTTCCGACGGCCCAAGAGGCCCCCAGGGTCGCCCCAAGATCGCCCTAGAGCCCTCCAAGATGGCCCCATGACGACCCAAGAGGCCCCCAAGACGGCCCCAAGAGGGCCCCATGATGGCCCAAAAGGCATCGAAGACGCCCAAAATGGTCTCCAAGACGGCCCTGAAGCGCCCCAAGAAGGCCCCACGTCGGCCTAGGGAGGCTCTCAAGACGGCTTCCGACGGCGTCAAACGAGTCAGGAGCGCCCAAGACGAAGGAACATTGCACAACGGCCGCCCCCAAGAGGCCCATTGAGGCCCCAAAGAGGCCTCGAAGAGGCTCCCAAGAAGCTCACAGCAGGCCCCAAGGGTGCCCCAAGAGACCCCCAAAAAGCCTCCTCCTCCTACTCTTCCTCCTCCTCTTCCTCTTCCCCTTCATGTCCATTCTCCCCCACGTGTTCCCCAACAGCTTTCCAAACCGACTCGGGGAACTCATGGTCCGACAGCTTGGCCAAGTTCTAGCCCAACTCTCGGCCACTTGGGTGCTTCCCCAAAAGGCAGGGGGCGGCGGTGACTCGCCGTAGACATCTTCGAGAAGTACGTAAGTAAGTAAGTAAGTAAGTAAGTAAGTAAGTACGTAAGTAAGTAAGTAAGAAAGTGAGTAAGTAAGTAGGTAAGTAAGTAGGTAAATAAGTACGTAAGTACGTAAGTAAATAATTATGTACGTGTGCTTGTGTGTACGTGTGTATGCATCTATATATATGTACGTATGTGTGTATGTTTGTTTGTTTATATATATATATATGCATGTATGTATGTATGTATGTATGTATGTATGGGTGTTCGGGTGTATGCTTTAAGTTATGCACGTGTATGCATGCATGTACAGATGTATGTAATTATGCGTGGGTATGTATGTATGTTCCATGTATATGTGCATGACTGTATGTAGGTATAAACGTTTGTACGGGTGCATGCATGTATGTATGCATGTGTGTATGTATGTACGCATGTGCATATGCATATGTATATGTATATGTATATGTACATGTACATGTATATGTATATGCATATGTATATGTGTATGTCTATGTATTTTATACGTATATGTATATGTATATGTATATGTCTATGTACATGTATAGGTATAGGTATATGTATATGTATATGTAACTGTGCATGCATATGTTTGTGTGTGCGTACATGTGTATATGTCTGTGTACGTGTGTGTGTGTTTGTCTATGCGTATGTATGTATGCATGCATGCATGTATGCATGTATGCATGTATGTATATATGTGTGCGTAAATGTATACATGTACAGATATCTAGAGAAAGAGAAAGAGGACGACGACGACGACTTCTGCATGGATGTATACACACATTTGTTAAAAGGGGGAAAGAACGGACCACTGCAGATGACCAGCGCGGCCGGGCGAACGTGAAACCACAGGCTGAGCCACACGGGGCACACGCCGTAGCGGGTCTGGACGGCCAGCGCGTGCCGAAGAAGTGAAGAGCAGCTCACTCAAAATGGTCCCTCTGGGTCTGCCGTGGGACGCGTCCCGACCAGGAGGAGGAGGAGGAAGGAGGAAGGAGGAACGAATGCGAGCAGTAGGAGGAAGGAGGAGGAGGAAGGAGGAAGGAGGAAGGAGGAAGGAGGAAGGAGGAGGAGGAGGAAGGAGGAAGGAGGAGGAGGAAGGAAGGAGAACTGAGCAGTGCGAGTGCCTGGAGCAGAACAGCAGGCGGCACGAGTTTCCGTACAAAGCTCTGCTGCACAGGAGGAGGGCGAGGAGGAGGAAGAGGAAGAGGAGGCCCAACGCAGGCACACTGGGAACGTCGCCAGAGCCAACCTGCCAGAGGCGAACTCGAGCTGCGGACCTGGGCCTGAGAGACTGGACGGGGCAGACTGTGTGTAGGTATCCCCCGAGGCCGGGACGGCAAGCGACATTCCACACGAGGGCTGCAATCGAAGGCGCAACGAGCGCATGAAACAGACACGAACGAAGGGAGGAGGGGGAGAAGAGAGGGCGGCGGCGCCTCGCCGAGCCGCGTGGCTCGACCGTGCAGCCTACTTGGACCACACGCCCAGGAGCGAGAACGCCATCCTGAACGACGGAGGCCAAACACCGATCCGAAAATGAGGCCCACGCTGCAGCGGGAGCACGATTCGGAACGATTCGGGAGCAGAAATGAGGCCGGCGCCTCAGCGAGAGCAGCATTTTGAAAAAAAATAATAATATAAAAAACGCAGGCGAAAACCCGTTTCCCGGGAATCCTGTGTGTAAAAAACAGTACGTGGGGGGGGGGCCGGCCATCTTCGGGACGCCATCAGGGGAAGTGGGAGAGTATTTTCATATTGTGTATTTGTGGAGGAGGAGGAGGAGGAGGAGGAGGCGACCACAGGACATCGCAGTTCCAGTCGGCCACCTGAGGCCCACTCGCCCATCGGGATCGCGAGCGCCACCAGGAGGCCTCCCTGGTCGCGCAGCCTCTGGGGCGCTCGTCTGGCCCCTCTGCGGCCCATGACGGACCCCTCCAGGCCATGCCCGGCAAACGGACAGGCAGACGACAGACCGACGCACAGACAGACAGACAGACAGACAGACAGACAGACAGACAGACAGACAGACAGACAGACAGACAGACAGACAGACAAACCGACAAACACACTGACACACAGACAGACAGGCAGACAGGCAGACAGACGCCGGACGACAAACCGACAGGCGCCACCCCAGCGAGGTGAAGCGTGAGAACAGTCCCCAACTGCCACGGAGCGTGGGGGAAACCGCGCGAAGTGCAAGCTCGGCTGCTCCCAGAAATACTGCAAGGAGCGCTCGCAGTCGCGAGCCCCGAGGCCAAGAGGTAAGGAGGCCACGAGGCCAAGAGGAGGGGGGAGTCTATGCACTCCTCGAATTTCACTGCTCCCCAAATCACTGCGCGATTTATTAGGTGACAAAAACGTCGGAAGCACCAGCGTACAATACGCGGAAAGGGGCTGGCGACTCCCAAGCCTACTTCGGGGGAGAGAGGAGAGGAGTATTCATATTGAGCGATTGCGGTGTTGTGGTACTAGAGCGCAGAACGAGTCAAGCGTGTAGACAAAGTAAACATAGTATAGGAAGAAAGAGGGAGAGAAAGAGAGAGAGAAGGAGAGAGGGAGAGAGGGAGGAAGAGAGAGAGAGAGAGACAGACAGAGAGAGAGCGAGAGAGGACAAGCGTGAAGCGCCTTCTAAATATCCAGGACGTGTGCCCAGTGTGAGGTGATGACTGCTTGCGTCATCGCTGTCCCCCCCCTCCAGAACCAGAGGGGCACGTACCGGACGCTGGAGGCAACAGCGAAGCGGCAGACACGCCGGCCGAAAGAAGTAGGCAAACACATGCGGTAGGAAGGCGATCGTGTAGATTGGGCTCAGACCCTCCCAGAGGATAACGAAGCACAGCAAAACCACATCGGTTCCTGAAGTGGGAGGGCGCCTGAAGTACAGGGAGTCCAAACATACCTACTCCCAACGACCGACGTGTACGGTCGATGCGCCGTCTCTGGCGACAAAAGGGCTGAAGCGAGGAGGCTGTCTCGAAGGGGCTGGGGCCCCCCCTCGGCCTCAGCAGCACCAGCCCGAGGAACGCCAGGAGCATGTACGGGATCCACACGTGCATCGGGCCTGCGTCCTCCGTGGGTCCGGGGGTGGAGGGAGGGGAGCCCCTCTCTTCCCTCCGTACCCTCCTCTGTCTCCTTCATATTTCCTCCTCCTCCTCCAGATCATCATCATCATCATCATCATCATCATCATCATCATCATCATCATCATCATCATCATCATCATCAACAGCAACAGCAACACCAGCATCACCATCTTCATCATCCTTATCATCATAGCCATCATCTTCATCATCATGGCCAACAACAACAATAGCAGACTTATCAACATTACTAACATTGCCACCATCATCATTATCAACAGTATCATCACCATCCGCGTCACCATCATCATAATACTCGTAATCATCATCACCATCATCAGGATGACCCGCATCATCATCAACACCATCATTATCAGCATCATCCTCACCAGCAGCATCGCCGACGTCTTTTTTATCGGCAGCATCAACCTGAGCATCAGCGTCAACATCATCATCCGTCCTTAACAACATCATCCTTAACATCGCCACCACGACTGCCATCATCATCAGTACATTATCGTGATCATCGCCATCAACATAAGCATCACGGCCATCATCAGGATCATCATCCTCAGCATCATCACCATCAGTATCATCATTATCATCGTGGTCTTCATCACCATCACCACCATCATCATCAGAAACGTCAGCATCATCATCACCATCATCATTATCAACAACATCAACACCACCATCACCAGAAGCAACACCTACATCAGCATCAGCATTATCATCATCATGCACATCGACATCCGCGTCAAGGCGGTCGTCATCTTACTCATCATCACCACCAGCATCATCATCATCAGCATCACCGTCAGCATCATCCTCAGCACCAGCACCATCATCATCAGTATCATATGCATCATCATCACCAGCAGCAACATCATCATCAGCATCATCATGGCCTTTTTGCGCCAGAGCGTTGTGTGCATGCGTTGGCACAAGTATCAGGCCTCCCCCCGCTGGCAGCTCACCGATGGCCACTGGCACGCTGATCAGGCACACAGAGGGCCACACCTTCGAGCGCGCGGGGGCCCCGAAAGGCCGCGCCAGCGGGCAACCAGCCCTGGCCGAACCAGGGCCTAGCCAGCGGCATCACGCGGGGGACGCTTCAACGCGGGGGCGCGCCGGGCGCGGGGGGGATCCTGTCCCGATCCTGACCGCGGGTCAACGTGGCCCCCAAAGGCCAGGTCTCAGAGAGGATCACCTCCACACTCCTTGCGGGAGAGACTTGGAGAAGCTCGCAGCGGGACGGGTGGCGGCCACGCCCGTGTCCCAAGGCCGAAACGGCAGGAGACGGCTGAGGGCAACTTGTGGATCAGGCCCCTGGGCCCAGACAAGTACGGAAGAATCCGTCGAGCTCCCTCAAACATTCCCGCCATACTCCCGTGCCATATGGCAAACCAAAAAGCACATGTTTCATGGCGTTTTTTTTCGATAGTCGCGCGCCAGAGCGTTATGCGCGCGTGCGTTGGCGCGAGTACCAGGCCCCCCCAGCTGGCAGCTCACTGATGGCAACTGGCACGCTGAGGCACACAGAGGGCCACCCCTGCGAGCACGCGGGGGCCCTGAAGGGCTGCGTCAGCGAGCGAGCAGCACTGACCACGCAAGGGCCTAGCCAAAGGCACCGTGCGGGGGGCCACCAAGGGCCGCGCCACCGCGGTTGCTAAGCCTGACCGTGGGTCAACGCGGCCCCACAGGGCCAGGTCTCAGAGATCATCACCTCCACACACCACCCCTCCCTGATATTTCTGGCTAGCCAGCCGCGCGCGATGAAGGGGAGGCATCCATATCTGCGCACATGCTAAACCCGAAGGCCCTCCATGAACTTGACCTACACAACGGGTAGCGAAAAAAACTCCGCCCTACCCCAGGATGGCGAACTGGCCGCTTCGACCACCACATGTTTGAATTCCTGCGTCGCCTCCAATTCCTTAGACGTACAGGTGGCTTCCTGGAGCTTCACTGGGGCGTCAGTGATCTAGATTCGGGCTGTTTTGATGTTCGCCCAGCGCCCTCTCGGGGCGGTTCCATTGATGTCTCCCTTCATGCGATAGCGACGTGCTGCCCAACCTCTCCTTAAGCTGCACGGATTGAACCCTTGCGCTGTTCAGCCGAGTGCCCGAACAGAGCCATACAACAACCTGCGGAATTTAGGGGGCGTTTGGGCAACCGCAGGGTCCCCTGGTAGGAGCTGCTGGAGGACTCGGGAGAGCCACCGTGCCAGGATTGCGTCATCGAATCGACGCCCACCATCTCATGCTGGATTAAGCTTTGACCAGAACTAGTGAGACGAATCTTGATGACAACACTTGTTCTATCCTTTGCGATCGTTGCGTCTCGCTTCCGAATCGCCGAGACCTCGCCCGCGCGCAACGCGCCATGAAACGCGGCTGCGACGGCGAGAGCGGGCGTCGCAGATTACACCTGCGAGCGCCAGCGCCGCCGCCCGAGTCAACGGCGGGGCCAGCTCCGGCAATTCAAGCTTGTCCCAAGCGGCCTTCTGGCGCCAATCTGACGGGAAGTGATGCCCGGCGCCTGGAATGATCAGTCCTTTGGCTCGCCTTCTCCCCAGAGGTGTCCGATGCACTCTGCGCGCAGCTGGCCCAGCTGAGCCAAATTCACGACGTTCGGCCGCGACGTTCGGCCATGCGCCCATTCGAAAAATTGTGCAGCGAATTCGCTGCATGCACTGCGTCATCATGCGCTTGGTTAGGAGATTGCCGCTCAGCCGGCCCGCTGCCGCTCGCGCCGCCTTTCTTGCCCATCTTGCGCCCTCGGCGCCACGTGACCTCAACCTCTTAGCACCCGCGGCGCTCTGCTGGGTGCGTCGGCGGGAATGTCCGCCGCGCGCGCGAAAATGAAGAAGGGGGCGCAGAGGGTTGCGAGACAGAGGGCGCAGAGGCGGCAAAGCGCGGCATCAGAGGCCCTTCGCAGCGACTGTCGCAGTCACTTGCGAGTCCACGAACAGGCATGTCATCGAACCTAGAGCAAGGGCGCGGCGAATCCGCCACCTCAGCGCATTGCGCGCAACATGCAGCCCCAGCTCATTGATGCGGCGCGAGCGATGGAACCGCATGACCACTGCGCGCTTCCAGCACCAGCGGCGCTGGTCGACGCTGACACGCGGTCAGGCGTTGCAGCGACAAGGCAGCACAATGTCCAGCCTCACATCGCTGTCGCGATGATCAGCGCGGCGATCGGCAGTGAACCACTGCGTCACGGGCGTGTCCCAATCCAGGCGCTGCTGGTCCAGCAGTGGCGCCTTGCGCCTCGCTGCGTACTTGCGGAACGTGGCCCGGGTCACCGGCGGCGTCGGCGGGTGCTCCAGGAGCTCGGCGTGGCACAAGCCCTGCCCGACGAGCCGCGCCGTCACCCCCGCGTGGACGGCGCTCCCCACCTGGGATCCCCGCGCGTCCTAGAGCTCCCGGCGCCGCCAAGGTTCAAGTTTGCGCAGTCCCCTCTTGCCGGCGAGCGCGCGCCCAGGCCAGTGCCGCATGAGGATCCATCGCTCCGACGCTGTCGGCGCTGGCGGGCCCCGACAGCAGATGCGAAACTGCGCCTGGTACTGGTAGGGGGCGAACCTGTGGCGGTCCTTGCTCCAATGCTCGAGGGCGATCGCGCCGCGCCTCTGGACCCCTCCGGGGTCTGCCCCGGGCGCCTTCGGCGGCGCGGCGCGCGCGAAAATTGAAAGCCTCTGACACAGGTGCCCCCCAGGCGCGGCCCTCATCCAGCCAGATCTTGCGCGGCTCAACCTGGGCCGACGCGAGCTCGACGAGGTCGACGACGTCGCCCTCGGCGACCGCGACGCCATCGGTCTCAACGACAGGATAGCTCGCCCAACAGAGGCGCGGTCTCGCCGCGGTCGACACGCCCGCAGAGTCGACGCGCAGAGAATGACGCACCATGGCCTCCGACATCATGACAGCGCCACTGATCTTCATGGAGGCTACATTCTCGCAGAAGTCAAGGACGGGGGCGTCGTGGAGTGCGACCCTCAGCTCTGCCTGCAGCCTGGGGACTTCGAAGAACAGTGCCGAGCGCGGGTCAGCGAGCCCGGTGCACTCGAGGTTGAGCCCGCTGACTCCACGGCAGAGAAAGCCGCGCGCCCCCGCGACGGCCGCGGCGTCAAGGCAGGCTCGCCGCGGACACTCGAGCTCGCACCGAGCCACGTTGCGCGCGTCGAACCACTCGACGTCGCCAGGCCTGTTCCTACGGTGGACGCCACGGGCCGCCTTGTCAGTCTCAGCGCGGCCAGGGCAGACCACGTGCACCCCGAGCCGGTCCACGCTCATCCTGAAGCCCCCGATCCCGCCGAAGATCTCCGCGACAGCGATCCCGCGCTCATGCGACGCGACAGGGGCCGTTGCGCGCTGCCGCGCCGCCGCCGCGCCCTCGGCTGCGAGGCTGACCCCCGCCGAGACCCCGCACCCATGCTCCGCGGCATCGGTCGCGATCGGGCGGCGGTCAAGTGGTCGGCGCGAGTCGGAGACCAGCAGTGGGGCGCTCATCACGTGCGCGACCAGCTCATCTTTCGCTCGGTCACCGAGCGCCGCGCGACTCGATGGGGATCGGAGGTGAGGGGGTGAGATCGAAGTGGAACGGAGAGCCCCCCTACCGGGAAATCGATTTCGGTTCCGTGTTCGTGCGTGCCGTGCGGGCGAGGCGAAGCTGCGTGGGCGGGCGAGAGAAAGTCTCCTGTGGCTGAGGCGCGGCCGGACCAAATGTCTCCCTTCCGGGCGGCAGGTGGCCCGCGGTGTCCCGCTGGTGTCCCGCTGGTGTCCCGTGTGGCTGAGGCGCGGCCGGACCAAATGACTCCCTTCCGGGCGGCCGGTGGCCCGCGGTGCCCCGCCGGTGTCCCGCCGGTGTTCCGTCGGTGTCCCGATGATGATGATGATGACGACGACGACGACGATGACGATGACGATGACGACGACGATGACGATGATGATGACGATGTTGATGATGTTGATGATGATGGTGATGGTGGAAATGATGATGGTGTTGCGATGATGATGATGATGATGATGTTGACGATGTTGGTGATGATGGTGATGGTGGGGATGATGATGGTGTCCCGATGATTATGTTGATGATGATGTAGCTGGTGATGATGGTGTCCCGATGATGATGATGATGATGATGTTGATGCCCATGATGATGTTGATGATCGATGCTCATGATGATGAAGATGATGATGATGATGGTGTCCCGATGATGATGATGATGAGGAGGAGGATGAGGATGAGGAAGAGGAAGAGGAAGAGGTTGATGATGATGCTGTTAATGATGATGATGGTGTCCCGATGATGATGATGACGTTGATGATGATGAAGATGACGATGATGGTGTCCCGATGATAGTGATGATGTTGATGATGAGGATGATGAGGTGATGATGATGACTTTGATTATGGTGGCCCGATGATGCTGAGGATGATGATGTTGATGATGATAATGGTGTCCCGATGATGATGATGTTGATGATGATGATGTTGCTGATGGTGATGATGTCGCGATGCTGTTGATGTTGATGATGTTGTTCATGATGATGATGATGAGATGATGATGATGGTGTTCCGATGATGACTATGATGGTGTCCCGATGATGATGATGTTGATGATGACGATGGTGAAGATGATGGTGTCCCGGTGATGATGATGACGATGATGATGATGATGGTGGTGGTGGTGATGTTGATGATCATGATGATGAGGCGATGATGATGATGGTATCCCGATGATGATGGAATGATGATGGTGATGACGTTGATGACGATGATGTTGATTATGATGTTGATTGTGAGATCGATGGTGATATCGATAATGAGATCGATCGTGAGACCGAATGTGAGATCGATTGTGAGATCGATCGGGATATCCACAGTGATATTGATTGTCATATCGATAGTCAGATCGATTGTGAGATCGATCGAATGAAATAAATCGAGTGAGATCGATTGTGAGATCCATCGAGTGAGATCGATCGAGCGAAACCGATAGTGAGATCGTGAGATCGATAGTGAGACCGATCGAGTGAGACGTTGGTCCCCCCCCCCCCCCCCGAACCTCCTTATCACCCGAAGGGTGGTCGCATAGGTATGCACTATGCTCATCAATCGCCGCGCCTCGTCGAGGCAGCGCAACGCCCAGCGCCAGGTCATGAAGCTAGATGCCCAGCGCCCGCGCGAGGCCTGCATCTCGACGAGGCTGGAGCCCTGCCGATCGAGCATGCGCGCCGCGAGCGCCCCGTGCTCCAGGATCCCCTTGACGGGCGGCGCGGCGCGCCCTGCGAGACCATCCGCGTCGACCTTCTTACGCAGGGCGCGCGTGGAGCGGGCGACGCCAGTCTTGATCGATGTAGGCGCCGACATTGCCTCTAAAACTCGCAGTGGCGCGGCCTGGTGCTCAGCGGGCGCCCCCTGCTGGTCTCCCATTCAGAGACCTTGGCGAACTCGGTGTCCTCAGAGTCGTCAACGTACACTCTCCAGTGCCACCTCTGCGCTGGGCGCTCGCGGACCGGGAATGGCTGGTCTCGTCGTGGCTCCTGGCTCGCAGCCAGCCTCGCACTGGCCCGCAGCCCATCCACGGCGATCTGCCCGTGCACGTGCTGCGCCACTCCGACCGCCGACAACCATCCCATCGGGGTGGCCCTCACGCAGACGCACATATCCTCGTACTCCGAAGGGCTGATCCACTTCCGCCGCGGACCAGCGCCGCCACTGAGTTGGCAGAACGCACAGGTGGAAACGCCCCAAGATGACATCCCCCAACAAGAGGGCCACCGCGTCGTCCATCAGCACGGCCTGAGTGTACTCACCCGGCAGCAGAAGCTTGTCGACGCCCCCCACAATGAGGGTCTGCCCCGCAATCGTCGGCGCGAGGTCGGCGATCGGACGCCGCCGCTGGCGGGGCCCCTCTGGCGCCTCCCCGCTCTTGGCCACGCCGGCAACTGCATTGACGAGCCGCTTCCCGTGAATCATGGGGACGTAGGCCTTCTCGACCTCCGCGGAGTTCCCGCGGCCCAGCAGCTGCCAGCAACGCAACCCCACTCGTCATCGTCGCAGCGCGCCGTGGCAAGCCACCCCTGGCCACTCATCGAGCGGCAGAATGAACTGCTCCGCGCGCTCGAGGGCATAGCGCACAGCGTCGCGGAAGAAACTGACTGCCCTCAAGTTGCCGCGGCGCTCCGCGGGGGCAGGCCGCGGCTCGATCTGAGCCCACGTCAACTCCTCGGGCGTGGCCGCGATCCCTCCGCCGTGCCCGAGCGCGGGGACTTGGCCACCGCCCTCAAGTGGATGCGCTGCATCTCCGCTTCGCTCCCCGCGCGAGAACAAAGGTGCAAGGCTGCCTCCTCCACGCGTTGCGCCGCCACTTGCTGGGCCGCCGTGCATCTCGGAGCGTCTGAAAGGCACCTGTCGGCGATGCGGCCGCGGCCCCCATGCGGGTAGTTCGCGGGCAGCATGCGCAGGCGCGCCAAGGCCCCGATCCCAACCATCCGGCGGGAGATGCGTCTATCTTCGCCACGAAACAACACCATGCACCCGGAATCGCTCAGGCGTTGGAGCAGGGCTTCGACGTGCTCGCACGCGCCGGGCAAGGGCAGCGGCAGGGCGCCCCGCCTCCTCGAGGCATTCTCGACCGCATGGCGCGCTGCATTGAACGCCTGCCCGGCCCGCCGGCCCAGCCGCGCGTCCGCGCGCAGCCGCGGCCGTAGCACCTGGAGGCCCATTTTGGCCATGCTCACATCCAAATTCTGGAGGTTCCTCAGGGCCTCGCCCTGCGCCCTCTTTTTAGCCTCGAAGTAAACCTCCATGGCGACAGGGGATGGCGCGCGCATCGCCTGCCTCAGGTCTTCCGGAATCCCTTCTGCCGCATGTGGCCGCCACCTCCGAGGCCGGGCGCCATGGGGGCTGCCGCTGCTGCTGCGCGCTGGCTCTCGGCGCGCCCGACCTGGCGCCTGACGCCGCGCCCGCTGCGGCCCGAACCCGACTCCTCGGCGCGGGCAGCACCGCCCTGGGCTGGGCCCGAGGAGGCAGGAGCGGCGCAGAGGGCGAAGCCGCCGATGTAGATCCCTCCCTGTCCTTCCCCGTCGGGCCCGCCTGATGCGACTCCTGCGTCTTCGGCTTCGCCGCGCGTGGCTTTCGTCTTTGGCGTCGCCCCCAGCCCCTGGCGCCTCTCCCCCCATGCCCTCGCCCGCGCGCTCCTCGGCGGAAGTCCCCCCGTAGTCGGCGGGGCCCAAGGGGCTGCGGCCCGGGCAGGCGCGGAATCCACTCGGGCTGGCGGATTGCCCCCTGAGGCCCTCGTCGCTGGCCCCGTCGCCGCGCTCGTCTGACGGGTCGCCTCAGGCTGGGCGGCCCCCCGCCCGAGGCTCCCGACCTCCTTGTGGGCCTTCTCGCTCTTCTTTGTCTTCTCCTCGATCTCCGCGAGCTCGGCCATCCGGGGCCCCCGCTGTCCGGCGAGCATCTCTTCCGACGGGGCCGTGAGACCGATCGAGCGCCTGGGCGTCAGCTCGCGCAGCGCCGTCAACGCCTGGCCGCCGCTCTTGGCCGTGGCCTCGCCCCTCTTGCGCGGCCGCGCGCGCGGGTCCGTGACCCGCGGGAGATCGCCGAAGAGCGCGGCATCGAGTGCCTCGGCCTCATCTCTCGCCCCGGCTCGCCCAGCTGCTCGGGGGAATGGACTGCGTGAACCTCTGTCGCGAGATGCGTCGCGAATCGGGCTCCCGGCGGGATCTGCCCCGATGCCGCGGCCCCCCCCTCGGGTGCTCAGATAGCGCTCGATCTCCTCGATCGCCGACTGCAGAAGCTGCCCCGGATGCCGGCGCGCGAAGGGCGCCAGGCCCTCGCCCGCCCGAGGGGGGGCAAAGCGAAAACCCGACCCCTCGCTGTCTTTCTCCTCCGCTGTCACACTCCCCGCCAGCGGCGGTCGTCAGCCTCAGCCCTGGCCACGGACGTCGGTCCTCCTCGGGCGGGTCGGCCGCGACCATGGCTCTGCGCTGCGCCGCCCGCTCTGCCAAGACCTCGCGGACACCCAACGCCGCTGCAGCGCCGCGCGGCTTCTTGCGACCCCCTGGGCCGCCGGGCTTGAGCTTCGCCCGCAACTCCGCGAGGCGCCTCTCCAGGTCTGGCCTGCGCTACGCGCCGCGCTGACATCCTTGGGGGCGTCGCGGGCGTCGTCGTTCGCGCCGAACGCGTCGCACTTCGGGGCCTCGCCCCTCTCGCTCGCAGGCGGCGTCGGGGGGCCCCCGATGGGGAGCTGTGGCGGCGGGCGAGAGGCATCGAGGTCGGGGCACAACCGGCACGACTCTACCTGAACCAGCTCTCTGCCCTGGTCTGGAGCAGCGACCAAGCAATCACCTGCAGCGCCTTCGGAAAAGCGCACGGATCCGTCACCACCAGGGCCACATAGCAGTGATGACAGCATGACGGCGCCCGACCCCTTCACCACGTCCATGAACTCGCCCGCCAAGAAGCAGCCGTTCCTGTCATCGAAGGTGAAAGACCCGCGACCATGGTGAAATTCCTGGCCACGCCCCGGCACCCACCCTTGCACTCGAGCACCTCGCCGTCCCTCACGGCAGTGAGCGGCGTGCACCAGTCGTCCTGGTCACTCGTCTTCCAAGGCTCGGGGCGCCACACCTTGGGCGCCGCTTTCGCCTGTGTCGCAGCCTTGCCGGGAGGCCTGGGACGGGGCGGCGGCTTTTCGTCGTCGACGAGCGCGGGAAACTCATCTTCGGGCATGCTCTGCCCGCGGATGCGTCGCTTCTCCTTTGGTTTCGTCCCGCCGCCCCCGTCATTGGCCGCGGCAGGCCGCTTGTGAGCCCCGCCTGTCCCAGGCGGCGAGACATACGCAGGGCGGCCCTTCTTGATCGTCCCCGCCCCACTGGCGACGCTCCCCCCGCGGGCGCCGCGGGCCCACCGCCTGCGGGCTGTATGGCCAGCTGCGCGCGGGCGAGCGCGACGGCCACATAGGCGCTTCCACAAGGGCAGGGGGCGGCGGTGATTCGCCTTAGGCGTCTTCGATCCGCCGTTTTCTGTGCTTGTCACAGGGGTGCCCAGCGTGCTAGACGCTTCCGTTTTTGGTATATGTTCGTTTCCAAAAGAACTGCCCCTGGGGTTCCGTCCCAGCCCTCCGGCCACCCAGAAGGGCGCACAAGGCCCAGAAACGACCTCAGCGTCCACAAACAAATATCCGGGTCAATGCCTTTTGCCGCTCCAAGATGACCCTAGACGGCCTCCAAGACTGCTCAGATGGCCCGAGATGGCCTCCAAGTTCGCCCAATATGATCCAATACGGCCTCCACGACGGCCCAGGAGGGTCCAAGATGCCTCCAAGTCGGCCCAAGAAGCCTTCAAGACAGCCCAAGAAGCCCCCAAGAGGCCTCCAAGAGGCCTCCAAGAGGGCCTCCAGGAAAGCCCGAAGAGGCCAAAATCACATATTATCCTTAGGTTGTGGAAGGACTTTGGCATTTGTTTTTTTGCGGCCTTCCGACGGCCCGAGACGGCCCAAGAGCCCAGAAAGATCGCCCAAGAGGCCTCCAGGACGGCCCCAGAACGGCCCAACATATCCCCAAGATGTCCCCAGAACTGCTCTAAGAGGGCCCCCAGGCAGGCCCGAAGCGGCCAAAATCACTGATTTCCCTTAGGTGTTTGAAAGATGTTGGCATGTGTTTCTGTCCGGCCTTCCGACGGCCCGAGACGTCCCAAGTGCCCCCAACGATCGCCCAAACATCGCCCAAGAGGCCTCCAAGATGACCCCAGAACGGCCCAAGAGGCCCCCAAGACATCCCCAGGAGAGCCCTAAGACGGCCCATGAGGCCTCCAAGAATCCCAAGATAGCCTCCAAGACGGCCCTGGAGCACCCCAAGAGGGCCCCCAGTCGGCCCAGAGAGGCCCCAAAGACGTCTTCCGACGGCGTCAGACGGGCCAGGAGCCCACCAAGATGGCCAAAGAGGCCCCCGAGAAGCCCCCAAAGGCCCCCAAGAGGCCCAAGGAGGCCCCGAAGATGCCTCCAAGAGGCTCCCAGGAAGCTCCCAGGAGGCCCCAAGAGTATCCCCTCCTCCTCCTCCTCCTCCTGATCTTCCCCGCCATCCTCCCCTCAGTGTTCCCCGAAGGGTTTCCACAACGGTTTGGGAACACATGGGCCGATAGCTTCGCAGAGCTCTTACCACAACGCTCGGCCACATGGGCGATCGTAGAAAGCATGTGGCGGCGGTGATTCGCCGTAGGCGTCTTCGATCCGCCGCCCCCTGTTGATTTATCACAAGGGTGCCTGGCGTTCTAGACCCAACTGGTTTTGCCTTAGTTCTTTTCTTAAAAGAACTCTCCCCTGGGCCTCCAGTCAATGCCGCTGGCCACCCGGAAAAAATGGTTGACGTGCCTCCCCAACGGCCGTCTCGCTAGGGACATCGTCAACAAATCAAGATCCTGGGCCCAGATGGCCCAAGATGGCCGCCAAGATGGCCCAAGAGGGTCCAAAATGGCTCCGAGTCCGCCCAAGAAGCCTCCAAGATGGCCCAAGACGGCCCAAGGGTCCCCAAGAGCCGTCCAAGACGGCCCAAGAGGCCTCCAAGAGGTCCTCCAGGAGGACCCGAAGAGGCAAGAATCATGGATTCCAATAGGTTTTTGAAGGATTTAGGCATTTGCGTCTTTTCAGTCTTCCGACAGCCCAAAGCGGCCCAAGAGGTCCTCCTCATGCTCCTCTTCCTCCTCCTCTTCCTCCCTCTCCTGATCATCCGCCTCATCCTCCTGGAAGTGTTACTCCTTTTCCAGAACGGCTGGGGAAACACATAGTCCGATAGCTTTGCCAAGCTGGGGTCCAACGTTTGGTCACAGAGGCGCTTCCAGGCAGGGGGCGGCGGTGATTCGCCGTAGGCGTCTTCGATTCGCCGCCCTCTGTTGATTTGTCACAGGGGTGCCTGGCGCGCTAGACTTCTTATGAGTTGGTTTTGGTTCTTTTCCCAAAGAACCCCCCTGAGGCTTCGGCCTGTCCCGCCGGCCACCCGAAAGGCCCCCAAACGAGCACAACGTCGATAAAAACTCTTCAAGACGGCTCAAGATGGATTCTCAGATGGTCACGTTGGCTCAAGATGGCCTCCAGGATGGCCCAGGATGGTCCAAGTTGCCTCCACGTCAACCGAAGGAGTCACCAACACGGCTCAAGATGGCTCCAAGATGCCTCCAAGTCCGCCCAATAAGCCTCCAAGATGGCCCAAGACGGCCCAAGAGGCTACCAAGACGCCCCCAAGACGTCCCCCAGGAAGGCCCGAAGAGGCCAAAATTATTGATTTCCCATAGGTGTCTGAAGGATTTGGGCGTTTGCTTCTTTTCTGCCTTCCGACAGCCCAAGACAGCCCAAGAGGCCCCCGAGATCGCTCCAAGATGGCCCCAAAGGCCTCCAAGATGACATCATGACGGTCCAAGAGGGCCCCAACACGGCCCAAGAGGCCTCCAAGACGCCCAAGATGGCCTCCAAGACGGCCCTGGAGCATCCCAAGAGGGCCCCAAGTCGGCCCAGAGAGGCCCCCAAGACGGTTTCAGACGGCGTCAGACAGGCCAGGCGGCCATCAAAAAGGCCCAAGATGGCTCTAAGAAGACTCCAAGACGGCCCCAGAGGCCCCCCAAAGGTTTCCAAGTTGGCCTTCAGGAGGGCCCGAAGACGCCAAAATCATGGATTGCCCATGGGGTTTGAAGGATTTGGGCATTTGCTTTTGCTCGGCCTTCCGACGGCCCGAGACGGCCCAAGAGCCCCAAAGATCGCCCCAAGAACACCCAAGAGGCACCCAAGATGGCCCCGGATTGGCCCAAGAGGCTCCCAAGAGGCCCCCAAGGGCCCCAAGACGGCTCAAGAGGCCTCTAAGACGCCCAAGGTGGCCTCCAAGACGGCCCTAGAGCACCCCAAGAGGGCCCCAAGTCGGCCCAGAGAGGCCCCCAAGACGGCTTCCGACGGCGCCAGATGGGTCACGAATGTTTTAAGACGGCCTACGAGGCCCCCGAGAAGCCCCCCAAGGCCCCCAAGAGGCCCAAGGAAGCCCCCAAGATGCCTCCAAGAGTCTCCCAGGAAGCTCCCAGGAGGCCCCAAGAGTGCCAGCAGAGGATCCCAAGATGCCCCCTTTTTTTTCCTCCTCCTCCTGATCTTCCCCGCCATCTTCCCCCAAGTGTTCCCCGAACGGTCTCCTCAACGGCTGGGGAAGCACATTGTCCGATAGCTTGGCAGAGCTCTTGCCACAACGCTCGGCCACATGGGCGATTCCAACAGGCACGGGGCGGCGGTGATTCGCCGCAGGCGCATTTGGCATAATCGGACATACATCGAGTTACATGGAGAAAGAGAGAGAGAGAGAGGGATAGAGACAGAGGAAGGAAGGAAGGAAGGAAGGAAGGAAGGAAGGAAGAAAGGAAGGAAGGAAGGGAGGCAGATAAAAGAGAGAAAGAGAGAGGAGAGATACATATAGCGAGAGGGGAAACAAATAGAGACACGTCCTCTTCCTCCCTGCCTTCCTTCCGTTCCTTCCCTTTCTCCGGCCCAGCTCATCTTCCTCCCTCCCTCATGATCCTGATCCTCGCACTGCATTCCCTCATCCTCCTCCGCCTCCTCCTCCTCCGCCTCCTCCTCCTCCTCCTCCTCCTCCTCCTCCTCCTCCTCCTCCTCCTCCTCCTCCTCCTCCTCCTCCCCCTCACCCTCCTCACCCCTCCTCTCATCCCTCCTCCCGTAACCGCCCGTCCTTCCTCCCTCTTCCACCCCGCCTTCCTGCCGCATCCACCCCATACCCCCTCTCCTCTCCTTAATGACGCTGCTGCTCATCGTCTACCCACTCCTCATCCTCCAGCTCCTCGCCTGCTGCGGGGGGATAGCGAATAGTCTGACGACTGGGAAGGGCGTTCCCGGCCCACTATGCTGTCGACCATCTCGTCGAACTTCGGGGTCTCGTCCACCATGGCAGGCGTCCAGATGAAGAAATAGTACATCATCACCTGAGAAGGGTGAGGCTCATGAGGAGCAGGATGAGGCGGCAGGGGTTCGATGTGGGGTTATGGGGCAGGAATCGGCACCTCCCCCCCACACATAATGATCCAGGATGATCCACCGCCCGATTATGATCCTGGTCGGGCTGGCCACACCCAAAATCCCAATGCGCGGAACGCCCACCGATCGAGGGGCGGACTGACCTCCTTGATGCCGATGGATCGACGGGTTGGCCAGATCGGCGCCTGACCTTGCCCAGATCAGCGGGCCGGGGCCATCTGGGGCCCGAACTATCGGCAAGACAACCATGGTCTGCGCTATGCGGTACAGGCCTTCTGGGGTGCCCGATCTCGCGGTGCAGTAGGCCACGAACAGCATCAGGATGTAGATTGCGAAGATCAGCGCGAACGTCGCGTGAAAGAACAAATCCACCGCCTCCCCTTTGGGGGAGCGCACGTCCACCTGTGCAGGTTGCTCGAGGTACGGTGCCTTGCTGGTGCCTACTGTGCTCTGTACTCTCTCTCTTTCTCTCGCTCTTGTCCTGACCTTTCGTCTGCCTCCTGTCTCCCCTTCGCGGGTGAAGAACGGCATAACATATACTTTTCCGCCTTCGGGGGGGCCTGCCCCCTGGGCGGCTAGAAAGTTTATACTCCGGATTCCATAACAAAGTGGGGGGGGTCACACACGGGGGGGGGTCGAATTTGAGCTGTCTTGGAGGGTTCGCGGGGGGTCTGGGCAGAGGGCCGCCCTTTCATGGATAGTCTGGGGGGCCTAAAACTTCTCGTCTGGGAGGGTTGTGACCCCCTCCCTTTTATTACGAAATCTGGGGTACCCCCACACGGCACCCTTGGGGGGCATGAACGTGGCAACCGCCTGGGGGGGCAGGCGCTCCCGACGGCGAAGACAACCTCTTGCATCCCGTCCTTCGCCCCCCCCGACATCCCCGGCGGGCCCCGCGATGGCCCGGCAGGGGCCCAAGACGTCCACTGAGCCCAGACCTGTAAAGCTGAAGGGGCCCAAGGACACACAAATACATACACACACACAAATAGAAGGATTCCCCATATTTTTCCATATATTTTCTGGGTTTTTGTCTTCCCCCCCCCACTTCCCATATTTTCCTATATTTTCTGGGGAATCGACGATTTCTTGTGTCTGAGTGTTTCTTTCCCTCCTGGCTGTAAAGCCCCGGCGTGGCTCGGAGCGGAGAGGCGGGCAGAGCACAAGGCGCAGCCCTTCGGATACACGGAGGGGTCGTGCGTGGCGAAAGCGGCCAGCGGGTCTCTGCCGGTGGTGAGCGCGAAGGCGCCGGCGCACAAGTTCGTCATCAAGAAGTCGATGTGACAAAACAGCAGCACCTGGACGGTTCCACACTTCGAGTAGGAGATCGACTGCAGAATTGTCTTACCCCCAGAACAAACATCTTCGTCGAATATACGGAACAAATGGAATGTTCGTAGATCTACGAACAGTCTACGTATTCTCGTAGATCCGCCCGGGAAATCAAATCTGGGGTACATCAATTCTGTAGTCGACCTCCTACTCGAACATTCCTCCCTGGCATTGTGCTGCTCCTTCGTCCTTCTCGTACTCATCCTTCTCCCCCCGCTCTTGCTCCTGCTTCCTGCTCCCAAGCTAGCCCTGCGTCGATTCGGGAAATCGTAATCGCAGCGCCTCGAACCTGGTCGCTGCGAATCGCCGGCGGATCGAATCGGGAACCAGATCGCGATCGGCCAAATCAAACCGCGAACTGGATTGCGATCGGGTCGAACTGAATCGCAAACCTGCTTGCGCGAGCAGGCCAACGCGAATTGAATCGCGAACCGGATCGCGTGAGCGGAACGATGGAGGACCAGCCCCCTCCAGTGACATACACCCGCCCTGGCTGGTGACCCACTCCTCCCGGTGAACCACCCCCCCTGTGACCCACGCTCCTCAGGACCTCCCCCAAGAGGTACCCGACACCCTCCGGAAATTCTCCCTCGGGTCTCCCTGGGTGACCCATTCTCCCCGGGAAGTCTACCCCGGTGACCCACCCTCCCCGTGCTGTTGCTGCAGACTCCCGCAGTCACGCAGGCTCGATCTTCAAAGCGAGCAGGCTTAGGCTGGACTCGCTACCTCACCAGTGAGCGAGCTCCGAGACAGAAAAAACTTCGATCCCCTCTCGCACCACTTGTTTGCTTGAGAAGGTTTCCAGGGCCCAAAAAGGGAAAAAGGGGGTTCAGCGGGGAGGGAATGGGTCGGTCATCAGGGGGGGTAACCGGAGGTGTGGCTCACCGGGGGAGGGGTGTGTCACAGGGGAGGGGTGGGTGACCCGGGGGGTTGGGTCACCGAGGAGTGGTGGGTCACCGAGGAGGGGGTGGGTCACCAGGGAGGGGTGCATGGGTCACGGGGGGTGGGCGGGGTCGCAGGGGGGGGGGGGGATGGGTCACTGGACGGGTGGGTCACCGGGGGACGGGTGGGTCACGGGGGAGGGGTGGATCACCCAGGAGAGAGGGTTGCCTTCTAGGCCTCCTGCCCCCCTCCACCTCGTCAGACGACGACGACGACGATGACGACGACGACAGACGACGACGACGCCGACGACGACGACAACGACGACGACGACAGACGACGACGACGGACGACAGACGACAGACGACATACGACAGAAGTCAGGCGACAGACGTCATGCGACAGACGACAGACGACAGACGATAGACGACAGACGACAGACGCCAGACGCCAGACGACGACGACGATGGACGGAGAGCGACAGACAACGGACTACGGGAGACAACGACGACGACGACGACGACGACGACGACGACGACGACGACGACGACGGACGACGACGACAACGACCGACGACGACGACAGACGACGACGACGACCGACCGACCGACCGACCGACCGACCGACGACGACATACGACGACGACGACAAACGACGACGATGATGACGATGATGACGACGACAGACGACGAACAACGGGCGATGCACGACGACTGACGACGACGGACGGAGAGCGACAGACGACGGACCACGGAAGACGACGACGAACCAACGGTACACCCGGGGTGGCACCCGCGGGCGCTCTGCATCCTGTCTCCTCCCCTCCTCCTCCTGCTCCTTCCGCCTCCTCTTCCCCTTCCTGCTGCCGGCGCCGACCCAACTCGCCAATGGCATCGGACCGTCGCACGCCTTGCACGGGACCTGAACCGAATCGCTGGGCATCCAGATCGAAATCGTAATCGAATCATGGCGGGAGGCCTCTTGCATCGAATCGGCAACCCTGGCGATTCGGCTTGCCAAACCAGATCGAACCGGATCGAATCGAGTGCGGTCCTGGCTCCCCCTCCGCCTCCGCTTCTGCCTCCAAGACATCCTTCTTGCTGCTGCTCCTCCTACCCTGCTCTCCCACTCTACTCTTCATCCAACCTCCTCGTTTGCGTTCTCATCGTCGACCACTTGCTCGCACTTTCCCTCCTCATCCGTCTCCCCCTCCTCCTTGTCCTCCTCCTTGTCCTGATCCTCCTCCTCCTCCTCCTCCTCCCCTCCTCCTCCTCCTCCTCCTCCTCTTGCTCCTCCTCCCCTCCTTCTCCTCCCTCGGCCGCGCCTCCTCCTCCTCCTCCTCCTCCTCCTCGTCCTCCTCCTCCTACTTTTCCTTCTCCTCCTCCTCGTCCTCCTCCTCCTCCTCCACCGCCTCCACACTCTCCTCTACCCCTCCTTTCTCCATGCTACCATCCCTCTCCACCTTCTCATCGTCTTGCGTTTCTTCCCCCTTGCCTGCCTCTTCCTCCTCCGTTTACATCCTCTCCCTCCCTTCTCCTCCAGGAAACCGGTCTGAGCTTGCAGACGATTCTGGTGAGGCAGCACACGGTGCAGACCAAAGGGACGAGGACGGACCCGTACACCAAGAAGCCGCTGGCGCCATTGTTTCAGACCGCCTGCCCTTCGTAGTTGAATGAGAGAAGCGCAACGACGCTTGGCCGATTCTTTTCCTCATGCTGCCTCCTCCTCCTCATCGCCGATATTCGGGCCAACCCATCCGTCCTGGCCAACGGTGGCTAATGTGCAACAGCCCCGATTCTTTGCGGGGGTCGAAGTGCTAGCGCAGGACCGAATGAATACACATTCGTGCCACCTTCGTATGGCAGTAGATCGACGCGATACTGTCGGCGCCAGTGTGCCAGTGACACATTCGAATGCATAAGAAGAGCGTTGGCAAATACATATACTCGCATGCACGCGAACAACATGACACCTGCACCTTCGACTACATCCTTATCCGGTTCGTGAATATACGGCTCCTGACCCGCAACACCAATCATCCTCATCATCAATACCACCACCATCATCATCATCATCATCATCATCATCATCATCATCATCATCATCATCACCATCAGCATCATCATCATCCTCATCCTGATCCTCATCATCATCATCATCATCATCATCATCAGCAGCATCATCGTCAGCATCATCATCCCAATCACCAACACATAATAACACAAATAAATAAAGACCTGAGTGCCGGCAACCACGGCTCTACCTGGCTGGTATGCTTTTTTATCTTCGCATGCAGCATGCCCACGTCCTCCTGCCGTCGCTGCGACCGCCCAACAACATGCATGCAACCAGCTCTCGCTACTTGACCATCGTCATCCACCCATGTTCTGCTGCTGCTGCTGCTCATCGCTCCTGTTGCGTCCTCCTCTTCCTCCTCCTCCTCCTTCTTCCTGTCCCCAACTCTGCCACTCTCGTCATACCACCTTCGTTTCTCCTCCCCCCTTTCCTTCTTCCCGTCCTCCTCTTCCTCCTCTTCCTCCTCCTCGTCCTCTTCCTCCTCCTCCTCCTCCTCCCCCCCTCCTCCTCCGCTCGTTTTCCTTATGAATAACTCCTCCGCGTCGCCCCCCGAAGCCGGTCGAACCCCCAGTACCCTGGAGAGTGTTCTAAGCCCAGACGGGGTGGCCTGCGCGCGCCGACATTTTGGCATGGTAACAAAAAAAGTCTGGCGCGCCAGCGCCGGCGCCTGCAGCGACGCGACGGCGTCTGCCCCCCAGGAGGAGCGAGGAGGAGGAGCGAGGAGGAGGAGCGAGGAGGAGGAGCGAGGAGGAGGAGCGAGGAGGAGGAGGAGGAGGAGCGAGGAGCGAGGAGGAGGAGGAGCGAGGGAGCGAGGAGGAGGAGCGAGGAGGAGGAGCGAGGAGGACGAGGAGGAGCGAGGAGGAGGAGCGAGGAGGAGCGAGGTTGCCGGGGCCACCAGGGCACGATGGGGGGATGGCGGGGGTGACTGCGTTTTACCGCGGGCGGCTCCTGCGCTGGATAGAAACCAACGCCCGCGGCGCCTGCGGCAACAGCGCGGTGCAACGAGGATACGCCCGCGCCCTAATCTTTGACGCGCCCACGGCGCCTGCGCAATGGCCGCGCGCAGCGCCCCGCAGGCATAGATCGAATGCCCCCGCGGTGCATGCGATGACAGCTCGATGGCGAGGCGACGCCTGCACCCTATTACTTGACGCGCCTGCGGTGCCTGCGCCGAGTCGTGCGCGGCGCCCGCGCTGAGGGAGCGACAATCCACGCTGCGCGAACGATAGCGCCGCTACGACGTGGCGACGCCTGCGCCCTGTTGTTTGGCGCGCCTGCGGCGCCTGCGCCGAGCCACGCGCATGGAGCTCCCAGCACTGACGGGAACAAATCGGAGCGGTAATTGGACCGAACATCCTCGGCACGACGCCGCTAGTCGCTAGTCCTGCGCGGAGCAGGCAGCGGCCACCTGGGCACGAAAAGCGTAGAAGTCTGCGCTCCAGAGGTCGACTTTGCGACGGTTCACTGGCGCGCTCACATCACGTTCCAAGTCGCGGAAACGGGATGGGGCGCTCTGCTTTCCCTCGTTGGCTGACATTCGGAAAATGAACATCAGGACTGCGCCGAAGTGGCCAAGGACGGCATCGCTGTTGATGCAAAATGACGGCGACTGCGGTAACGGCAAAGGCGGCGAGGCAACACTCGCGTCCGCGATTCTGATCATCTGCGTTGCACCCCGTCGCGCGGACCAGCTGACAGCAGGCCCTGCCTGCTTCGTCTGGACACCAAGACGAAGTTGGGAAACGCTTGCACTAGATCTGCATTCATAGATAGAGAGAGGTAGGTCGGCATACCGATCGATACATCGAAAAGGACACGATATATTGGGAGAGGGGCACAACAATCGTGGGGGGCGATTGACCGTCCGCCGGAACGTCCCCATCCCCCCACCGCCCTTCAACGCGCGTCCAAAATTCTCACTCTCCCCAACACACACACACAAACACTCCCGACGCGGTCTCCCAATCCCCCACTAGCCCCATCCCCCTCTACCCCCCCCCCTTATCCATTCCCCCCCCATCCCCCCCAGATCCATCCTCATCCCCCGCCAATGAATGTTGAGATGGCGACGACGACAACGAAGGCTTCATATCCTGCGCACAGAGAGAGCGCATTTCACGGGCGTTTGCCTTGGGAACATTCGGCGGCGCGTTTCGAATGGGGGGGTGGGCCCCCCCAACACTCGGCGCCGTCGATCAAAACCAGAGGGACTCCCCTCCCACCCACCCACACACACCCTCCCGAATCCCCCCCCCTCCCAAGGGTGGGGGGTTCAAACCCCCCCCCCCCCCCCTCGGCGCCAGCGCTGGCGCCGGCGCTGGCGGCCGCCAGCAGCGCCGATGGCGGAGACGCAGCGACGATGACCAGAGGCAGTCCAGGGGGGCGGGGGTTCAAACACCCCCCCCCCTGGCGCTGGCGACGGCGGGGACACAGCGACGATTACCACCACTAGCACCACCACCACCACCACCACCACTACCACCACCACCACCGCGTCAACCCACGGCGCCGGCGACGGCGGGGATGCAGCGACGATTACCACCACTAGCACCACCACCACCACCACTACCACCACCATCACCGCGTCAACCCACCACCACCACCACCACCACCACAAACCCACCACACAACCACCACCACCACAGCCACCACCACCACCACCACTACCACATTCACCACCACAACTCACCATCGCCACCACCACAAAAACCCACCACCACTACCACCACCACCACCACAATCTACCACACCACCACCACCACCGCCACAACCACCACCACCACTATCAGCAGCACAACCCACCACCACCACCACCACCACCACCACCACCACCACCACCACCACCACTAACCACCACACCACCACAACCACCGCCACCACCGCCACCATAAAGCGCGACCTCCACAAACCACGCCACCACCACAACCCACCACCACCACCACCACCAACCACCACCACACCACCACCAAACCACCACCACCACCACCACCACCACCCACCACACACCACCACCACCACCACCATCACCACCACCACCACAAACCACCACCACACCACCACCAAACCACCACCACCACCACAACCCACCATCACCACCACCACCACAACAAACCACCACAGCACCACCACAACCACCACCACCACCACCACAACCCACCACCACCACCACCGTCGTCTTCGTCGACGCTCCCCGCCGCCGCCCGCCCGCCGCCGCAGGCGCCGTCGCCGGCCCAGAAAAGGAAATCGTCGTCCCTGCCGCCGCCGACAGCCGCCGCCGACGCAGGCGCCGGCCCGAGGAGAGAGGAGAGGGAGGGGGGGGGAGGGGGGGGGTCGAATCCCCCCCCCCCCTCAGTCACTGGAGAGGGGGGGGGTTCGGACCCCCCCGCTCTATCCAGGGGGGCGGGTCCGGTTCCAAACCCCCCCCCTCCAAGCGACCACAGAACGCGCTCTTTCTGAGTAACTACAGCTACGAAGGTGAACGTAAAGACAAGGATGTCATCTTCGTCGTCGCCGTCGCTGTCGCCGTCGTTGACGTTCACGGCCATCCCAATCTTCCACCCCGCGCCCCATCCCCGATCCCCCCCAACCCACCGACGCCTCCCCAAATCCCCACCCCTCGGAGACTGCCGACGCCAGCTGGCCAACCCCCCCTGGCTCAGGAACTTGAGCTCCAAAGCTGCCATACCCCCCAATCCTCCCTTGACGGCATGCGCCTATCCCCACCCCGGGACCCAAGGGTGGGGGGGGCATTTTTCCATTACAGAGAGGAAGAGCGAGAGAAAGAGACAGAGAGAAAGAGAGCGAGAGAGGCCAACATAGCAACGGACATGCAGAAGAGTGACTGGAAGCAAGAGCGCCGGGAGAGAGCTCCACGAGAGCCCAATAGCGCCCCAAGACGCCCAAGATGGCCTCATAACAGCGTCAGGGGCCTCCGAAAATACCCCCAGACGGCCTCCCGAGGACCCCCAAGAGAGCCTCAAGAGGGAGCAATCATGGGCTTGCCCTACATTATTGAGACAATATCTCGTTTTCGCGTTTTCGGGCCTCGAACGCTCCAAGACAGCCCAAGAGGCTCAAGATCGCCCCAAGACAACACACGAGGCCTCCAAGAGAGCCCCAAGACGGCCCAGGAGAGCTCCAAGACGGTCCATGAGTATCCACGACGGCCTAAGAGGAATCCAAGACGGGCCCAAAACGGGAAGGCCGAACACACATGTCCAGCCCTCCAAGACGTCCCCCGGGACCGCCAGCAAACCCCCTAAAGACCCCCAAGAGTCGTCAAGAGGCCCCAAAGACACCCCCAAGAACCCCCAAAGAAGCCGCCGGGAGGCCCCTAGTGAGGCTCCAAAGAGGCCCCGAGGAGGCCCCAAGAAGCTGTCCTAAAGGCTCCCAGGAAGCCCTCAAGAGAGGCTCCCCAGAGGTCTCCAAAGGGCCCCCGAAAGGCATCCCCAAATACCCTGAAATGTATACAAGAGGCCTTTGACCCACAACCTAGGCACGGTGGTGACGCACAGAAGGCCACGAGATATGGGCCGCCAAGATTTCGGGCCGCAATGATGCAATATGGACTGGTGGGATGAGCGAGGCGCGTGAGAAAGGATTGAGGGACAAGTAAGGGAATATTGACCTAAGCGGCAAGGGCGGAGGAGCAGCAGAAAGCCGACGGGGTGGAAGAACATTGGAGGCGGGGGGCTGTCGGAGCAGGGAGGATGGAGAAGGGATTGTGCGGGAGGAGGGTGAACGAGGAAGGAGGGGATGTGATGAGAAAAGACGGAACCACGAGGAGGGATAAGGATAGACCTGGTCATGGCTCACGTACGTGTGGAGCGTCGACTGCAGAACCGAGTGCGTCTCGTTGAGCCACACCTTGCTCTTCGTATACCTGGCGCAGTACGCATTGCTTTCCGAACGGGAATACGATCAAGTTCGTGCGCGGCTCAATACAGCAAGCGCGGCCGCAGTGGGACAACATGGCTCAAGTGTACAACATGTTCGACATGTACACTTGTCAACTACGCCTCTGACGCATGTCGTGTGCTGCCTGCGTCCGTATAAGGTAGCACTGGGTCGCCACATGTCCATAACATTTGTTAAGAGGTAGCGCGACAGAGAAGGAGCATAGAGGTATATACACATATAGACACAAGTGTATATAGGTATACCCAAGATGCGCGTATGCAGACAGAGAGATTGTGAAAGAGAGAGAGAGAGAGAGAGAGAAACATAAATAAAGACAGAGAAGAAAGAAAGAGAGAGAGAGAGAGAGAGAGCGAGAGCACGACAACGAAAGGGAGAGGGCGATGTGTGGCAGGACGGAAGATTCTCTCTCTCTCTCGCTCTATATATATATATATTATATATATATATATATATATACATATATATATATAAGATGCGCACAGCATAAAGAACATGCACATCGCGTCACACCTCAGTTTTCCATCGCCCACGAATTTACTCCCCTTGTCGAGAGGGGTCCAAGAGGCCGCCAAGACGGTCCAAGACGGCCCCGAGGCGCCAAATGGTCGCTTCAAGACGCCCAAGATGGGCCCAAGACGGCCTAAGAGGCGCCAAAGACGCCCCCCGAGGCCTCCCAGCACGAGGGCCACAAGAGGCAAACATCTCTGATTTTCCCAAAGCTTGGAAAAGTTTGGGCGATCTCGCCGTTTCGGATTTCTGGCGCTCCAAGACGGCCCAAGAGGCCCCAAGACTAATTACCCCAAAACGGTCCAACCTCCAATAGGGCCCCAAGACGGCCCGGGAGCGCCCCAAGACGGCCCAAGAGGCGCCCCAAGACGGCCTCCAGGAGGCTCCAAGAGGCGCCCAGGAGGCCCCAAGAGGCCCCAACACAGCCCCCGAGAGGTTTCCAAACTGCATCCAAGAGGCCCCCGAGAGGCCTCCAAACTGTCTCCAAGGGGCCCCCGAGAGGCCTCCCACGCGATCCCAGCGAACACGCAATAGGCTTCACACCCACAACCCAAGCACGGTGGCGGGATGGGCCGAAGGTCATTCGATCCGCCGCGTGCCAGATCCTCTACGGCCAACACCAAGGCGACCCCCCCGGTGCGCTGCGACAGTGAGTGCCGCGCCGCGCGCGGCCGCTGTCAGCGCCGGGGCACGGGTGGCCCCGCGCTGGCACGGCCACCGCGGCGCGTGGGTGCAGCAACCCTGGGGAGGGCGGGTGGGGAAAGCGGCCGCGGGAGGAAGGAGGAGGAGGAGGAGGAGGAGGAGGAGGAGGAGGAGGAGGAGGAGGAGAAGGAGGAGGAGGAGGGGCACCACGTGGCCCCTCCCCCCGCACGCGCGGTGACCTGTGGCCACAAACTTGCACACCGCCTCGGGCCTGGGCGGGGCAAAGCACAGCCGCGCGCGCTGGGCGTGGCCAGCCAGCGCAGCGGCGCCACGCAGCACGCGCGCAGAGCAGCGCGCGCGTCGCGGCCGTCCCCCGCGCCGCGACTCTTGCGCAGGCCAGCGCGGCGGCGACGTGCAACTCACGCGCAAGACCTCGCTCGCGTCGCGGCCTCCCCCGCGCCGTGACTGCGCGCGCAGGCGTGAAGTGTCGACCACGCTCACCGAGGGGCATCTTGTGCGCGCGATGCAACACGCTGTTCGTGCACAGAAAAGAACCCCCCTGGGCCTTCGGCCCAGCGCTCAGGCCACCTGGAAAGCCGCCGAGAAAGTGCCCTCCACCGGTCTTCTGCTCCAAGATGGCCCCAAGATGGCCTCCAAAACGGCCCAAGAGGGTCCAAGATGCTCCAAGTCCGCCCAAGAAGCCTCCAGGACGCCCAAGACGACCCAAGAGGCCCCCAAGAGGTATCCAGGACGACCCAAGAGGCCTTTAAGGGGGTTCCCTGAGATGTTTGAAGGATTTTTGCATGTGTCTCTTTGCGGTCTTCCGACGGCCCACGAGCCCCCCAAGATCACCCAAGAGGCCTCTAAGATGATCCCAGAACGGCCCAAGAGGCCTCTAAGATGGCCCGAGGTCCCCAAGACGGTCCAAGAGGCCTCCAAGACGCCAAAGGTCGCCTCCGAGACTGCCCTGGAGCACCCCAAAAGGGCCCCAATCCGCTCAGAGAGGCCCCCAAGACGGCTTCCGACGGCGTCAGACGGGGCCCAGAGGCCACCAAGACGGCCCAAGATGGCTCCAAGATGGCTCCAAGATGGCCCAAGACGGCCCAAGGAGTCCCCCAAGAGGTCTCCAAGACGGCCCAAGAGGCCTCCAAGGGGCCTCCAGGAAGACCCGAGGAGGCCACCATCATTGAGTGTCCTCAGCTGTTTGAAGGATTTTAGCTTTTGTGTTTTCCTGCACTTCGACGGCCCGAGACGGCCCAAGAGCTCCCAAAGATCACCCCAAGATCGCCCAAGAGGCATCTAAAATGGCCCCAGACTGGCCCAAGAGGCCCCCAAGACGGCCCCAAGAGGCCCCATGACGGCTCAAGAGGCCTCCAAGGCTCCCAAAATGGCCACCAACACGGCCCTGGAGCACTCCAAGCAGGCCCCAAGTCGGCCCAGAGAGGCCCCTAAGACGGCTTCCGACGGCGTCAAACGGGCCAGGAGTGTCCTAAGACGGCCACAGGTGCCCCCGAAAGGCCTCGGAAGGCCCCGAAGAGGCCCAAGGAGGACCCCAAGATGCCTCCGAAACGCTCCCAGGAAGCTCCCAGGGGGCCCCAGGAGTGCCCCCAGAGGCTCCCAAGATGCCCCATCCTCCTTCTCCTCCTCCTCCTCCTCCTCCTCCTCCTCCTCCTCCTCCTTGACGTTGTCCTCCTTCTCCTTCTCCCTCATCCCTCCCCTCCTCCTCCTCCTCCTCCTCCTCCTCCTCCTCCTCCTTCTCCTTCTTGACGCTGTCCTCCTTCTCCTTCTCCCTCATCCCTCCTCTCTGCCCCTCTCGCCCGAGGCGCTGCACCGACGGAATACCACCGGCCCTCTGGGCGCAGGTGGTCTAGGGAGCTTTCTCTTCCAGCCCTCGCCTTCCCCTCCGGGAAGGGGCTTGCCCCTCCCCGCTACCCCCCGTGGACTTGGACGGGGGCTTCCGCGAGGGGTTGGAGCGTCCAAGATGGTCCGAGACTGCTCCAGGAGCGCCTCCGAGAGCCCAAGATGACCTCCACGATGGCTCCAGATGGCCCAAGATGCCTCCAGCTGGCTCCCAAGATGTTTTAAGAAGCCACAGTAACGCTCCAAGACGGCCCCAGGGGCCACGGACCCCTCCCCCCCCCAGAACCCGCCAAGAGGCCAGCACCCTTCCAAAACCCAAGGGACATCAATGTCGGTTGCTTTCTTGCCGTTACGCTTCCGATGGCCTTCCGGGGCCCGAGAATGGCTCCAAGATTCGGCCCAAGAGGGCTCCAAGAGGGGCCACCAAGAGGGCTCCAAGAGGGGCCAAAGAGGCATCCAAGACGGCTCCAAGAACGCCCCAGGAGCGCTCCAAGAGTCTATCTTAGGCACTCTCGAGGGGCAGTGCCAATTGCGATCCTCCCCTGCGTTGATCGATGTCTTCCCAGAAGGCTCCAAGAGCGCACCTAAAGCTCCCAAGAGCGCCCAAAGAGGGCCCCAAGAGGCGCCCAGACGGCCCCAAGAGGCGCCCAAGGGGCGTACAAGAGGCCCCCAAGAGACCGCCAAGAGGCCTCAAGAGGATCCCCGAGGCACCCAAGACGTTCAAGCCCTCGGCCTCGGACCATATGTTAAATCATTCAACATCTGTTCCCGCCGTCTCTGCGGCCCGCGCGCCCTTCCTAGGCAGCCCTTCTACTACGTACTGCTACACTTCCCTCACTCGGGCAACTTGCCTGGCAGTCGTTTCTGGATGGGCTGGTGGGGATACGCGGAGCGTCAAGGACTCCCACTGTTTTACAATGGTCGTCAGAGATGCATTGATGCGCCACCCAGAGTGCATCGTCTCCTTTCGTCCCCCCTCGCGTTCCATCATGCCACCCCACCCCATCCCATCTCGTCGCACCTGATGCAACCCCACAGCCCGTACCGCGCTGAGCGCCGCGCCGCGAGAGCAGAGACGGAACGACGTAGACGTAAGTCTTGTTCGCGGCGCCCTTCACACCTCGCAAGCGTCAACGCAACTGTGCACCATGAAGAACGCATTCCAGCACCGGGATCGTGACTTGTGATGCGAGTGAGAATGAATTACTGCGCAGGATGATACCTCGGCTAGCCCTCTTGCGCAGAATCTCGATCCGTTCAGAATTCATTGGGCATCGATACGCTCGCTAATGAAAGTACACTGGTTAAGTCGTGAATGAACTGCACGCAAAGTGAAGAAGGGGGAAGGGAGGTGAGAAGGCCAGCAGCCGAAACACAACCCCTTTTCCGCGGCCATCTTCGAAGGCCCAGGGCACATCGTAGATACCCAAACGAAGAGCGCTCAAATGTGGAGAACCTACCCAACAACTAAGACTATTAATAAACCTGTTGCCAGGTGTAGGCGATGCTGACGACAAGGCAAAATTAACGTGGAAGAGGAGGAGCAGGAGGAGGAGAAGAGGAGGGGGAGGAGGGGCAGAGTGGAACAAGGGAAGAGGGACGGAGGCCTGACAGCAGGGGCCTTCAAGAGGGCCCAAGATACCTCCAAGACGGCCCCAAGACAAGACGCCCAAGATGACCTCAAGACGGCCCAGGAAACCCCCCAGATCAAGAACCCAAGAGCGCTCCAAGAGTGGCGCTGGGTTGTTGAAGCCTCCCTGGACTACTCGGGGGGCCTGTTGAGTCACCAGGGGCTGGCTACCTGGGGGCCTATTGCCACAGTAGGCCAAACAACATCGCCGGGACAAATGAAGCACTGGGCCAGTGAGCCGGGAAGCGAAGCGGAAGCCGAAGGAAGCCAAGCAGCCAAGCAGCCAAGCAGCCACCGCGGCACAAGTGCAGTGCAAAATTCCGGTGGGGCGCTAAGGCATCGGGATTTCTGCGAGACCACGCCAAAGCAGCCCAGGCAGCAGCATGCCAAGCCACAGGTGGCCATAGCAGGCGAAGCACCTGCAACCCGACCCTAACAGACAGGGCCAGTGGCCCTTCCTGCCTCCCTCCTCGAACCCTTCCCCCCTTCCTCATCCTCTCTCCGCCCTTCCTCCCATACCTTCCTCATGTCCTTCCTTCCTCTCTGCCTCCCTCCCCGCCCTCCCTCTCCATTTGCACGTCTCTGCGCAATTCTATGGCGAAGACGATGCAGCCAATGTGGCAAAACAGACTCTAACTTAACTGAAACCTGAATCTCGATGCCCTCTGTCTTTCATGAGTCCTGAGTCACATGTCTTATGGCTGGTGGCGCATGGCATTAGTCAGAGCGTTCTGCTTCGACCAGCGTGGCAGACTCAACCAAAAACGAGGGACATTGGTATGTAACTACGTACTAACATGACTGAAATCGTCACTGCGCATCCTGCCGTGCGCACGACTGCCTCCACGCGTTAACCCTCTGCTCTCCCACCGTTCCTCCCTCCACTCCCTCCCCCTAAGGCGGGATCCCCTCTCCCAATCCCCATGAAGCGGAAGCTCTCCTTCTTCCCCCCTCCTCCACCACCATCCGTCCTTTCCACCATCCGTGGACCAGACATAGCAGGAGAAGGATCAGGACACCGAGCAATAGCAGAAGGCGCAGGAGGATGAGGCAGCAGGAGGAGTGAGGGGGAGGACGAGTAATAGAAAGAGGAGGAAGAAGAGAACCCCTCCCCCTCCCCGCATACCTCTCTCTCTCTCTCTCCTCCTCCTCCTCCTCCTCCTCCTCCTCCTCCTCCTCCTCCTCCTCATCCTCATCCTCCTCCTCCTCCTCCTCCTCCTCCTCCTCCTCCGCCTCCGCCTCCTCCTCCTCCTCCTCCCTCCCTCTTCTTGCTACGTTTACTCCCTCCTCTCCCTCCCCTGCCTCCTCGTCCTCCATCCCTGACCACCAACTTCCTCTCTCCATCCACTCTCTTCCCCTCGTCTCCTCCCTCCCTTCCCTTCTTAAATTAACAGGCCCGAGCCGTAGTCGCAGCCATCTTGCCCCCTTCGGCAGGCGACGACTCCACGGCTTGAGCCTAGACGTGCCAGCCCCGCCGATCACGGCGCGTCGGGCCAGCCGTGCCCCGCCATGGCTGCCTGCTGATGTCCTGCCCCATGTTGTGCCGCCCACCTGGTGTGGCCTCCGCTGCTGGCAAACGCCGCCTCAGGGCGCGCAGGGTGGCCGTCCGGCACGCGCAAGTGCAGGCGCTGGCCGTGCGCGACCTGATGGGGTGTGGCACCCCGCCCGGGCTCGACGTGTCGCCTGCGGACATCCTGCTGCAGGAGCTCTTGGCGTACGTGGAGGAGCCGGATGCCACGCGATGCAAGGCGGGCGCCGCGCCCCAGCCCCATGATGCTCACGTACCTGGACGGCGCGCGCAGGCCCCGCTGGCGCGCTCGGCGCCCGCTGCGGGCCCCAAGGTGGCCGAGGCCGCGCGGTGCTGGCTGCCAGGAGCGCTGCCGCCCCTGGCGCTGCCGCCCCCGGCGCACGCCCCGCCGACCTTCCTGGTTGGCAGCCTGCCGCCGCCACCAGCAGCCGATGTTCGTGCGGACATCCGACTCCTGGCGCCAGCCGATGACACGGCTGATGGCGCCGTGGCTGCACCTGGAGGCGGCACCCCGGAGGCGCCTGCGGCTGCCTCCTCGCCTTCTTCGCCTTCTTCGCCGACGCGGGAGGCGTTTGAGGCAGCCGCTTCCGGCGACGTTGCTGCCGCGGCCGTGGCTCCGGAACGTGGAGCTCCTGGTGATGTTCAGGATCGTCGGGTGCTGGTGCTACGCTCTTCGCAACGGCCGCCTGCTGGAGATGCGCCCCCGGAGGCGCCACGGAAGGTGGCGAGTGCGGTTGCTGCTTCCGGAGCTGCTGCTGCCTCGGCCGTGGCCGCGGCTCCAGATCGTGTACCTTTTGGTGATGTTCAAGATCCTCGTGATCGTCCGCTACGCCCTGCGCCACAGCTATGTGCTGGTGCGGTTCCCCCGGAGGCGCCACGTTCGCGGGGCGATTGGCGCTGCCGCTTCCGGCGCTGCTGCTGCTGCTGCCGCTGGAGCTCCTGGTGGTGTTGGCCACGCTTCTCGTGATCGCGACCTCCGCCCTGTGACGCGTCTGCCTGCTGGTGCTGCGCCCCTGGAGGCGCCAAAGCGGGAGAGGTTCGCGGAGGCCGCTTGCGGCGCTGGTGCTGCCGAAGCCAGTGGTCACGAGCCTCCGCTGGCCGGGCAGAGGCAGGCCACAGTCGCAGTCGTGACTTTCGAGGCCCATTGCAAGGCGACAACACGCCGTGCTGCGTGGGCCAGGCGTCGCCCGCCCGCTGTGCGCCAGGCCGAGGCCGACAGCCAGGCCAAGGCCGCGCCCCAGGCAGCGACCGAGCGGGAGGCAGCCGAGCGCGCCGCAGAGGCTACTGCGGCTACTGTTGCCGAGGACGGCCTGCATGATGACGACGACGGTTCGGAGAGTGATGAGTATAGCACGGTCGACTCCGAGGACTTCGCGTACCCGCGCGGTGCCGGAGGGGACCGCCCGCGCGTTGACGAGGCGATCGACGAGGTGGTCGCCGCTGCTGCCTCGGAGCGGCATCCTGAGGCTGAGCGCGTGGCCGTGCCGGACACCCTGGGACAGCCCGTTGGTTCCAGTGCGGCACGCGATGGCCAGAGGAACCGGAGGATCGGTGACGCTATCGCTGGTCAAGGCGGCATCGAAGCTGCCAGAGCCGCCATGATTGCCGCATATGCGGCCATCGGCATCCATATGAAGTAACATAGAGGTGGGAGTGTTGTAGTCGGTGGAGAGGAGGCCGGAGGTTGGAGGGTAGCTTGACATCGCCGAGCTTTTTGTCGTGCCCATTCTGCCCCTCCGCGCCTTCCCTCCTTCCCCTCTCAGGAAGACGAATTGTTGCTGTACGTCCCTTGTGATAGAGGGGGAACGGAATAGCTTATGACGCTAGCAGTAGCCGAGCCCGAGCACCAGGCTCTAGCATGCCGCCGCTCCAGGGCCGCCGCACTGGACCGTGAAGGAGGATGTGGTGAGGATGGGGAGCCGGATGGAGGACCGAGGGTCGTTGGCCGTTGCAGTGCTTCTGTTATTGTGCCATGTCGGCCCTCCCGCGCCCTTCCTCGGACTAGCGTGACGATAATCGTGCGTTTTTTCGCCGCCGTCCTGTCGTTCGCTCCGGAAGGCGAGGCGCGAAGATTTTCTTTCCCCTCTCAGGAAAGACGAACTGTTGTTGTACGTTCCTTTTGCAGCACCGCCTTCTAGGTGAGCAGACGGGCCGGAGTGGTCAGGCAGACTTCTCGCGGCTCTCCCTCCCCCGTACTGCTCTCCTGCCGAGCTGGAAGTTTGGATCTGCGTCCCAGTCTCACTCTCTCCTCTCGGTTCATATTTTATCCCTCCGCTTTCCCCTTCCCTCCATTCCCTCCCCCCCCGAGTACCCGAGTAGCCGCGCCACGGCCGTCATACCTTCTATGAGCTCCTGCCAGTTGTCTGCCAGAGCCATATTCGAGGGCTCGCGCCGAGGCCGGACAGTCTCTCTGTGGGAAATCGGGAGGAGTGGATCTGAGGAGTGGAGGACTTTCGGAGGAGCTTGCAGGGAGTGCGTTTCTGTAGGAGACGTGGTCTGTGTCCCAGCCTTTCCTCCTCTGCTCCCTCACATCATCATGTTGCCCTCCCTTCCTCGCTCCCCTCCTCCTTAGTGCCCTGGGCGAGGCACAGTACGACATTATTTGTCGCCGCCTTTAGCGTTTGCCGTCCAGTTGCCTATTATGGGGGGGCAGTCAGGAGCATTGAGGATTGGGAGGGCCTGGGCTCCTCGCTTCGGTTCGACGCGTTCCGTCCGCTCTGTCGCGGGGGTCCCATCGTACTGTACTGTACTTGCCTACTTGGTGCCCGCGCAGTCTTTTAGTCTGACTAAATATTCTGCTAGTTGCAGCGCCGTCCCTCTCTGACCGTCGCCAGGCGAATCAGATGCGCAATCAATCCCTTCTTAACTCTCCTCCACCCCCCACCCTCCTCTCCCCCAAATCCCTTGCCTCCCCTCCCTCCCCCTCCATCCCCCACCTAAATGACTGCGAGGAGGGAGAAGGGAAGAGAAAATAGTGCGAAAGCATGAGACGGGAGGGAAGAGGGAGGGGCGATGGAGTGGCGAGAAAGGAGGATGATGAGGAGAGACAAAGGAGGATGAGGAGGACGAGGATGAGGAGGCGGCGGAGGAACACGATGACGGGAACGAAAACGAGGAGGACGAAAACGATTAAGAGGAGACATGCCGGCCGAAGACGCGCCGGGGGGGTCGCGCCAGGGTCTCGGTACACCTTGACCGCCTTCGCACGCAGAAAGTGCTGCACGGACGGGTCCGCGTATCGCTCCTGGCAGGCATCTCGGAGAAGGGAGGGGACGGCACTGAACTGGAGGCAAACGCAGGATAGGAGAAGAAGACATGGAAGGACCCGGCGAGTGAGGGGCCGGTCCCGGCACATGCGGCGGGGCGCGTGTGCCCCTGCCCATGTGGGCACGGCGCGTGGCACAGTAGCCTCTCAAACTCTCGGAGCCTGCCGAAATCGTACCCGCACGAGGTCAAAGCCACTGCGGCAGGGCCGATGCCTGTAGCCATGCGGCTTCAGTGACGCAGTAGGCGCCAGTGATGGCGAGGTCGAATCACGTCAAGGACCATAAGAGCATGCCAAGGGTGATGGAGGCGAAACGCCTCGCGGCTGTACGAACGGTGATGGCGATGCTGACCATTGGGGCTGCCGATGCCGCTGTTGGCGCGGGCTGAAACGATCCTGGTTATTATGATGCACGCTGAGCGATGGACGTCTGTTTTGAACGCGGGATGCATGAGCTTTTCGGAAACAATGTGCGATGGAGAGTGATATGAAAATGAAGATTCGGAGGATGAGGAGCAACGTGAACACAGTGATGAGCGCTACTACTGCTACTGATGCTGCTGATCGCGATCGTAATGCAGGTGCTGCTGTTATACCTTTTGTATTCCTCGTTGTCCCACTAGATGTGTTGCCGTTGCTGTTGTTGCGCCCCCTCCTCCCCTCCTCCCACTCACGCTTCCTCCTCCTATTGCCCCTCCTCCTTCTCCGCCTTCTGCCCGTCCTTGTCTATACCCTCATTCTCCGTCTCTTCCTCTCAATCATCACTTCTCCTGATCCCCCCTCTTCTTGCGCCTCCTGCTCGTCGTTGGCCTCACCCTCTTCTGCCTTGTCCTCCTCTTCTCTCTTCCACTTCGCCCCTCCTTCGCTGGAAAAGCGGTGGTGGGAACTCAGGGAACCTTCAGCCTCTTGTGCCGCTCCTGCAGTTCGTCATGCTCTTTAGCCAACGCCTCGCGCGGCGAGTGCAACAGCTATCACATTCTCCCCCTCCTTTGAGACAGAGGAGGGGGAGAGAAGGACAACGGCGATGGCCCTGCCAGACGGCCCCAGGCCCTTGCCACCCGAGGAAGGCGCTCTGCCAGACCAGCCGTCTTCTGGTTCTTTGCCCCCCCCGTAGAAACCGGGCTGATTCATCCGGTGCTAAACTCATCCGGTCAAAATCATCAGGTCAAACTCATCCGATGCCCCGATGCCTAACTCATCCTCGCCTCGGTGCAATTCATCCGATGCCTATCTCATCCGGTGTAATTCATCAGGTGGCTAGTTCATCCGGTAACTAACTCATCCGGTGCCTGACTGAATCACTCATGACCTACCTCATCCAAATCTGGTACCGATTCCCGAACTCATCTGGTGCCAAACTCATCCGGTTCACCCAAGGACGAACTCATCCAGTGCCCTGTGCCTGACTCATCCGATGCCAAACTCATCCGGTCACTAATTCATCCGCTTGCCTAACTGATCCGATGTCCTAACTCACCCGGTGTCCTCACTCATCCGGTGCCATACATTTTCCTGTGACCGAATTCATATGGTGGCAAACTCATCCGTTTAAAAATTCATCCTGTGCCCTGCCTCATCCGATGCCCTAACTCTTCCAGCATCCGAACTCATCCGCCCTGTACGTCATCCAGTACCCTCACTCATCCGGTGTCGAGTTCATCCACTCCGTCACTCATCGGATACCCTAAATTCATCCCCCAAATTCATCCAACCTCACTCATCCAGCATCTTGACGGACGTGCCTGGAAATACTTGACTTCAAAGCCTTTTGCAGTCAAGCAGATTGTCACCCCCATCTCCCCCAGGATACCCCCACGAAACCCTCCAGAAACAGGGAGCTGCCAACGTCGCTTGGAAGGACATCCACAGACAAGCTAAAAGTAACTCCAAATGTGTGTTGGCATAAAAACATTTTGTAGTCAAGCAAATTCAAGCCCCCCATCTGCCCAGGCCCCAGGAAGCCCCTCAAAACGTGACATTCAAAGCGTTCAACAATGCCTCGATAGGAGAAGCAAATTCTACCCACCCATCTGCCCCAGGATACCACCGAGAAGCCCTCCATCAGAACCTCGAGAAGCAGCGAACCCCGAACGTCGCTTTCAAAACACCCAAAGAGAACTTAAAAGTAACTCAACATTAGCTTGACTACACACCTGTTTGTAGTCAAGCGAATTCTCACCTTCTTCTGCCGCAAAACGCACCCAAGAAGCCCTTCACAATAGCTTCCGGAAGCAGCGAGCTCCCAACGTCGGCTTCGACAACATCCGAGCCGAACTCATCCAGCATCCAGTGCCTATCTCCGCGGGGCGCCAAACTCATCCAGAGCCCTAACTCTTCCGGTACTAACTCATCCGATGCACTAACTCATCCGTTGCCTAACTCATCCGGTGACTAACTACCCGATGCCCTACCTCATCCGGCACCGAAGTCATCCAGTGCCCTAATTCATACAGTGCGAAGCTGTGTCCTAACTCATACGGTGCCCTAACTCATCTGGTGCGAAGCTGTGTCCTAACTCATCCGGTGTCCTAGCTCATCCGCTGCCCAAACTCATCTGGTACCCTCACTCTTCCGATATTCTTGAAAGCGTCAGAAAATAAATCGAATAAACTCAAAATTTGCTTGAGTACAAACTGTTTTGTAGTCAAGCAAATTCGACCCACCCATCTGCGCCAGGATGCACCCAATAACCCCTCCAGAACACCCTCGGGAGGCAGCGACCCCCAACACCGGCTTCGTAAACATCCCACAATAACTCAAAAAAACTCAAGATTTGCTTGACTATAAACCGTTTTGTAGTCAAGCAAATTCTCACCCCCTATCTGCCCCAGGATGCCCCCCAAGAAGCCCTACCAGAAGAGCCTGGGAAATTGACTCATCCGACGCCTGACTCAACCTCCCCAGACCTAGCTCATCCAATGCCTAAATCATCCAATGCCAAACTCATCCAGTGCCAAACTCACCCGTTGCCCAACTCATGCGGTCCGTCACCAAACTTATTCAGTCCTAACTCATACAGTGCCTAGCTTATCCGGTGCTCTCTTCATACAGTTGCCTAACTCATCCGGTGATTAACTCATCCAGCGCTTTAACTCCAAATGCCGAACTCATCCAGCCCGCAGCTCAGTAGGAGGAAGACAGGGAGGAGCAGAGAACGTGGAGGACGTGCAGGAGGGAAAGAAAGAGGAGACAAAGAAGAAGGGGGAGGGGGACGAGGAGGACCTGGAGGATGCGGAGCACGAGGCGCAGGATCGATTGTGGGAACGAGGAGGGCAAGAGGGAGGAGGACGACTGGGCTCAGGCAGGAGAGCGAGGACTGCTCAGCAGAAGCACGCTCGGCTCCCTGGCGTCGGCACCAGGCCGAGCCCAGCCTGGGAGCGGTCCCCGGCGCCGACCCGAGATCTCCGCGCGAGGTTCCGAAAGTTGTGGGGAACAAACACACCGTGTGGGAAAAACACACACACAAAAAGAACACACACAGTCTGTGGGAACAAAACACACACACACCAAAAAAAACAGTCTGTGGGAAGAAACACACACTGTGGGGAAAAAACACACTGTGTGTGTTTTTTCCCACAGACTGTGTTTTTTGTTGTGTGTGTGTTTTCCCACAGTGTAATTTTTTCCCACAGAATGTTTTTTGTCCCACAGACGCGCAGGCTGTTTCCTTGTCCTAAACAGCGCAGCTCTTCCAACGAGTCTGTCGGAGAATCTCTAACAGCACCCCGCTGGCGCCCCCGCCAACTGACAAGATCGCACACCATAACAGAAAACTCCAGACTCATCCAGTGCCAGACTCATCCCGTGCCAAACTAATCCGGTGCCAAACTCATCCGGTGCCAAACTCATCCGGTGCCAAACTCATCCTATACCAAACTCATCCGGTGCCAAACTCATCTGGTGCCAAGCTGATCCGGTGCCAAACTCATCTGGTGCCAAACTCATCCAGTGCCAAACTCATCCGGTGCCAAATTCATCTGGTGCCAAACTCATCTGATGTCAAATTCATCCGATGTCAAACTCATCGGGTGCGAAACTCACCGGGTAACCATACATCTGACTCTTGCATTATATGATGCCTAGCTCATCTGATGCCTACCTTAACCGGTGCTCAAGTCATCCAATGCCTAATTCATCCAGTCTAATGCATCCAGTGACTAAATCATCTGGGCTAACTCATCGGGCGACTAATTGATCTGGTCTGATTCATCCGGTCGCGGTGCACCCGAATCGCGGATCGGATGAGTCGGAGCGAATGAGTCGCCATCGGATGCATCAGCCAGTCTCCAAAAGACATGAAGTTCGGCACCCTGGAAACAAACTAAAACATCAAAACCCATGCGAAGTCTTGACAATTCTCAGGTCTATCAAACATACGTGCACTGGCGAGCCTCTCCTACCAAGACCTCTCCAAGCTCATTGCGGCACCTATAACGGGCTGTGCCACTGCCTATGCTGGGACGTCCCATAAGCGCTCTACAATGGAAGCGCCCCTGGGAATCCGGAGGATTCCTGGGCGATTCCTGGGTACCTGGAAATTCCTACGGCGATCTGGATTTCGATGGAGTTCCAATGGGCTCCTTCGTATTCCAAAGGGATCCCTGGGATTCCTGAGGGTTCCTGAAGGACACTTAGAACAGATTCCTGAAGATTGCTAACGGGTTCCTGAAAGATTCCTGAGGGTGCTTGCTGAATCCCCAAGGGGTTCCTGAAGGTTCCTACGGGATTCCTGAAGGAATCGCAAGGCATTCCTGAGGGAGTCCTAAAACCAGAGTCAACCAGGAAATCTTCCTTCAGCTTCCCAGCAATTGAAGGATTTCTCTAGACTCCGAAGAGATGCTGGTGGATTCCTGAAGGATCCCCACGGGTCCCGAAAGAATCCTTGCGGATTCCTGAAGGATTCCTCACGGATCCCATAGGGAATCCGAATGGCATCCTGGGGGATGCTTGAAGGATTCCTGTGGGTTCCGAAGAGATTCCTGCAGATTCATCAGGGATTCCTATGGATTCCTGATGGATTCTTATGGACTCCTGGCGGACACCCAAGGAGTTCTACGGGATGCATGAAGGATTACTGAAGATTTTCAAGAATTCGTGTAGGATTCCTGAAGATCCCCGCGAACTCCAGAGGAATTCCTGAAAGAATCTTCGGATCAGAACCGACCAGTAGAACGTACTTGAGTTTCCCAGCGCCTGAGTGCTCAAAGATTGTTCAAGTTCCCTGGAGGATCCCGAACCGATTCTTCAGGAATCCGAAGAGACTCCTGCGGGTTACCAGAAGGCTTCCTTGGGATACTCGGTCCTGACGGATTCCGGATGATTCCTAAGGGATGAGTTCGAAAGAAAGCCTCGAGAACCATTCCTTCCCAGTGGAGAGGGGGGGGGACTGAGCGACCCTTCGCCGTTCGCGCCGCTGCCACCGCTTGGGCGCTCAGTGTCCTTCAACTCCCCCGAAGAGGCATGGGCAGGGACAAGGGGGCTCTCCAGGCCCCTAAGGGTGGCACCTCCAATGGAGGCGTCATGTTACCCTTGGGTGAAACCTGGATTTTTTCCTCCGAAGAGGAGGGGGCGAAGACTGAACGCCTTATCGCGTCTCTGGCGGCTGCCACCG
>CAUYUJ010014455.1:303587-306087 GCA_963575745.1 Prorocentrum cordatum
GTGAGCTTGACGCACCCTGGAGCATTTCGCCCTGTACGTGGCCCCTGGAGAACTTCGCCCCGCATATGGCTCGAACATGTCGTCACGACGTGATCTGGGACATTACGCCCCTCCCCCTTCTCCGTCGGCTATAGTTTTGGGGGGCTGGTAACGTCAAATACTCAGTTCGGAAATGCGTTTCGTCTGTGTTCCATACGCACCACGGGCAAACGACGCGAGAGAGTACGATGAGGAAGGAAAACAACGGAGGGGAAGGGGGAGGATGAATCAAATGGGGAAAGGGAGGAAGAGTGGACCAAGGTACAGAAAGAAAGCGACACATTGTGGGAGGGGGTGTGGGCATACATATATCTACGCATACATACATGCATACATGCATACTCATGTGTGTGTACATGTGCATGCGTGCGTGTGTGTATATATACGTGTATATATGAATGTAACGTTGCACAAAGATGTGCATCCATTCATGAGCGTATGTTTCAGTACATCGAGATCGAACCACATGTCCGTGCGTGTGTCAATACATGTGTGCACCTACGTACCGAATTTGTTTTGGATCATTCGGATGATCAGAGGTTCTTACTTCTGCAATGAGGAACCCGGCCGCCGTGAGAGTACACCACGTAGAACACACTGGTAAACAGCACCACGTATATTCCACAACACAAGATGCACCACGCGAGTTGCACCACTTTGACTAGGCAACACATATTGCAGGACCGTATATTGCACAATATGGAGTGCACAACACAAAGTGCACCAGTATAGAAAGCCCAGAAAGGATTACACCACTGCTGTTGTTCCGCGTAAATTCTTCTTTCTCAAGCAAGATTGAGATTTCCCTACCGGAATTAACGGGACCATTTTTTCGTATTGGAATTACATGAGGTTCTGCCCCACCGTCCATTCTGAGTCTGAACTTGTACCATCCCAGCCAAGCCGGTATCCCCCCTCATCCTGTTTGCCAAAAAACTATGCGCGCGCACTCGTTTATCAACACTCAGCAGCTTTCAAAAACAAGCAAACAAACAACACATGGGGCGAAGTGCACACGCGCGCGTCGTTGCGCGCGAATCGAAATCCTTCAACACCCTGTCGGTATCGCACCGATTTCAACAACGACAGCCCCGAACACGTCTAAAACACATGGCTTCGGAATAAAAAACTTTCAAAACAACAACAGCGCTCGCGCACTTGCGAATTCTTCACAAACACACTGGCTTTTCTTCAATTTCGTGACATGCTACCAAGCGGGCTTCTCGCGCGCGCATGTCGGAATCGCTCGGACGCCCTTGCCCGCGTGCTGTCGCAAAATTTTTTGGAACAGACGGGACGAAGTGCACACGTGCACACGCGTACGCCATCGCGCGCACATGCCGAAATACTTCAACCATGGTCTGGTTTCGTAAAGTTTTCAAATTCGAACGCCTGGACCACATATAAACGGCAACATGTTTCAAACATCAAAAGCTGCGCTCGCGTTCTTGCAAATTCTTCCGGCAAGCCCCCACGTTTTTCAACATGTTTATAAGATTCGGCAGCGCGGGCCTCCCGCAACGCATGGCGAAATCATTAGAAAGCCCTTGCGCGCGTGCTGGGGGGGCACGATCCGCGACAAAGAATAGAGTGCGGGCCACAATCGCGCGTCGGCCGCGCACGCATGTCCGACTCCTTCCACAACCTTCATCACCGACGCGAAGACGCTGTGATCGTCGTTGGCGTGATCAGCATCGGCGCCGTCACTGGCCTTGCCGTCGTCGGTGTCACCATCGCCACCAGCATCGCTACATTGTCATGACCGTCTCTACCGTTGTCGACTCGCACTGAAGTGCCCGCTGGGAAGTGCCCAGCGGTCAGCGCCACAGCGGCCGCGTCGGTCGCGCCAAACTAGCTGGCCGCTGCGCGCACAAGTATGCGTGGGCAAACGCGTCCGCAGAAATGCACCAGCCAACACCAAGCACCCATCGCAATCGCCGCCGCACGAGTTTTGCAAACCAAGGTGAGGGTGGGTGGGTGGGATGCTGGAGCGACCAGTGGAGTTGACAACTTCAAATTCGGCAGGGTGAATCACACTAGCACCACTTGGATTGAACCGCGTCGACTGCACTGGGTACGTTGCGCACGGCATAAGTTGCACAACGTGGATTCCGCCACATAGCACAACATACACTGCACCGCATATATTTCACAACGTCGAAAGCATACCATATATCTATATATATACATACATACATACATACATACATACATACATGCATGCATGCATGCATGCATACATACATACATACATACATACATATATATATATATATATTGCATAACATAGATGTAGTGAACCGTCTGTGATCGGCCGGGTCGCATCCGCTTGTTCCAAATTTCTCTGGGGCTCTGAGGGGGACCCACTGCATGTAGAAGCGCTCCTGAAGGCCTTCTCGTAATCAAAACAATACAGCAGCCTCCCCAAAACATCCCAAGCGCATCGGCCCGATCACAACCA
>CAUYUJ010014455.1:308587-341087 GCA_963575745.1 Prorocentrum cordatum
GCACCGCGCAGGGGAAACCAACTATATGGATCTTTCTGAGCTGACGCCCCACAGCAAGACCAACAAACAAAAAAACGCCCGCCGGCCTGGTGCTTCGCGGTGAGGCCCTCGTGGCTGGAGGTGAGCTCGGCGAGCTTCTCCTGAGGCCGTGGATCCGGCGCGCGCTCGTCGCAGCAGTCGGCCCTCCTGCTCCTCGGTGCCGCTCCTGCTCCCTCCTGAGCGTAAAACCACAGCAGCTGGACACGCTCATCTGGCCATCGCTCGGACGTCCATTCCCTGTGCCTTTTTCGGTTTCGTGCGTGGTTTTTCCGCCAAATGATCAAGGATGCTCCTCGATGGTCCTCGCCGACAGAAACATGCACACGTCCGAGCGATGCCAAGTCTTTGTCGCCATGCCGTCTTCTTGAAGACGCGACCAGGTGGACGAGGCGCCGACACCACGGCAAGCCCACGGCGAGCGCTGCGCCCCGCGCCCAAGTAGACGAAGCCGGCACCGCGGCGAACCCACGGCAAGCCCTGCGCCCGAGGCGGCGCTTACCTTTCGGGGATGGACAGACCTCCCTTTAGTAAAACGTGGTTTAGTGAAAACGACCTGAGGCCCAAACCTGGCGGGCGCGAGCCTGGAAAATAAGGGCCGCGGCGCCCTCTCGAGAACCGAAAACGGACAATTCACTAATCGACGTGTCACTGTTGGGGGTTCTGTCCACCCCCGAACCTTGGTGGCCGAGGCGCCCTCTCGAAGACGCAAGGCCGCGCGACGGAACAAACGGCGCGGCGGCACATGGCGACGTGGTGATGAGAACGCGCCCAAGACTGGGCCGTAGATCATTCTAGTCTCCGCAGCCGCCGCGGGCTCGATATGGCCGCGGTCGACAAGAGAGCACGGCACGACCATCCACTCGAATGACACACGCAGGATGGGAACCAAACCCAGCGAACCAAAACAGACGGCCCCACAAGCGCCACTCGGGGGGTCCTGGTGCCATACTGCCCACGTACCGATGGCCGCAACCGCTGCCGCCTCTCGCTCGATGGTGCCCCTGACCTGGTAGTGGGCCGCGCACGGGCAGGAAATGGACGTGACCACGAGATCCCTTATCGGATTCCACCACCAAACCCAAAGACTTGGGCCAGCACCACGCACTCGTTTTCGACCACCCCGCGGCGTTCCCAGAAGAAGCGCGCGAGCGCTGCAACCGAAACGCAGCGCAACATCAGGGCCGTGTTTGCAGAGCTGGGAAGCTGGGCATGCCCGGAGTCGGGCCAGCACTGCATTTTGCGGAGCGCGAGCGCTCCAGCAGCCCACGGCGTGCGCTCGTGCACCGCATATTTACCGAGCGCAAGGCTTTCAACAGTTGACGATGCCATCGCCACCCCACCGCAATCGCCGCCGTCGCCATCGTCATCGCCGTCGTCGCCGTCGCCGCCCGCGTCGTCGTAAGCGGCTTCGCCGACGCCGTCGTCCTCGTCGCCGACGTCGCCGTCGTCGCCATCACCATCACCGCCGCTGCCGTCGACGTCGTTGTCACCGCTGGCATCGTCGCCGTCGCCGCCGACCTCGCCGTCCCGTTGCCGCGATCTGGCCACACATTCTTACTAGCAAAAGATTCGACTGACTGCACACTCTGCCTCAATGTCCTCCTCCAACTCGCCCTCATCCTTTGCCTATTTCCCGTCCTCCTCCTCCTCCGCCTCCTCCTCCTTCTCTCCTGCTCGGACTGCAACGTCTTCTGGACATCCGAAAGCGACGTCTCAGTTTCGGACAGCTTCGTGGACAGCTCGCTGGTCTTCTCCTGTTCCGCAGCAACCTGTGGTGCTCGAAGCGATGGAAGGAAACCAAGCGCCACAAAAAAATGGCGTCTATAGATAAAGCAAGGAATCCACACAGAGAGAGGAAACTCACTAAACAAAAAAAATGATAAACACGAAAACAACACACACACATATATATATATATATAACACATAAACATGGACACGGATAGAGGGTAAGAAATAAGGATTGCTGACAGGGGGAGGGAGCGGAAAGCAGGAGGGGGAAGGGGGGAGGGAGAGGGAACAGGATGAGATGCAGGACGGGGGAGGAGCAGAAATGAGGCGGCGCACAGGGGACTAGGACGCAAAGATAAATCCACACATTTAGATCTATACGAGTATATATATACTTCGAGAGAGAGGGGGAGAGAAACATACATAAGAATCATAACAAGAAGATGAAGAGAGAGGCACACACACACACCGCCTGGCACCACGGCCGATCGCATTGGCATGCGAAACAGCGCGCCAACATCACTAGCTTCGCAGCGGCCACCAACAGATCAAGTCGTCCCAGCATGAGACCGCATCAACAGGCGCACCAGAGTACTGGATGAAGCCCAGCTGAACATAGCAACCCGCGACCCCGCACCAACCTTCGAATGCTGTTCTTACGCCCCTCGCAAGCAGGCTCGTTCCAACAGGGACCCTGAAGGCCACGACGGGCACAGCGACCACGAGTGCCGACGGCGTGAGCACAAAACCCAGGCTCCCACACCCTGCCGCCTCCCCTCCCCGACCGCCACTGCCTGGCTGCCTCTCTCCTTCCTCGCCCGCGCGCATCCTCCTCCTCCTCCTCGACGTCCTCCTCCTCCTCTTCCTCCTCCTCCTCCTCCTCCCCCTCCTCCTCACCCTCCTCCTCCTCCACGAGCGGGGCCCCTCGTTGAAGGCGAGGGTTCGCCAGAAAGTGAAACAGCTCGTCAGTGATAGTACATACGTGAGGGAGAAGATTGAGCAGCTTGGATTGAGCAGGGATCGACCGTCCCGGCATTCCTATAGTCCTACCACGAATTGTTCTCAGAACCCAGAAATGCTCCAATAACAAAGCCAATGTTCTTAGAACAGAAACCTGATGCGATAACACAAGACAGACCCATCCAGACATGTTCTTGGAACATGCCGCGGGAAGCACAATAGGTTCTTAGAACATTGCTTGGTAGGACTATAGGCACGCCAGGACGCTTCGCCACTGCTTGCTTGGAGGCCGTGCGCCCGCGGAGGCTGGGAGCAGCAGCGCAGGCACAGCGCCCCCTGGCCTGCGCCGCATGCTGCGCTGGGCAGGCTGGGCTCGGGCTCTCTCGCCCGTTTGCCCGCCTGGCCCGGGCGCCCGCTCGTCCAGAATAGGGGGCGAGTGCCCGGGCCGCGGGAGAGGAGGAGGAGGAGGAGGAGGAGGAGGAGGAGGAGGAGGAGGAGGAGGAGGAGGAGGAGGAGCAGAGAGAGCGAGAGAGAGCGAGAGACAGAGACCAGGAGAGGGAGGGGACGGAGCGAGAGCGAGAGGGGACGAGGGGTGAATTCGAGGTCCCGCGCCCGGCAGTTGCCCGCGGACGGCGAGGTCTCTCTCGATTGGACCCCCGTAAGTGGTCCGTGCACGGCGCCTCTCCACGGGCCCCCCCGGATGTGCGCAGCAACGTGGCGACAGCTCCACGCCTGGGAGACCCCGGGGCGCCGGTGATTCCTCATGATCCTTTCGGCGGTGGACAAACCTCCCTTTAGCACACCTCCCCTCAGTGAAAGCGGCCTGGGACCGAAGCCGACGGACCTGGACCCGCAAAAATGACGGCCGCGACGCCCTCTCGCGAACCGAAAACGGCCAATTCCTCAATCGACGTGTCAGGGTAGGAGGTCTGTCCACCCCCGATCCTTAAACTCACCAGGGCTGGAGCGCAGGAGGATTCAGCAGGCTTTCGGGAGTCCATTTGTGGCTTCGTCCATTCCGGGCATCGTGGCTAAGCCAGGCGCTGCAAGGCAAATGGCCGCGGAGCTCAGCGCCCTGGGCGCCACGGGCCCAGGGAACTTTCGGTGCCTGTCCGCCAGAGAACTCGCGGAGGTGTGGCCGCCGCTGACGGACGCCCGAATCCGCGAACGCACAGTGCAGAGTTTGTCTTCGGTGGCGAGCGGCCCCCTGCGCCGCCGAGCCGTCTGCCGTCGCCGCCGACGCGCGCCGGAGGCAGCTGACTTGGCAGCGGCAGCAGCAGCACTGAAGGTCTGAAGGTACTCCAGATGTCGTAATAAAAGGGAGGGGGTCTGGACCCTCCAAGACAAGCCATTTCAGACCTCCCCCGTGGGAGAACCCTCCAAAACATCGTCCCCAGACCCCCCAGGCCCTCCAAGATAGCCTGGAAGAGACCCCCCCCGAAACGAGACCCCCCTCCCTTTGTTACGAAATCTGGAGTACCCCCATCTTTCTCGAGTGGCCAAGGCGGCTCCCCCGCCAGAGGCGCTCGCAGCAGCGGCAGCGACCCCTCACGGTGCAGCTCTGCAGCACCTCGCCGAGCCATGGCGCCGCAGCGAGGGCAGGGGCGCCCCGCGCGCCCGGGCTGCCGGCTCCTCGCCAGGGGAGCGCGCAGGAGGCTGTGATCAGCGAGCTCGTGCGCGGGGGGCCGCAGAGCTGGCATAAGAGCGCGGTGGAGCACTCCATCCCGCTGCGGCTGCAGGGCAGAGTGTGCGACGGCGTCGGCGTCGCGCCGTGGCCCCCCTCGGAGACTGGCCCCGGCGCCTTCGCGATCGAAGCCCAGCACGGGCCGGCTCTCGTCAGGTGCCTGTCCCGGGTTCGCTCCGTGCTGCGCCTGGTCAACGCTCCGCTTGGCGTCCTGCGCGACACTGCCCAGCTCGGCGGAGGAGCCTTGAGGGGGCCCAGGGCAGACAGGCAGGAGCCCCGGGCGTCGGCGAAGCAGACGGGCGACTTGACGACCCGCCACTTGCGGGCCATCCTGGGCGAGCCCGACCTCACCGACGCAATTGTGGTGGCCCGGCATTTCTGCCTGAGATTTGGATCAGAAGTCGTGTTCCTGCAATATTCCGGCGGTCATTCAGAAGTCCGGATTTCCAAGGGAGAGGGCCAGCATCAGGCTTGCATTGTGCTCCAGAAAAGAAAGGAATACAATTCGCCAGTGGAAGTAATGAGGAATTGCATATGCAAGTTGCAGACGCTGGAGCTGTGCGAGGTTTGCGTGCTGCTGCGTAAGCGCGCCGCCGTGGGCTGCGCGCTCCCCGGCCTCACCTGCTCGGGCTGTCTCGCTGCTCTGAAGGTGGCGGCACTCGGCCTGGGCTTCCCCCGGGCCAACGAGTGGGGGCCCCACGCGTTCCACCGAGGCTGGGCGGACGAGGCGCGGCTTGACCAGCCGTTCCTTTGGCGGGGGATGGAGGGGCGTCGGTGCTCTCGGTTGCGCGTCTGCGCAGGCGAAGGGCGCCCTCCTGGCTGCAGAATGGCTGGTCGAGCTCTCAGACTCCTCGTCCGGTGACGAGCGCGCGCGCAAGGAAAAGCATGCGCTCTCGAGGTGCGCTCTGGCGCGCCCGTCCGCTGGACCGCAGGGTTCTCGCCGTCTCCCAGAGGCCTGGCCCGCTCGCCAGCAGTGGGCATGGGCGCTGGGGGGCCGAGCCGATCCACAGCAATGGGCCCCGACGACTGGTTCGGTCGCGTGCCCCAGCGCCAACAGCGCTTCGAGCCACTCGCCCTTAGCATTCGCGGCCGCTCGGAGGCTGCGTAGAACCCTCATGATCCTCAAACTCACCTAGGTTTGAATGCAGGGGGATTCAGCAAACCTTCGAGGGTCCATTTGAGGCTTCGTCCATTCGGGGCATTGTGGCTGATCGGCAGGCTGCGGCCGGGGGGGCGTCGAGGCATCGCACGCCTGCCTGTTGCCCCCGTAAAGGGGTTCGGCCACCGCTTCGCGGTTGCACTGCCCGGACCTTGGCTCCTGGTGCCCTGCGCCATGCCGTGCCGTGTGGGTGTTGTGTCACCGCCCGGACTCCGGGGCGGGATAGTACCAGGCTCGCGAGCTCGTCCCGTGGTGGTGGCCGCTGGCGGCTGCCTGTCGCACCCCTGTCCCTCCCACCCTGTGCGGGGTCGCTTCCATCGAGTGGCGCTGGCGCTGGGGCCCCGACGACTGGCTCGGTCGCGCGCCCCAGCGCCAGCAGCGCGGGAGGAGGAGGAGGAGGAGGAGGAGGAGGAGGAGGAGGAGGAGGAGGGAGGAGGAGGAGGAGGAGGAGGAGGAGGAGGAGGAGGAGGAGGCGGAGGAGGAGGTGGAGGAGGAGGAGGAGGAGGAGGAGGAGAGGAGGAGGAGGAGGAGGAGGAGGAGGAGGAGGAGGAGGAGGAGGAGGAGGAGGAGGAGGGAAGGAGGAGGAGGAGGAGGAGGAGGAGGAGGAGGAGGAGGAGGAGGAGGAGCAGGAGGCGCGGTCACTCGGAGGCGGCGCAGAGGCCTCACGTGGGTCCCCCCCACCGGCACCGCCCCGCTGGCCCGCCCACCCCGAGGTGCGCAGCAGAGCGGCGACGGCTGCGCAGCCAGGCACGGAGGGCGAAGAGGGAATAGCGACAGGCTAGGTGCGGAAGCGTCGTGTCCGACGTCCTACCCTTCCCTCCCATCCCTCCTCCTGCTCCTCCTCCTGCTCCTCCTCCCTCCTCCTCCTCCTCCTCCTCCTCCTCCCTCCTCACCCCTCCTCGTCCTCCCCCTCCTCCTCCTCCTCCTCCTCCTCCTCCTCCTCCTCCTCCCATTGCGTAGATATCCTCTCTGCTCGTGCAGTCGGGTGTTGGGCCAGGCGATGATCCCGAGAGGGCACGCGATGCACGGCAGCACACGGCGTACCAAGGCGCAGAAGAGCACGGCAGACCGTCGCCGGGTCGAGAACACGACTCCTGTTCGACGACAGGTTCTGAGGGAGACCAGACATGGCGCAGGGCAGGGAGGAGAGTTGCGAGAATGGAGGAATCTTGTCCAGAGAAGAAGCTCGACCCACTTCATCCGCCCACGCAGCATGAAGATGCAACTTCTGACGCTGGGGGCGGGACAATTATCGCGGGACACGCTGGCAAGATTCCAGGGTAGGGGAGAGAAGGAGGAGGAGGAAGAGGAGGAGGAGAAGAAGGAGGAGGAAATAGGCAGGGGCAAGGAGGAGGAAGGAATGGGCAACGGTGCTCTGGTCAAGACGAGGGCCGAACAAAGGAAGTCGTGCAGAAAAATACGCAGCATGTCGGGATTGACCCTCTCCCAACGATATTGGATCCACCGCCAACTTGAGCCGATACTCCGTAAGAGCAGCATGCTCGATAAGATCAGCAGCATCTGTCACGTGCCAGCACTCAATCAAGTTGTCGAGAACCAAGGGAACTCCATCCAATCTGCTGAGCAGAAGAACATACGTCAGCTAACGTCTAAAAGCGAAACGCATAACGAGAAACAACAGGCCAACTCATACAGCATTGGGTGTGACTGGCATTCGCCCTCCCCTCCCACGTGAGCAGTCTCCCAACGGTAAAGCTCATGCCCATGCCACCCAGCTTGAGCAGCAAGCAACCGACATCAATGACTTGCTTGGCAGTGTACGCCGTTGCCCTATGCGCGTATTTAGCCGCGAGAGAAATATAATAGTGTAGCGATCAGCGGCACGCTGGCGCTTCCATTGAAGTCCAGGGATCAAGCAAAGGCGCGTCTCGTCGCCTTACCCCACCGTGTGCGGACTGCACTGTCGCCTGGCTTGAGCCACCTCCATTGATCCAGACAGATCTGAGCCAGGTGCCACCTGAGACAGGACGACTGTGTGGTCGAAAAAGTTAGGGCAAAAGGCAGGTAAGAAATCAACTGCTTGGTACTGGTTTTCCCGGTGCCTCCCGGCGCTGCATGCGGCCATGTATCGAGGGGAACGCCAGGCGATGGAGCCGAAACCCACAACAAACCGCCCCACTTCCCCCGCCCGCCTTGCGCCCATCCCGGGACGAGGAGTAGGATAAAGAGGAGAAAAAAACAAAAGATACGCGGAGGACGGGGAGGGGGAGTGGGACTGGGGACCGCCAGCCATCTCGCAGGGACAGAGGAGGGGCTGGAAGGCGTGCCTGCTTGCCAAGCTCGGCGATCGTGCCGTCTTTCGTCGAGCCCTCTGCCTCGGGAGCTCCGAAGCGTCCTCCTCCTCCTCCTCCTCCTCCTCCTCCTCCTCCTCATGCACATCCGCCTCGTCTCCTGCATAGAACATACACACGCCAACACGTGTACAGAATATACATATATATACATATATGTATACGTACACGTATTCACCAAACAGTGTTTGGACTCAGGGCTTCGCACTTCTCTCCTCAGGACCTGGGACGGGTGCGGCCCCGGCGGCCTTGTTCCCGTCCGTCGCCGCGCCATGTTCCCAATAAGAAGGCCCGTGTGCGGGCCTGGTGGCCTCGTTCCCGCCTGTCGCCCACGCCCCGTTGCACCCCTCCCCCTGTGGCATTGCGATCACGTGGCATTGCAATCGCATTTGCATTGCATTGCATTGCGTTGCATTGCATTGCGTTGCTTTGCAATCGCGTTGTATTGCAATCGCATTGCATTGCATTGATGTGTACTGCTTTGCGTTGCGCTGCATCGCTGTGCATTGCTGCACATTGCTTTACAATCGCACTGCAATCGCATGGCAATCGCAGTGCACTGCGTTGCATGGCGTTGCATTGCTTTGCAGTGTTGTGCATTGCCTTGCCTTGCCTTGCATTGCATTGCATTGCGATGCGTTGGTCTGCATTGCGTTGCATTGCTTTGGATTGCTGTGCATTGCCTTGCCGTGCATTGCGTCGCACTGTGTTGGTCTGCATTGCGTTGAATTGCCCCTCATTGATTTTCATTACGTTGCATTGCACTGAGTTGCATTGCGTTGCATTGCGTTGCATTGATTTGCATTGCTTTTCATCGCGTTGCATTGCTTTGTATTGCTTTGCATTGCTTCGCGTTGTGTTGCATTTCCTTGCATTGCTTTGTTTTGGTTTGCATTGCTTTGGAGTGCTCTGCAGTGTTGTGCTCCACATGGACTGTCCAACCTAGATTGCAACACATTGATTACACCACCTACAGCCTCGGGAAGATTCCGCCCAACGCGACGCCGTTGCCTCGAGAACACTCGCAAGACAAATGTATGCTACTGCGCCCCGGCCGCATACATGCTGCTGCACCTCAGCCGCGTACATCCTGTGGTGGCACAGCCACGCAAATATGTCGATCGCTTTTGGGTAAGCCGCGGGGAGGCTGCAAGAGGGGGGGGGTCGCGCACGAGTCCGAAACTTAGCCAGGCGAAGAATCCAACCATCTGCAGTTGTGGGTACAGCCGTTGTATGCACCGCATGCGGTGGAGCTTCCCATGAGGCCGCGAAACGTGTGAGGGGAGTGCCAAAATGGGCGGGGTGGGCGCATGCGAACGCTGGCATTTGGGCCTTCGGAGGGGCTCCTTATGGGGCCACGAAACGTGTGAGGGGTGTGCCAAAACGGGTGGGGTGGGCGCATGCGAACGCTGGCACTTGGGCCTTCCGTGGGGCTCCCTACGGGGCCACGAAGCGTGTGAGGGGTGTACCACGACGGGTGGGGTGGGCGCATGCGAACGCTGGCACTTGGGCCTTCGGTGGGGCTCCCTACGGGGCCACGACACGTGTGAGGGGTGTGCCACGACGGGTGGGGTGGGCGCATGCGAACGCTGGCACTTGGGCCTTCGGTGGGGCTCCCCATGGAGCCACGAAGCGTGTGAGGGGTGTGCCACAACGGGTGGGGTGGGCGCATGCGAACGCTGGCAGTTGGGCTTTCGGTGGGGCTCCCTGTGGGGCCACGAAGCGTGTGAGGGGTGTGCCAAAAAGGGGTGCGGTGGGCGAATGCGAACGCTGGCATTTGGGCCTGTTGACACGCAGACAAGATTTGAAATGACGGGGGGGCGACGGCCACTCGTGAATCTACAGGTGGCCATCGCGCGGCCCTTCGGCTGCCACAGTGCAGCCCGTTTGGGGGGCGACCCGTCTGTTCCTGCTGCGCCGACCCGAAGGATTCAGCAAGTCTGCCGCGGTGCATCTCGTCGCCATCCAGCCCGGCGCGGCATTGAACACAGCCGGCGGGAGCCGCTCGGGAAGCGAGGGCGGATGGGGGGGGAGGCCGAGCCGGGGCTGGCGCCCCGCCCCGCTTGGCGCCTCGCCTTGTGGGCAATCCCAGACGGCGCATGGACTCGCAAACTGGCAGACCGCATGGGACTTCCTCAGACAAGCCTCTGCGACGACGACGACGACGACGACGGCGACGACGACGACCATGACGACGACAACGACGACGACGACGACGACGACGACGACGACGACGCCGACGACGACGGCGGCCGCGGCGGCGGCGGCGGCGGGCTTGCTCCCAAGACGACGCCACAGTTTTGCTGGCCAAACCCAAAGCGGCCCATCTGCGTGAGCCTTGGGCAGAACAAATGGCTTCGGGTCCTGTCCGACGGGCCCAAACATTAGCCTTACGCTGAGGATTTCCGAACAAATACTTTCTCGAATGATCCCTTTTTCTGTCCCGGTGGTCCCGAACGCGCCCCAGATTTGTCGGCGTTCGTCCTCGGACGCGCTTTCGCAAGGCTGTGGAAGGCACCAGTTGTGAGCTGGCCGACGCCGCTACGGACATGGGCCTGGATGCGACAGCTCCCGCCCAGCGCCGCCTCGCCACCCAGCGCGGCCGCGTGGCCAAAGCGGAACGCCGCGCAGGCCGCCTGCAGCGCTGGCGGGGGGGGGGCCGCCCAGCAGGCTCCGCGCAGCACAGGCTGTCCTCCCCAGGGGGGCGCTGCGCGGGGGCGGAAGCCGCTGGCTGCGCCCGCGGGCCGCTCCTCGAGCGGCGGCGCGCCATGGCACAGCACGGCCCCGCGGAGGTCAGGGGTGCCTCGCGGCAGCGCCGGCCCTGCTGGAAGGCGCCGCCGACCCAGCGGCGGCAACGCCAGCTCGCCTGATCCGCCAGCGGTCCCGCCGCGTCCGGGGCGGGTGGCTCGCGGACGCGCTGGCGGCCGCGGAGCAACGGACCGCGGCTGCAAAAGGCGTCCGCGAGGCCGCCTGGCAGAGCCCCCGGAGCGCGCTGCCAGGCAGGCGGCGGAGGCAGTCCGGCGCGCAGACCGCGCAGAACTGCTCCTCCTCCTCCTCCTCCTCCTCCTCCTCCCTCCTCCCTCCTCCCTCCCTCCTCCTCCCCTCCTCCTCCTCCCTCCTCCCTCCTCCTCCTCCTCCCTCATCCTCCTCCTCCTCCTCCTCCTCCTCCTCCTCCTCCTCCTCCTCCTCCTCCTCCTCCTCCTCCTCCTCCTCCTCCTCCCTCCTCCTCCTCCTCGGGACCAGTGCGGCACGCGGCGGAGGCAAGCCGCGCAGACGCGACCGCGCAGAACTGCTGGCGTCGAGCAAGGGGCTGGCTTGCCCGTTCCATGGCGCCTGGTGAGGAAATCCGACCAGCGCGAGGCAGGAGCCCTGAGGTGCGTGCTCAACGGCGCCACCGGCGCGCCAGCGCGGGCTGCTAGGCAGGACTGGTCGGGCGGCCGCCGCGTTCCAGGCCCCCGACGTCATGATTTTCTCATAACCTCGACCCCTAGAGCTCTCGACCCACTCCCTGCTCCACTGTTACTGTCGTCGTCTCCGAGCTCGCGGGACTTCCGCTCTCGGCGTCCGACGCCAAAGCTTCTGGCCTCGACTTCGTGCAAACCGAAACTCTGGAGGCAATCTGCCAGACATAGGTTGTGCCTTGGACCGGCTGTTCATCCCGACTCGACTTGTGACGGTCCCGAGGCCAGGCGAAGGCCCCCAGAGGCCGAAAATAGAGAACCTCCAAGCTCCGACGAAGACGTCTATACACCACCACCGTGCCAGGCCAGGGCCGTCCTGGTCCCTAGGATGGTGTACAGACTCTCCTGTTCTCGGCCAGGAGGGCGTACACACCATGCCATGGCCAGGATGGCCCTGGCTTGACACGGTGGTGGTGTATAGACGCCTTCTGCGTACAAGCGTAATTTTTCCTGGCTTGACACGGTGGTGGTGTATAGATGCCTTCTGCGTACACGTACAAGCGTGATTTTTTCTCGAGCCGAGGGGGCCTAGGACAGCCGCGGGGCGCCCAACGCGGACGAGGTCCCTCGCTTCTGCAACGTGCCCCGCGCGACAGGCCGCACGCGCGGCGGCACCCCTGTCGCCCAGACCCGCCGGCGTGCGGTGCGCCCCCGTCGCCTTGCTCTGCTGCGGCCTGGCGCCCGCAAGCACCACTCGTACTTCAGTGGTGGAAACAGTTGGTTTTCAAAATGTTTGGTCTTTATAAGCTCTGCGTGGCGACGCCCCCGTCGCCACGCGTGCCCTCTGCGTGCCTGCGGGGGCGCCGCCACGCTGAAGTGCTGGAGACCGAGCATTTGGGGAGAGGCGGACGATGCAGGCGCACCGCAGCGAGGAAGAAGTACTCCAGCGGGCCATGTGCGGTTGCGGGGTAATCGGCCCCGACGTAGCGATCTCAGGACAACCACGGAGCAACCTCGCGGGACAGCCACGAAACGACTGCCGGACACCCACAGGACGACCGCACGGGACAACCACGGGAAAGCCACACGGGACAGCCGCGGACGAACGCCTCCGCCGAAGCACGGACACGACGTCCAGCCTTTCCCCTGGCAACCCCCGGAGACTCCTCCTCGCCAGCGTACGCAGCTTCGCCTCGCCAGCACGCCTCCTCCTGCTCTTCCTCCTCCTCCCTCCTCCTCCTCCTCCTCCTCCTCCTCCTCCTGCTCCTCCTCCTCCTCCTTCTCCTCCTCCTCCTCCTCCTCCTCTGGCATCCTTCTCATCCTCATCCTCCTCGAGCTCGGCCTCGTCCTCGTCCTCGCCATACGCGTCCTCACCCTCATCCTCTGCATTATCTGGTCTCCGCCCGCTCGATGCCCCCGTTTCAGGTCTTCCCCTCGATGCAACGGGCCTCTAGCCCAGCGACTTTGTCTGTGAGCTCCTCGATCGAACTGTCTTTGGAGCTGACCTCACGGCCGAAGAAAAGCAGAAGGAAGAGGAAAAGGAGGAGGAGGAGGAGGAGGAGGAGGAGGAGGAGGACTGACCTTCGCCGCTGCACAGAGATCCTCAGCGACTTAGGCAGTGGGAAAACGCAACACTGGGGAGGGCCCCCGCTCCCAAGGCCAAGATGCGTCGCACATTACGCGAGATCCGCGCTCCCAGCGCCGCGATCCATCATACACTACACGGGGTCCGCGCTCCCAGGGCCCCGACACCCCGCAATATGCACCAGCTTCCGCTCTCTGACGGCCACGATCCATTGCGGATTACGACGGGCCCACTTCGAACACTGACAAACATCGCGAGCCCAGCGGGACACAGCCGTGCTAGAACTTCCAATACGGAGGTCCCGTGTAATTGTAGATGGCTACCGCACGCGCGAGCAACCCATGGACAACCTCCAGGCAACTCGCATCAGAAACTGCTTCGCTCTTGGACGATGTCTTCGGATCCCCGGGAGCGCTCGCGAAGCGCTTCGAGGGGGCTCAAGAGAGCCCCAAAGCGGTCTAGGGTTTGCAAGCTTCAAGACCTCGTAGCCCAATGCTGTTCTGAAGTAGCCCCGAGGGTGCCAAGAGGTGTTCGCCTTCTCGCCTCCTCGCCTCCTACGCGCCTCTCAGGCCAAAACAAGACCGCCCAAGATGGCTCCAAGTGGGGCCAAGATGAGGAGAAGGAGGACGAGGAGGCAGAGGAGTAAGAGGAGGAGGAGGAGGAGGAGGAGGAGGAGGAGGCGGATCAGGAAGAGAAGGAGGAGGAGGAGGAGGAGGAGGAGGAGGAGGAGGGGGAGGAGGAGGAGGAGGGGGAGGAGGAGGAGGAGGAGGAGGAGGGGGCCAAGAAGGGCTCCACGAGGGCCCCGAAGACACCCAAGAGCGCTCTAGTTGAGGCCCAGGAGAGTTCCAGGCGAGCCCCAGAGCGGCCCAAGGAACGGGCACCAAGAGGTGCTGGGCCCCAGGGCAGCCCTAGAACACCCCCAATGTGCCCCCAAGATAGCCTCAAGAGGCCCCAAGGCTGTCGCGAGGTAGCCTCACGTGGCCTCCTGGAGGCCCAAGCCATCAACAGCGCTTAGTTGTCACGTTTTTGTTCGCAACCTCGCCCAAGACGGAAATAGAAGCAAGACATAACCACAACATGTCACCAATGCAGCTCAAAGGCGGCCCGAAATAAACTCGAGGTGGCCCAATATGGTCCAAGGCACCCCCCCAGGGGGCTCCAAGACGCCAAAACCATACAAAACTGTAGATACTTCAATGGCGTCCGCGTTCTCTTTCAAGACAGCTTCACGAGAGTGCCCTAAAGAGGGCCCCCTGGTGGCCCAAGAGCGGGGCACGTACCAAGGGGTACTCTGCCCCAATATGACCCCGAAAACGCCCCACTATACCACCAAGGCAGTCTCAAGAGGCCCCACGATTGGAATGATGCTGGCTTTATCGCTGTCTCCCTTCCCACTGCGTGCCGAGTCACCAAGATAGACACATGGCCGCTCGAGATAACTCGAAGTGGGGGCCCAGAAGACATTCAGGAGGGCCCCGAAGGCACCCAAGGCGCTCCAGTTGAGGCCCAAGGCAATCCCAAGGGGGCCCCAGGGTGGCCCAAGTGCGGGCATCAAGGGATGTTCGGCCCTAGCATGGCCCCGAAGCAACACCAAACATGCACCCAAGAAAGCCTCAAGATACCCAACATCATCCAAACCAGCCCCGAAGTGGCCCCCAGGGGGGTCAAGCCATTCGACAGCTTCTGGGTGGAGTCGTGAATGCGGCTTCCTCGCCTTTCCGATCCTGATGGGAGGCTGAAGCCTCAAGAGAGCCACCTGGTTGGCCCTCACCTCGAGTAAAAGTGCTTTTGTTCGACTTGAGTAAGTGTTATGTGGTGGCCCGCTGGAGCGTTCTGAATGACATGATTGCGCTACGTTCAGGGGGACGTAAGACCTGGGTACAGGGGACTCGGAAATCCCCGACGAGGTCGTCAAAAAAATGACGAGGCCGAGCCTGCATGTTGACGAGGCCTCCCGCTGCAGACATCCCACGAAACTCCTCCTCGTCAAAGTCCGAGGCGCGGTCGTCAAAAAACGATGGCGAACCCGAGTCCTGGCAAACCCAGGTCTTACGCTCCCCCGATACGTTGGCCAACCACTGAGCACTATTGGAGCGCCGACAAGAGCGCCAGAGGAGGCTTCCCGAGGGGAGGCAGCGGGCAGCACCGAACACTTCAAAAGAGGGCGCCGCTGGCGCATGCCAGCACAAGCTTCTCCTCCTCCTCCACCTCCTCCTCCTCCTCCTCCTCCTCCTCCTCCCCCTCCTCCTCCTCCTCTTCCTCCTCCTCCTCCTCCTCCTCCTCCTCCTCCTCCTCCTCCTCCTCCTCCTCCTCCAGCGCAGCACTGGGTTCTAGCCCACGCAGAACAATGACATCGGGCTCGGGCCAGCCTTGCCGCGCGCTACGGTCTCGAGCACGACGATCAGATATCCCTCCTCCCACATGTTACAGCGCCTGCGTTAGTCCGATGCTTCATATCAGGGAAGTTGGGGATGAGCGACGTCACACTCATTGCAGACAACACAGCCGTGATCCACATGTTCGGGAGCAAGGGGAAGGCGGCATCCACGTCCTTGGAGAGGATCGCAGGTTTGCCATGCCCTCGGAAGCTTCGCCGCGGCCCCCAACGCTCTGGTTGCTGCGCATTCGTGAAGATATGCCACATGTGCCGCACATATCGCAGCGACGCCACACTCTGCTTTGAACGCACATTGCGCGGGCTGCAAAAGGACACCGTACAAAATCTGGTCATTTGCGCTGGACTGATGGGCTGGACGAGCGCCCGAACAATCACGCAAGGTTTCCTTCCCGCGTTCACCTCGGTGTAGGAAAGTCACTGCCAGCCCGCCCACGTCGCCAGGTAGCCAGGGCATTTGACCACGCGCGACCGCAAGGAAGAAGTTTCAGAAGCGCCTCTGACACGCAAGCGGGCCCAGGGAATACCCTCACGCCCACGCATCAAAGCCCGACGCGACTTGAAACGAATTGAAATGTCGGTCGATCGCATCTCAGACAACCTTCCACTGATGGCCACAACCTGCAATAAACCGACTTGCAAGCGGTAGACGTTCATGCCAACAAGGCTGGTCAGCAGGAGCCTCCGGAAAGGCCGATCCCCAGTACCTAGCCAAGTATCTCCCAAGCTGGCTCCTCGCGCGGGCGTTCAGCGCAGCAACAAATTAAGTGCGCCCATGAAAACTCGGCGCACCCCTGGGCTGGCGACGCAGATCAGCAAATGCTGATTCTTCATCGGCCTTCACCCCTGTATCACTCCACCTGCTCCACCAACTTATCCACTAGATCGCTGAAAGCCTTTTGGGCAAGCGATCGCGAGCCGGGAAAATCATGACCTAGCACGTCGACCACAGCGGAAAATAAATGCAATGAGAAAACCACGCGATCCAACGAGCAGCCCCAGCCACGCAGAGCACACACACACACACACACGCGAGTGGGGCTGCCGAACGAGGTGCACCGCCATGCCCTCACTGGCCAGGGACGGTCCTGCGAGGCGGCCGAGCGGATGGCTCCCCTCATCTCCCTGACCGCACCGGCAAGAGCAAGTGCGTTGGGAAACGTTCCCTGGTGCTCCAGCCTCGCTTCCATGATATCTCGTACAACTAGGGAGCCCACAAAGGACGTACGCGCCCAGCTATGTACATGAACACGGCCCCTCGATCTGCGAGACCGGCCGCGTCATACGAACATTTGCGCAATGCGTACTCTCGAAAACAGCGCGGATTCATGTACGTGTACGTCCTTCTTTCGTTCCTGAACAACCCAAGCTCGCCCAGGCAACTCGGGACGCTGGCAACCGTCCAAACCGCGATGCGAGCGCGTCCTCCTGCAAGAGTGCAAGGATCGGATCAAGCGTGCGAGCATGGCACACCCTCCTCCTCCTCCTCCTCCTCTTGCTCCTCCTCCTCCTCCTCCTCCTCCTCCTCCGCGTCCTCCTCCTCCTCCTCCTCCTCCTCCTCCTCCTCCTCCCAGAGGCACGAACCGCGAAGACAAGAAGACACGGCGGAGGGCAGCGTCGTTGCGGTCGAGCCTGGACGCGCGAACAGAGCACGCCCACCCCCGAGCGCCCGACGGGCGTGGTCGGTTCGATGGCATGCATTTTCTTACCGTCAATCACCTGGTTGAACTCCATGATGTAGCGAGCGTCCCCCTCAGACCAAGCACTCCCATCGGCCTGCATTCTCCCCACCACCACAAGGACGGAATTTAGAACGAAGGAAAACCAATGCGATGATCGCATCACAAAGGTCCGAGGATGGCCTCCAGATAATCTGTACTGGGTTCGCGACGGCTCGCACGTGTTCGGCTCGCGTGCAGACACAATAATCAGGTTACCCAATCTGCCCTCCAAATGTAGGGCAACATCCGTCCCTGCTGGACCACATGGTGCGAAACAGAGCGGACTCGAGAAGCGAGGGGCGCAACGATGAAAATGACCAAGCCTCCAGCACGAACCGGGTCTTCAAACATTGTCCCACTAGCGCTGGTCTCTCGGGACCCAGTCCTCAAGAGCAAGAGATCGGCAACTGTTCCATGGGCTTCCTGAGCACACACGATCGGGCATTTCTTACACAGCCTCGCTACTGTGCGATAGCGGCACCTAGCATTCACCTGATGACGAGCACGAATAGCGCCGAATAGCCCGCGGCCGTTCCATGTCTGGCAGGCTGCTCAAGAATGGCTAGAGGGCTGCGCAGCCAAACTTGAGGCGAGGATAACGCTGCCAAGGACATTGCAAAGCATAAGTGAAACACGTTGCACAAGACGAACTGGAAAAGAATCCATAACTTTCTTTTTATTACATCGAACAATATGTTCTGGCATTCGACCGGCAGTGAAGCCCGACGAAAAAAGCAAGTCCTGGATGAAATTGGTCGCCGCCGACCACTCGTGGCAGGCTGCGGTTCACTGCTCAATCTGCGAGGCCGTGATACCCACAGACTGAGTTCGGTCTAGCTCTGCTTTAACTGCAGCCTCCCCAGAGAACCAACCTGCCCTTTCGCCCAGATGCAGGTTTCGGCATGAGTACCGACAAAGAACACGCGCACGAAACAGCTGCTCGTTGAATGTCGAACTGCCCGTCAGTTGCTCGGCAATGAAGGCTCGAAGCCTTTTCATGTAGCCCCAGCGGTGCCGAACATCATCAGGTATATCTGCGCGGAGTTGCGGAGCGTCAGCGGAGCCGTCCCTGGCCTCGGCCTATCCATGGCCATGCGCAACGAAGCACATACTGAATTCGGTCGCCAGCGCCTCATCAATTAAATGAATGAAGAAGCTCTGTCTAGTATTTGTTAACTTGGCCGTTGTGCCGGCCATGAGGTGTGACGGAGATGTGCTCCCGTGATCTGCTACCGCATAACGTGCACGTTGTGAGGGAAATCCTGGAGGCCTCGCGCGGCAACTTGAGACCCAAGCTGCGTCGAATCCACGTCAGAGCTACGTCGGGTTCACGTCGGGTTACCTCGGCGAAACGTCGGAGTCACGTCGGACTTACGTTGCATCGTCGCCGCGCGAACGTCGATTCATGTATCAGCGAGCGGACGTGTGGACTGGATGTTGCAGTCGTTGCGCTGCGCGAAGCCTCCAGGACGTTCCTCATAGCAGATGCTCTCCGAAGCCGAGCGCTCTGGGTAGCAGAACGCGGGACCTGATCCCTGAGATGCCCGAGCCGGCCTCTCGGCTGCGCCAGGAGGAGGAGGAGGAGGAGGAGGAGGAGGAGGAGGAGAAGCAGGAGGAGGAGGAGGAGGAGGAGGAGGAGCAGGAGGGGGAGGAGGAGGAGGAGGAGGAAGGGAGGAGGGGGCCAGAGCATTCGAACGCGCAGTTTGCTTCGCCACAGCGGTTGGAGGTCGGGGATGCGTGGGCACCTCGCGGGGGCCCTCGCGTGGCCCCTCTTGGAGCCTCTCGAGCGCCACTTCGGGGGCTGTCTTGGGTATGCCAGGCCTGCGTGGGTCGTCTTGAACGCTTCCTGAGCTCCCTTACAAGAAAATAGGCGGTCTCTTGACGCTCTCTTGGTCCCGTTGCAAGCATCCGGAGGTCCAAACGCCTCCTCTACTAATCGGGCGACGTACGGTGGGCGCCCCGAGCGCCCGTATGGTTCCAGTCCTGGCGGACATTGTTTCGCTCGTCCCATCATGCGATCGCAGAACTGGCCTCAAAACCTACGATCCCTCTGCAAAGTGACAGGTGCCCGAGCCAGAGGAGAAGCGGGGCGAGACCAGCTCCTCAAGCTCCTTGAGCTTCTTCTTCAGCTCGGCCACTTCGCTCATTTGTTTCGCCTGGGAGGGGAAGGAGAGGCAGCAGGAAGGAAGAGGACAGGAGGAAAGAGGGAAGGGAAGGGGAAGAAGGAGGGAAAGACGAGGAATGCGGGAGGAGGTACAGGCAGCGAGAAGCCAGGATGGAGGGAGGGAGAGAATAGGGCAGGGAATGGAGGAGGAAGGGAGGGAGGCTGAGTGGTCGGGCAATCCACTGCATCTCCCGACGCAATCGCTTCGCTTTGCCTCATCGCCCATACCCGATTCACGCACGGGCAAACGCAACGGTGCACAACAAGCCCACTAACGCCCGATACGCCAGCCACCTTTTTCGAGGGCGGACAAGTTTGTTCGTCGTCATGGACCTCCTCTACCACATTATCCCGCCAGAGTGGCCCCGTACCTCCAAAAGGGCAGAGGGACCTGAGGGCGAACAACTAGTTCATGGCCAGGCCAAGCTAATAGTTCACCAATCAACGTTTACACATAAAACTAGTCCTCACCGGATGCGAGCGGATACTGTAGGATTTGTGTTGCACACTTGCCTAAACGGATTCCAGTAAGCGGTAAGACTCCAGGAGTCCTAGCTCGCAGAATGTAGAGAGTAAGCAGAGCATTGAGTACAGAAAGCGAGAATTGTGCGAAGACTGCGGAGAGAGCAAATCTTGCGGAGTAAGGGAAGTGCAGGGGCTGCAGGGAGCGCAGATGGCAGAACACTGAGATAGTGGAGATAGCAACGTACTAGAAAGAGTAGGACATCCACATCGAAAGATATCATATGTGTTTCTAGAGAAAGAGAAAGAGAGAGAGAGAGAAAGAAAGAAAGAAAGAAAGAAAGAGGGAGCGAAGCAGAGAGAGTCAGGCCAAAACAAATAACCACCAAACAACAACAACAACAACAACAACAGCAACAACAACATCAACAACAACAACAACAACAACAACAACAACAACAACAACAACAACAACAACAACAACATCAACAACAACAACAAACATTACAACGGGGTCAGAGCAAATACAGGCACGATGAATAATAGGTAATGCAGAAAAGGACACGCGACCGTTGACTACGGAGAGCTGGCAGAAAGTGCTGACATAGAGTAGAGGATGGCAGCAAATACATTACGTACGGTAGAGTGGGTAAGTAGGGAAGGGAAAGCGAAGAGGGAGAGAGAGAGAGAGAGAGCAGAGCGAGTAGGGAGAGCATTTGTATAGTAAGGGGCGAAGAGACAGGAGACGAAGAGAGAAAGAGAGAGAGAGAGAGACACATACTAGTAGCATCAAACGTAAAAGCAACTATCAACTAAAATCCGCGGGGGCGTAGAGAAAGCAGTGCGTGGGAAAGGGAAGGAAGGCCAGAAAGAGACAGCAGAGGTAGCATAATGTAGAGAGGGTCGTGGGAGTAGAAGCCATGAGGATTGAGCAGACGCCGCGCTCTGCCAACGAGATGGTGGGTCGTCAGCTTTGTCCTCGGTCAAATCGTCACCACACTACCAGCTTACGCTTCGCAGAAGCAACTGAGTGTAGTTTATCATATGGTGTACGTTTCATTGTGTTTTTGCCTCGACCAGGTCTGTTGGATTTCCCTCTTGCACCCTGTCTCGAGAGGCGAAGCTACGGTTCCCGGACAAAAAAAGGCCACGCCGACGGCGTGAAGACAATCAGGCATGATGGTCACGACAATTGCAATATCCGAACCAACGTTGAAGTGTCCATGTTTCCCCCCCGCGCGTTGCCTCGCACCCAACCCCGTCAACTTTGCTATGCATATTTGTTCGACACAGTTCGATGTCGTATCATCTTGGCGCGATGGGTGTGGACACAATTTGTCCACCCACCGTATCATGGTAAGAGACGCAGTCCTGCATGGAAGCGTCAGGCTACTGTCGCCAGGTCATGTGCAAGATCGTCAGATTCTCTGTGCCCCCTCCGCCAAGTTCTTCCCAGTCCCCTAGCCTCAGGGGTGACAAGAGCGCCGCAAGCCAAGGCGGCCGAGGCGACGCTGGTGGGGTGCCCGCAGGCGTTGAAAAACTACTGGACGACGCCAGCCGAGCATGCTATGGACGTGGACGGCGAGATGGCAGAGATGCCGCAGCCAGCAACCTCTGCGCTCGAGAAGCTGCGCCGGCGTGTGCGCACGCCGGTGCGGACGCGCAGCCGCAGCCGCCACTACGGGATGCGGCCAGGGCGGCCGACGACCAGCCGAGTACGGTATGGACGCGGAGGGCGAGATACAGTCAAAAACCCTAATAAGGACGCGCGGTAAGGACGCAAGACCCTTGGAAGCCGAAGTTGGGATTTTTGGGGCGGCGGACGACGAAAACCCCAAGGACGCAAGAGCAAGGAAGAGCAAGGACGCAAGGGTACCCTGAGCAAAGTCGCGCGTCCTTCTTAGGGTTTTTGACTGTAGCAAAGATGCCGCAGCCAGTGACGTCTGCGCTCGAGAGATTGCGTCGGCGTGCGCGCACTCCGGTGCGGGCGCGCAGCCGCGCTGCGGCCAGCATGCGGAGCGAGCCATGCGATGACCTGGGCTGCTGTGCCCAGTGGCGCGGCTGCAGCCTCGGACCGGGGAGCCCCAGCGGCCCGCCGTGGGGAGGCCAGAGCCGAAGGGCCAGGGGAAGGAAGAGGTCAGCAAGGCGTTGGGGGATCCAGGGCGCCCCTATGTAACTCCTTGTTCCCCTCTTTAGGCGACGAGCCCAGGGGGGAAATGAGAAGGAGAAGGCCTTCTCAGAAGGCCGCGGGACTTCTTAGAAGTCCGGGGGACTTCTGAGAGGTCTCCTTAGCCTATTTCGAATGCAGACTGAACTTCTCAGAAGCCCTCTCAGAAGTCCGGAAACTTCTCAGAAGCCTCGGAAGTCCCGCCCCTTCTCACTTCCCCCCCGCGCCCGCCGCCGACTCTTTGACTACCTACCAGACCACCCCAACCCAACCCGAAGACCCGAATTTGACCTGACTTTCGGGTTGGGCGCGGTACGGGTTCCGTGTGCTTTTGTCAACGTGCCTCGACCCCCCCCCCCACTGGAAACGGAGGGCAAATCGAGGCCTTCGGGTTGGGTTGGGGTGGTTTGGTGGGTGGTGACTCTTTCCTCCCTCGTCTCGGTCTTCCTTCTTCTCATCTCCCAGGCGCCTCCCCGGCTCCCGTTCCATGTTGTCTTGTCTGGTCTCGGGCTTCGATCGAGCTTCAGGCACAGGAGCGCAGCAGCGCAGCAGGAGCCACCGGAAGACGGGGAGCAGATGAGGCAGTGGTCCAGCACCGTCTGGTTGGCGGCGAGGGCGCGGTGCCAGAGGCGGGGCCCTGCCCAGACTGCCAGTCTGGTCACGACGACTTGAGGCTCCGCAGGACCAGCGCTGTCACCGCCTCGCTCCAGGCCGGGCTCTCGGTGAGCAGCGACGAGTGCGCCAGCCGAGCACTGGGCCTCGCTCTGCCCTTTTCCTGGCTCTGTGCGGAGGTCATAGGGCGTGGACTGTCTGCACGAACGCGCTGATGACACGAACGGCGACGCCGTCAATTCAACCTGTGACGAATACACGCGGAGGCCACGTCAAGTACGGCCAGCTGCGAAGTCGCGCATGCCACCAACGGGTATGACGGGACGGTCATGGATTGTACGAGATGATGCGAAGACGTGAATGCCACAGAGCATGACAGGAGGCCCGATGATGACACGAATGGTAGAACGGATGTGGATGCCACTGGCGACAACACGAAGGTCGATGGTGGCACGGTAGGCTACGAAATCGTCGTTTATACCGACGTGCGCGCAACAGGTCGAGGGTTTTACGAGCACTCTCGGCGTCATGAATGTCACTGGCGAGCACGGGCTGAAAGTCGAACATGGTCCGCTCGGCTGCGACGACTGCAGCGTCTGTTCCAGGACTGCGACGTGATGGATCGCGCGCTGGCGCAGGCGGCTGAAGCTCATGCTTAGCACCGCACGTGTGCTCCGGAGAGAAGAGGAAGAAGGAAGACAGGAGGGATGGGGTGAGGAACGCGGAGAAAGTAGAGAGGAACGCGAAGGGAGCTGGGAGAAGCGACGAGCAAGGATGAGGAGGAAGGATGAGGTAAAGGGCAAGGATGGAGTAAGAAGGAGAAAAGAAGAACTATGGGCGCGATTAGCAAGCGGAAGGAAGGAAGACGGAGCGAGGAGGGATCAGCGCGGGGCGAGAATGGAAGAGGGACTGGGAGAGGGTGGGAAGGAGGGAGGGTGATAGGGAGAAGGGAAGGGAGCGGCGGGAGTTGGGGCAAGAGACGAGGGAGACGGGACGAGGGAGAAGGGACAGGGAGAAGGGCAGATGATGAGGATGAACATGATGGCGAAGCGACGGACCAGGAGAAGGAGGGCAACGACGAAGATAATACTTGCCCTGGGGGAGAGGGAGGGGAGAGGCGGAGCAAGAGGAGGTGGACGATGAGTGGAGGAAGAGGAACACAAATAATGATAACTACCAAACGTGAGGCAGCATTACACAATCGCATCCGGCCTTACTCGGGTGAATGGCGTGACGGAGAAGGGTGAGGAGGAGGAGGATTCGGCGAAGAAGGGGCAGGGGGATCGTTTGGGGAGAAGGGGTAGCACGGGCAGGTCAGAAGGAGGATTGCTGGGGGGGGCCACGAGCAGCAAGAGCAGGATCGGGCGAAGAAGGATTACATCTCCGTCCAAACACGTCACACCATTATCCCCTGTCATCCAACTCCTTCCACGTCACCTCACTCTTCATCCCTCCTCGTCCCCTCCCTCTTCCTCGCCCGTTGCGCTGGGTAACGAACGGATCCACGCCTGGATTGCGACTCACGGGCACACACTGCCCATGACGTTCGTATGCGCCTGATGGAACTCGAACAACACATGCATCGAAGCAGTCGTGAAACGGAGGCCGAGGGATGCGTATGGACACATACATTGGTACTCTGGCGTGTCGCCGCGTCGGCTTCAGAGTCCTTGAGCTGCTGCTGCAAGGTCGCCACTGCCGTCGCAGCTTTCCCCCCGGCAGTCTGAGGATCCTCTGGGTCGCGCGGGTGGCCAACTGCTCCCGCTCCTGCTGCCACTCCTCCTCACTCCCACGCCGTCTCCTCCACCTCTGCCCCGCCCTCCTCCCCCTCATCCGCTCATCCCCTCCCCCTCGTCCTCCTCCAGCCTTTTACCACTCACCCCACTCCACTCCCTCTCTCCCTCGCTCGCCCCCGCTGTCCTCTCCTCCTCCTCCCGTGCGACCCTTCCCCGCTGCCCTCCCCCCCTCCGCCTTCTTCTTCTGCTGCTCTTCTGCCGCGTCGTCGCCTTGCTCCTCCTCCTCCCACCTCCGCCGCGGCCAGCACAGAAGAAGCAGGAGAACGGCGGCGCCGCAGGACGAGCGGGGGGCTCCTTGGGGGCGGCTGCGCCGACGCCTCCCGCTGGACGCGCCCCCCGCCCGGGAGGAGCATGCCGAGATCGACGGGTGGCGGGGGGCGGGGGACGGGGGGCGGCACGGGGCGGAGGGCGGCCGGGGGGGGGGGGGGGCATGGGGGCGAGGCAGTGGAGGGGGGGCTCGGGATACGACATGAAAGGTGAGAAGTCGGGGGGGACCGAAAGGGGTGGAGAGGAACGGGTAGGGAGAAGGAGGAGGAGGAGGAGGAGGAGGAGGAGGGAACAGAAGGTAGGGAGGGCAACGCCACACAAAGGAGCGCTACTTGTTCCCCGCATCCGGACTGGTGCTCTTGTTTTCTCAGACCATCCCCCGACCCTTCCGTCCTCATCCTCCTTCATCTCCTCCCTTTCTCATAAGCCACCGTGAAAAATGAATATCCCCCTGCCCTCCCAGTGCACCAGCGCCTCCTCATGTCTGCACTCCCCACAACATACAGGAGCCCCGATGGATACCACCTTGCCTTTCCAGCCGCGACTGTCCCCACAAACCCAACTCGACGACCCTCCACAACACCAGGCTCGATGCTTCGATCTCCCCTCGAATGAGGCCGCGTCGACCGCACGAGCCCCGCCTCCACCTGCACGCACCTCCACTGCGAGAGACCGTGGGAGGATACCTCTTACCCCACGAGCCCATGTGCAGGGAAGCCGCGCGGGGGGCACGGCTCCGACCCTCACCCGTGGAGTGTGCTCTGCGCGGGGGCGCGGCCCCTATGCGCACGTTGGTCGTTGGTCCACATCTTGGTCTCGCTCGATTAAACTGCGTATTCATGTACCAAACCTGGAACCACCCGCTTGGGCTCTTGTCGATTCGGGAAACGCTGCCTGGGGGGCATCGCGTGCACTCCACGGTACGATCAGATAGGTAGGTAGGTATCGCGGGCGCTTACCACTTCTCCCTCGTGTGCCTTGGGGCTCAGGGTGTTCACGGGCATGTCTAAGTGCGCTATGAGACTCGTCTGGCGACCTTTATCTCATCCTCCCCTTTCTCCTCCTACTCCTTCGTCGCTCCTCCTTGTCCTAGCCCCCTGAAACTCATCCTCACCCTCTTCCTCCTCTCCCTCATCCCATCCTCATCCTCATCCATATGTTATTCATCCTCTTCTATGGCAGACATGCAAGTGCGGAAGGCCAGCGGGAATAGGGTCGTCGGCGTCGTGAACGTCGGCGTCGTCGTCGGCGTCGTCGTGGTCGCGAGAGGGGAAGAGGCTGAAGGAGAGAGGGAAGGAGAGGGGAGGGCAGGAGAAGGGAGGGAGTGAGGCAGGGAGGGCAGGAAGCAGGGAGGCAGGAACGGCAGAAAGAGAGGGAGCGAGGGAGGACGCGAGGAAGGGAGCAGCGGCTGAGTTGGGATTCGTCGTCCCTCCACCTCCTCCGCCTCCTCAATCTTTCCCTCGGCCTCCTCCTCCTCCGCCTCCTCCCCCTCCTCGTCCTCCTCCTCCATCCTCTGTCGTCTTCCTCTGTCCTCGTTGGCCTCATCCTGCCACTCCTCGTTAGCCTCATCCTCAACCTCCTCTCCTCCTCCTCCCCCTCCTCGTCCTCCTCCTCCATCCTACTTCCCCTGTAAATCAGTTCGCCCTGCCGCACCCCGACACGTGTCGGTAGGGCGGGCCTGGTGTCTCGCCTGAGGCGGCATCACCATGCATGGTCCTGACACTGACAATTTGCAAACAATGTCACGGATGGCGGGCTGGTCGTTTTCAAAGCGTGGCTCTCGCCTGAACGCCGCACACGTTCGTCTGCGACCCACCCGCGACCCACCCGCGATCCACCCGCGACCCGCCCACGACCCGGCACGCGACCCACCCGCGACCCACCCGCGACCCACCCGTGACCCACCCCGCGACCCACCCGCATTGCGTTAACGGAAAGAAGGGTCCGGGGCGGACTCGTTGCATTATTTGGTTTAACAAAAAATAGGAGAGAAAAAAAAAGAGGCTCCTGCGGCGGGCTTCTTCAGAGCCTCGCAGACTGCCGACGTCCCCCCCGACCCCTCACTCTGATCCGCGACCGTGGGTTGCTACGTATACGCAACCATGCCCTTAAGGCACGCGTTGGAGTGCTCTCAGGCTCCTTGTTCGATCCCGTGGCGCCTCAGTCGTCAATCCTGAGGCGTCGTCAAGGGGCCCGGCCCCCAGATCGCGGAGTCTGCCGGGGCCTGCCGCGTGGCGCCTCGGGACCGAGGGCATCTTGTCGCGCGACTTGTTCGGCCCCAAGAGGGCCCCAAGAGAGCCCCAAGAGGCGCACAAGATGATCCCAAGGGGGCCAGAATCGCCGAACAATCGGTTTCAGTCGCCAAAAAAGGCGCTCAAGAGGTCCCAGCAGGCCTCCCAGAGCCTTCCTAAAGAGGGCCGCGAGAAGCAAAAATCAATTAGCCTGGCGAAGGACCCAACCATATGCAATTGTGAGTAATGCTGGTGTGAGTACCGTCTTCGGTGGATCTCCCTATGGGGCCACGAACCGTTTGAGGGGTGTGCCGAAATGGGTGTGGGGGCGGCATGCGAACGATGCCACTGGGGCCTTCGGTGGAGCTCCTATGGGGCCACGAAACGTGTGAGGGGTGCCGAAGTTGGTGTGGGGGCGGCATGCGAACGCAGCCACTGGGGCCTTCGGTGGAGCTCCCTGTGGGGCCACGAAACGTGTGAGGGGTGTGCCGAAATTGGTGTGGGGGCGGCATGCGAACGCAGCCACTGGGGCCTTCGGTGGAGCTCCCTGTGGGGCCACGAAACGTGTGAGGGGTGTGCGAAATGGGTGGTGGGGAGGCATGCGGACCCTGCCACTGGGCCTTCAGTGGAAATCGGGGCCACGAAACGTGTGAGGGTGTGCCGAATGGGTGTTGGGGAGGCATACGAACCAGGCCACTGGGGCCTTCGGTGGAGCTCCCTATGGGGCCACGAAACGTGTGAGCTCCGTGGGGCGCGGTGAAACCCCCACTGGGGCCTTCGGTGGAGCTCCCTATGGGGCCACGAAACGTGTGAGGGTGTGCCGAAATGGGTGGTGGGGAGGCATGCGGACCCTGCCACTGGGGCCTTCGGTGGAGCTCCCTATGGGGCCACGAAACGTGTGAGGGGTGTGCCGAAATGGGTGGTGGGGAGGCATGCGGACCCTGCCACTGGGGCCTTCGGTGGAGCTCCCTATGGGGCCACGAAACGTGTGAGGGGTGTGCCGAAATGGTGGTGGGGAGGCATGCGGACCCTGCACTGGGGCCTTCGGTGGAGCTCCCTATGGGGCCACGAAACGTGTGAGGGTGTGCCGAAATGGGTGGTGGGGAGGCATGCGGACCCTGCCACTGGGGCCTTCGGTGGAGCTCCCTATGGGGCCACGAAACGTGTGAGGGGTGTGCCGAAATGGGTGGTGGGGAGGCATGCGAACGCAGCCACTGGGGCCTTCGGTGGAGCTCCCTATGGGGCCACGAAACGTGTGAGGGGTGTGCCGAAATGGGTGGTGGGGAGGCATGCGGACCCTGCCACTGGGGCCTTCGGTGGAGCTCCCTATGGGGCCACGAAACGTGTGAGGGGTGTGCCGAAATGGGTGGTGGGGAGGCATGCGGACCCTGCCACTGGGGCCTTCGGTGGAGCTCCCTATGGGGCCACGAAACGTGTGAGGGTGTGCCGAAATCGGTGGTGTTGATGATGAGGATGATGATGCTGCTGATGATGATGATGATGATGATGATGATGATGATGATGATGATGATGATGATGATGATGATGATGATGATGATGATGATGATGATGATGATGATGATGATGATGATGATGATGATGATGATGATGATGATGATGATGATGATGATGATGATGATGATGATGATGATGATGAGAGGAGGGAGGGGGGGGGAGGAGGAGGAGGTGAGGAACGCGGGGCGCCGTCTCTTCAAAACGAGGACCCAACACCACAGGATGGTTGGGAATGATTGTCCTAAGGTGTTTCACGTTTTTGAGGCTCCTCCACCGTTCGAGCATCGAACGCTCCAAGACGTCCCAAGAGGCCCTCAAGACCGCTCCAAGACGGCCAAAGAGGCCCCCAAGAGGGCCCCAAGACGGCTCAAGAGGTCCCCAAGACGGCCAAAGAGGCGCCCAAGACGGCCCAAGAGGGCCCCAAGATGGGCCCACGAAGGGGAACACGAACCGAAAATCAGAGCCTTCCGCCCAAAGAGGCACCCAGGAGGTTCCAAGAGGCCCCGAAGAGGCCCCAAGTGGCCCTCGAGAGGCCCCCACGGGACCCCAAGAGGCCCCCAAGAGGACTCAGAACAGCCCCCCAGGGGCCTCAGAACTACCTGCAGGAGGCCCCAGAGAGGCCTCGACGAGATCCCAACGAACATCCAAGAGGCCTCAGACCCACAACCCTGGCAAGCAGCGCGATGGGCCGAAGGCAATTAAACATAGATGTAAACACAAGGCGTCCGTAAACATATATACTGATCTATGCTTAAAAAGCTATGGGAGAGGTGATGGACCGACGTTGAGAAAGGTTGCTAAATAAGGGTATGACCATCCGTGCGATGCAGATCCTTCTCAGATCCGCGTGGGTGTGTACCGACATGGGACAGCATCCGTCAGACTAAACCTCTCAGGGTTCGGCTGCGCCTTGTCTACGTAACAACACATCCGAATCATAGAATTGGAAAGACCGTCCGTCCGATGGCTCACTTATCGAAGCAGACCCGATGTGCAAAACGTGTATGTGCCCAGAGATAATGCATGAGTGCTTTATGGGGAACGACAGGAATTCCATTGCTAGCACCCGCGGGGGTCGCAAAGACCATATGACAGGATGTGCCCAACAGCATCGTCTGCACATAACGCCCTGCAGCTAACAACACCAGATCCACCAGTACAGACGTACACAACAGCAACATGCCAGCCTTATCCCTTGTTAGTCCTCAAACAAACCCTCCCACTAACATGATGCAAGCGAAAACCGAGCCTGCAGCTCACCGTCTGTAAACATTAACATCCAACACACATGCCCATCCACCCAATCGTCATCAGCCCAGCCATCACCAACATCCGAGTCCGCAGATCGCCGACTTACCATAGATCAACGATCCAGCATCGCTACACGTGCCATCGCTAGCGGAATCGCCTTATTTACCGTATCCAACATCGCATGTGTAACACCGTGGCCAGCGCCAACGTGTTAACCCGATAGGCCGACATAGCTGCCCCAGCTCAGCGTGCCTCCAAGGGGCCCATGGCGGCTCCAGCTGGCCACGGAACGTCCCAATCACACCCCCGATCACACCAAAAGGTCTTTCGGCCGTGGATCAGTCTCGTAGGCTCGCTTCCGGTTGCCTGATTGGACCCAGGTCTGAAGGTGGACCCTGCATTGCCCTGGGCAGAGCCTCGAGGAGAGCCCAGAAGAGCCCCCAACACGGCCCCACAGGCGCCCAAGGGCCCCCCCCCCCGTCCCAAACGATCCAGGAAACCTGAATTGAAGGGGCCCTGGGGCACACAAATGAATACACACAAATGACAGGATCCCCCATAGTTTCCAATAGTTTCCCGGGCTTTGTCTCCCCCCACTTCCCATAGTTTCCGATATTTTCATAAGACATCGACGATTACTTGTGCCTGTGTGTGTGTGTGTTTTCCCTCCTGATGAATGTCCCCGAGACGGGCTCCCACGGGCTGTGTCTTGCAGCTTTGAGCTCGCCCCATCGGTTGTCTTCGCCGACGTCCTCCCAGACTGCCCCCAGCTGCCCCCCACGGCCCCTGCGCCCCCGAGGGCGCCCAAAGGGAGCCCGAGGGAGCCACGGGCGGCGCCCCAAACGGGCCCAGAGAGAGAACCAGAGGGGAGGGAGAGAGAGAGAGAGAGAGCGAGAGAGAGAGAGAGAGAGAGAAAACAAAGAGAGAGAGAGAGAGAGAGAGAGAGAACATCGCCCAAGATTTGGACGGAGTCCTCAGATGGCCACGAGAAGCTGCAACTCGCGCTGGGAAGGTTCAGCATGGAAAGGGAGGGAACCTGCAGCAACAGAGAAGGAGAGAGAGAGAGAAAGCACGCGAGAAAGCGGGGAAGGGATAAGTATGTAGAGAGAGAGGGAGAGGGAGAGAGAGAGAGAGAGAGGGAGAGAGAGAGGGAGAGAGAGAGAGAGAGAGAGCGAGAGAGAGAGAGAGATAGAGAAAGACCGCGGCACTTGGGGGAGGCGGGTGTCTCGCCCACTGCGCAAATTCGCCTTAAACGGTTGCCAAAGTGTTCAGGGTTGTTATGGTTGAAGTCCCACGAACGGTGCTCTTGTACATTAAAGTATTGACAGGACGCAACAGTCACTTTGATCCGCTGCGCTGGAAGCCCAGGATGCAGGTTCTGGCGCAATTTGGGATTGCCAGGACGCAGAAATCACGCTGATTCGCGGCGCCGAAATCAAATGGATGGCGTTCGGGCGCGATTGTGGATTCTAACGGTTGCCGTCCGATGGGGCACTTCCCTCAGTGAAACTACAGTATTGTAGGGACCTCTGAGGAGGGAACTTGGAGGGATGGGGGGCATTTGTTGCAAAATCGTTGGCGCGTCTTGGGTTTACTCCGGTCCTCCTCCTCCTCCTCCTCCTCCTCCTCCTCCTCCGGGGCACAGCTCACGGGGGCATGTCTATGTTCGATCATCGGGCCCTCATAAAATTAGCCTGGCGAAGGACCCAACCATATGCAGTTGTGAGTTGCTGGTGTGAGTACCGTCTTCGGTGGATCTCCCTATGGGGCCACGAACCGTTTGAGGGGTGTGCCGAAATGGGTGTGGGGGCGGCATGCGAACGTTGCCACTGGGGCCTTCGGTGGAGCTCCTTATGGGGCCACGAAGCGTGTGAGGGGTGCACCGAAGTTGGTGTGGGGGCGGCATGCGAACGCAGCCACTGGGGCCTTCGGTGGAGCTCCCTATGGGGCCACGAAACGTGTGAGGGGTGTGCCGACATGGGTGTGGGGGCGGCATGCGGACGCAGCCACTGGGGCCTTCGGTGGAGCTCCGTATGGGGCCACGAAACGTGTGAGGGGTGTGCCGAAATGGGTGTGGGGGCGCATGCGAACCCAGTCACTGGGGCCTTCAGTGGAAATCCCCATGGGGCCACGAAACGTGTGAGGGATGTGCCGAAATGGGTGTTGGGGAGGCATACGAACCAGGCCACTCCTTCGGACTGGGGCCCCTCGGTGGAGCTCCCTATGGGGCCACGAAACGTGTGAGGGGTGTGCCGAAATGGGTGGTGGGGAGGCATGCGGACCCTGCCACTGGGGCCTTCGGTGGAGCTCCCTATGGGGCCACGAAACGTGTGAGGGGTGTGCCGAAATGGGTGGTGGGGAGGCATGCGGAAATGGAGCCACGGACCCACTGGGGCCTTCCGAAATGGGTGGTGGGGAGGCATGCCCCTGCCACTGGGGCCTTCGGTGGACGAAACGTGTGAGGGGTGTGCCGAAATGCCACTGAGCTCCCTATGGGGCCACGAAACGTGTGAGGGGTGTGCCGAAATGGGTGGTGGGGAGGCATGCGAACCCTGCCACTGGGGCCTTCGGTGGAGCTCCCTATGGGGCCACGAAACGTGTGAGGGGTGTGCCGAAATGGGTGGTGGGGAGGCATGCGGGCCACTGGGGCCTTCGGTGGAGCTCCCTATGGGGCCTTCGGTGGAGCTCCCTATGGGGCCACGAAACGTGTGAGGGGTGTGCCGAAATGGGTGGTGGGGAGGCATGCGGACCCTGCCACTGGGGCCTTCGGTGGAGCTCCCTATGGGGCCACGAAACGTGTGAGGGGTGTGCCGAAATGGTGGTGGGGAGGCATGCGGACCCTGCCACTGGGGCCTTCGGTGGAGCTCCCTATGGGGCCACGAAACGTGTGAGGGGTGTGCCGAAATGGGTGGTGGGGAGGCATGCGGACCCTGCCACTGGGGCCTTCGGTGGAGCTCCCTATGGGGCCACGAAACGTGTGAGGGGTGTGCCGAAATCGGTGATGATGATGATGATGATGATGATGATGATGATGATGATGATGATGATG
>CAUYUJ010014455.1:343587-403871 GCA_963575745.1 Prorocentrum cordatum
TGCTGGTGATGCTGGTGATGATGGTGACGGTCCTGGTAACGATGCTGGTAGTGATGCTGGTGATGCTGACACTTATGATGATGATGATGATGATGATGATGATGATGATGATGATGATGATGATGATGATGATGATGATGATGATGATGATGATGATGACGGTGGCGTTGATGATGATAATGATGATTCTTATGATAAGAGTGATGAGTATGCCGATGCTGATGATGATGATAATAATGATGATGATGATGATGATGGTGATGATGATAATAATGATGATGTTGATGATGATGATGATGATCATGATGATGGCGGTGGTGACCATGGCGATGGCGATGGTGGTGGTGGTGATACTGGCGATGGGGTTCAAGAGCTGTGCTACTAACTGACCCTACAGGTTCCGACCTCAAGGCGCACGCCGGGACAAGGGCCCGCGGCCCCCAGGGGCCAACGGCGGTGCGCCAGGGCCCACACGGTCCCAGGCCAGAGCCGCCCAGAATGCCAAGACGAGTCCACTCGACGGGGGAAATGCTCAAAAGTGGGTCGCCCACACGGAACGGGCCCAGGGTCCCGGGCCGCATGATGATGATTATGATGATGACGATGATGGTGATGATGACGCTGGTGACGAGGTTGATAGTGGTGATGATGGTGGTGATGCTGATGATTACGATGGTGGTGCTGGTGATGAAGGCGATGATGGTGATGATTTTTCCCACCCACCCCAACTAGCGCCGAGCCGGCTTGAGTCCTCCCCACCAAGAGCGGAAAACGACGACGGAACGAGGGAAAAGAGGAGAAAGACGAGGCCGAGGGGAAAGCAATGACAACCGCAAAGCGCAGAGACGACATCGCGGGAAGACAGGAAACGAGAGGGCAGGCGACAAAACGACGAGACAAAACGAAAAGAGCCAGAACGACGCGAGACGGGTCCGAGGCTCTGGCTCCACCCAGTAGAAGGGGACGAAGTACACGATGAACAGGCCGGGGAAGTCACGGAGACCATAACCTCAAAGCCACCCATCACACACTGGCAATCATGTCAGGATCCTCCACAACAGACCGGCGACCATCTCAAGACCGAGGACCACATACGGGCGACAATCTCAAATCCAAGACCGCATTCATTCTCCAGCTGGACCCGATACGATGAAGATTTTCTCATCCAGCATGCCGCCACACTGCGGCGTGCTGGAGGGTTGCCAAACTCGCGGAGTAACTTCGGGTCAGGCTCCGCATGCTCGCCATCGGGATACACCTTCAAGCATGCAGCGCTGGCCTTGCGAGCTCCTGAGCTCCTCCCAACGCGCTCGATCCTGGGGCCATCAAGGAAGCTGGCGTAACGATCAACGAACAACTCAAGAGGCCAATCGTGGTGCTGACGGGAGTGCGAAGCAACATCTCCATCTCTATGTACAGCAGCAGGAACCACAGGAATGGGAGCATCACCAGCACGTGGGGGTAATAACGAACGTATATCGCAACAGACTGCTCCAACGCAGTATGAATCTCAGCCACATGACCTGCCCGACGGTGCACCAAATGAGCAGCGCAGAAATAAACAAGCATTGCCTGACACTCCGAGTCCCGAAGATGTCCAGGTAGCTGCTCGACGATACGATCTGATCCGGGAGGGGCAGGACCAAGCACTCGCCCATAAGCCAATGCAGCAATGAAGTAGCAGTAGACCCACGACAGGCCATACTCTCATCACGTGCATCTCTGCAAGAAGCAATGGCTTCGCGCAGCCGCGCGCCACGAAGGGGCTCAGGGATATTACCCCCGTGACCTGGATCGCTGCCTCCACCAGGATTTGGACTGTGAAGCGGTTCGCCACCGGAGTAAAGTTCAGGCACCTACGCTGCGCCGTGCTCCGCCTCTTGGTCATCAGGCCCATCACGACAATCAGGGAGGCCACCGCCATCACCGGGGAACACATGCATAGGAGCGTAGACAAGCAGCTCTTGAAGAAGAACGTCCCCATTGCCACCAGAGGGCCAGAACATAGGTGCCGCCGTGCTGGAGGGGGAAGGGGGTATAGCTGTATAGCCGGTAGAGGAAGAGCAATTTGTTGATGCCGAGGTGCCTTGGGTGGTGGACCTGCCGTAGACCACGGGCCGCCTGAACCAGACTGCCACGGGTCAGGCATCCTGGGGCCCCAGCCTCCATGCCACGGGCCAGGACCCTGTGCATCATTGTCATCGTCACGATCAAGTCGAGAACCGCGCGGGCCTCAACCACCAGCATCATCATCATCGCCAGCATCGTTGTCCGCGTCAAAGGGCAGCTCCTGCCCAGGCCACGGTGAGAGCCATAGCCCAACCTCATGGCGACCATCATTGTGACGATGGCCACGGTCGACAACCGTGTGCAAGTTCACGAGGTGGCCAATCAAATCAAGCATGCCAATGGCTGCAGTGCGTGCAAAGGGAGAGAACGGCTGGGCCTCTTCGACAATCAGCTTGATATTGCACCTCTCCTGCATCGCCGCCGCGCAAGCTGAGGTATGCACACCTATCCCCTTCTGCACCAGCCGCTGCAGCCATGCCAGCCGAGCCACGACGACCCTTCCACCCCGCGGGCGGGCGCAAGTGCGCCAAGGAAGCCCTCGGCCAAGCAGGTGCCTGTGGCAAATGGGCTATGGCGATGCGGATGCTGATGGTGATGATGATGATGATGATGATGATGATGATGGTGGTGGTGATGATGATGATAACGATGATGATGGTGTTGATGATGATGATGATGATGATAATGATGATGGTGTCGGTGATAGTGATGATGATGTTGATGCTGATGATGATGGTGCGGATTAGGCTGCTGACGATGGTGATGATGACGATGCTGATCATGGTGATGGTAATGATGACGATTATGCTAATGATGAGACTGGTGATGATGATGATGATGATGATGATGATGATGATGACGATGCTGATGATGATGATGGTAATGATGACGAGTATGCTAATGATGAGACAGGTGATGATGATGATAATGGTGGAGATGGTGATGATGATGCTGATGCTGATGATGCGAATGATAAGAATAATAATAAGAATAACAAACATGGAAATAACATTAGTAATGATACTAATGATGATGATGACGATGATGATGATGATGGTGATGATGATGATGGTGATGGTGATGCTGATTATGATGAGTACGGTGATGATGATAATGATGATGATGGCGATCACTATGATTACGATGATGGAACTTATGATGCTGATGACAATGCTTTATGATGCTGATGATGATAATGATGATAACGATGCCGCTGATGATGGTATTGCTGATGATGATGGTGATAAAGATGATGGTGATGTTGATGGTGACGATGCTGATGATGCTGCGGATGACGATGATGACGATGCGGATGCTGATGGTGATGATGATGATGCTGATGATCGTGATGACGCTGATGATGCTGCTAATGATGATGGTGATGATGGTGATGGTGAGGATGATGATGGTAATGATGATGATGCTGATGATGATGATGATGATGATGATGATGATGATGATGATGATGATGATGATGGTGATGGTGATGGTGATGGTGATGGTGATGATGGTTGTGATGCTAATGGTGATGATGCTGAATATGCCGACTGATCTGATGATAGCGATGATGATCATGATGAATGTGATGATGATGATGATGACGACGATGACGATGTCCCGGGCGCTGCCAAGGCTCCCTGGAGGTCGAGACCCTGCGGCTTATACCGTGCCCCATGCCGTGAGCGCCGCCGCACCCGGGCGCGGCGAGAGCGGCTGGGGTGAAACCGCCACACCGAACGATACGCGGAGCGGGCGCCGCAGAGAGAGCAGGAAGCCTCGGGTCGGGCGAAAGGAGGAGGAGGAGGAGGAGGAGGAGGAGGAGGAGGAGGAGGAGGAGGAGGAGGAGGAGGAGGAGGAGGAGGAGGAGGAGGAGGAGGAGGGAGGAGGAGGAGGAGGAGGAGGAGGAGGAGGAGGAGGAGGAGGAAGGAGGAAGGAGGAAGGAGGAGGAGGAGGAGGAGGAGGAGGGGGAGGAAGGAGGAAGGAGGAAGGAGGAAGGAGGAAGGAGGAAGCCTCTCCTTTCGGGTCGTCGTGTCAGGTCGGGGGATAGCAAAGGGGGGGTTTGAGAATCAGCTCGCGTAGCTGATTTTCCCGGCGCCTCCCGGCGCCGGAGGCGGCTATGTATCGAGGAATGGGCCCCTCGGCGGGGCCGAAACCAGCTGCATGCAGCAAATTTCGTAAACCCCCCTTTCCCAATCCCCCCCTTTCGCCCGACCCGAAAGCCGCGCTACACGTGGCACCGCACCCCACGGGCAGCGCTGCCCAGGAGCTGCGAGCTCGAGCGCTTACCTCCTCCTGCGGCGCGACGGGGATCTGCTCTCGGACGGGGAGCGCGAGGAGTCGCCCTTCCTCTTCTTTCCCTTGGCGCCGGCCTTGGACTTCTTCGCGGGAGCCTCCTTCTTCCCCTTCTTTCTCGGCGCCTCGGAGTCCGAGCGGCTGTCCGAGCGGCCCTTCTTCTTGCCCGCCTTCTTCTTTGCGGGCCTCCGTCTGCTCTCGCTCTCGCTCCCCGAGCGCGACCTGGATCTCTCCGGCTGGGGCTTCCTCTTCGGGCTTCGCCGCGCTTCCTCCTCGGCCTTCTTCTCCTCCTCGCGCTTCTGCCTGAGCGCCTCGCGCTTGGCCTGCACGGCCTCCTCCTTCTCCTTGTACTCCGCGTCCGCCTTCTCCTTCTCCGTCTGGGCCGAGGCGAGCGCCTTCTGCAGACTTCCGGCCCACTTGGCCAGCTGCGAGTTCTCTCCGTCGGTCAGGCTCAGGCGAACCTCGTTCTTCAGATCGGCGTCATCCTTCATCAACTTTTCGACGTCCGCACAGCCCTTCTCTGCCGCGACGGCGAACAGGCGCGCCGTGATGGCCTTCAGCTTCTCCTTCCTGGCGGTGATGTCTTGCTGAGTCGGCCAAGGGAAGCTGGTGAGCACCTTAGGGCTGGCTCCCGCCATGCTGAGAAGAAAATCTCTCTTCATGGAGAGCGACCTCAGAGAATTCTCTAGTCCGCCACCGTGGCCTGCGCACGCTGAGGCCTTGGAAGAATGCACGGAGCTGTCTGGCAGGACTCCTGCACTCTACTATGGGACCCCCCCTCTGACCCCCGTCTCACTGCATGCACCTCCCCCCTCTCGAGGCCACTCGTCCTCCTCCTCCTCCTCCTCCTCCTCCTCCTCCTCCTCCTCCTCCTCCTCCTCCTCCTCCTCCCCCTCGTAAAAATCATCCTGACAAGGGACCCAACCACATGCGGTTGTGAGCACCGCAGCTGTGAATATCTTCTTCGGCGGACTGCCCTACGTGGCCACGAGGAGCGTACCGAAATGTGTCGGCGGCGAGGCGACGGCCCGTCCAGTCCTCCGACGCTCCCGCTCCCCCCGCTGCGAACCCCCCGGGGCCCTCGACCCCAGACGACGGCGAAGACGGCGACGGCGACGACGGCGACGACGACGACGACGACGACGGCAGCGGCGGCGGCGGCGACAACGACGACGGCGGCTACGACGAAGCCGTGTCGCCCGTCGCTCTCCCCGAGCGGGGCACCCAGGACCGTTAGAACTCAACCGAGACGGAAGAACCCGCCCCACGAGACTCGATCGTCAGAAAAAAACTAACGTGCTTGCGTGGCGCTTGCGTGGTGGGCGCTGCTTGAATGCTGGCATGAGGTGTTCGGCCCAGAGGCAGGGGTCTGCAATCCCGCAGCACCTTCACAGCATTGAAGAACGCGTTTTCTGACAAGTGCCCGAACTATTGAGGCACCCTGTGGGGCTATGGGGCCACAAACAAAAAGTGTGAGGCGTGTGCCGAAATTGGTGCGGCGGACGCATGTGGACGGTGCCACTGGGGCACTGGGTCGAGCTCCATGCGGGGCCACGAAACGTGTGAGTCGTGTGCCGACATGGGTTGTGGCGCACGCGTGTGGACGATGGCACTGGGGCCTGCGGTGGAGCTCCCAATGGGGCCACGAAACGTATGAGGGGTGTGCCAAAATAGGTGCGGCGGACGCATGTGGACGGTGGCACTGGGGCCTTGGGTGGAGCTCCCAATGGGGCCACGAAGCGTGTGAGGGGTGTGTGCTAAAATGGATGCGGCGGACGCATGTGGACGGTGGCACTGGGGCCTTGGATGGAGCTCCCTATGGTGCAACGAACCGTGTGAGGGGTGTGCCGACATGGGTGTGGCGGACGCATGTGGACGGGGCCACTGGGGCCTTGGGTGGAGCTCCCTGCGGGGCCACGAAACGTGTGAGTGGTGTGCCGACGTTGGTGTCGCGGACGCATGCGGACGGTGCCACTGGGGCCTTGGGTGGAGCTCCCATTGGGGCCACGAAGCGTGTGAGGGGTGTGTGCTAAAATGGGTGCGGCGGACGCATGTGGACGGTGCAACTGGGGCCTTGGGTGGAGCTCCCAATGGGGCCACGAAACGTGTAAGCGTGTCCCGAAATGGGTGCGGCGGACGCATGTGGACGGTGGCACTGGGGCCTTGGGTGGAGCTCCCAATGGGGCCACGAAACGTGAGGGGTGTGCCGACATGGGTTTGGCGGACCCATGTGGACGGTGGCACTGGGGCCTTGGATGGAGCTCCCTATGGGGCCACGAAGCGTGTGAGGGGTGTACCGACATGGGTGTGGCAGACGTATGTGGACGGTGCCACTGGGCCTTGGGTGGAGCTCCCTGCGGGGCCACGAAACGTGTGAGTGGTGATGTTGATGGTGACGGCGATGATAATGATGATGATGATGATGATGATGATGATGATGATGATGATGATGATGATGGTGATGATGACGATGATGACGATGACGGTGATGATGACGGTCGTGATGATGATGCTGATGATGATGATGATGATGGTGATGATGACGATGACGATGCTGCTGATGACCATGACGCTGATGATGACAAAGATGATGATGATGATGATGATGATGATGATGCTGATGATGATGATGATGATGATGATGATGATCATGATTGACGGAGGGAGGAGGGGGAGGAGGAGGAGCGAGGAGAGGGCGCGGGGCGCTGTCTCTTCAACGCGAGGACCCAACACTACAGGATGGTTGGGAACCAAAAGATCCGCGCTCTCGATGCAACGATCCTTCGTTTCAAGCGGTGGATCCGCATCAAGAGCTTCCAAGACGGCCCGTACAGGCAGCCAAGGAAACCAAGATGGTCCACGATGCCTCGAATACGGCCCAAGGTGCCCGCAAGGCGGCCCGATGTCCCCAAGACGGCCCAAAAGGGCCACAAGAGGACCTCCAACAGGGCCCGAAAAAAGCCACAGCGGGACCTCCCAACGCCGAAAAGCCGCATTGGATCATGCTCGCATCCTCGCCGCCCCGGGCTTCCATCAGCTCAAGACGGGCCAAGGCGCCCGCACGATGGCCCCACGACGGCCCAAGAGGCCCCCCCAGAGTGTCCCAAGATGGCCCAAGCGGTCCCGCGAGGACCCAAGAGGCACCCAAGACGGATCCACTGCGGCCCAAGAGGGCCTCCCGTGGGACCCAGGACGGTCTCAGGAGGCCTCGCGCCTGCTCCAAGGCTGCCCCACGAGGGCCCCCGGGCACCCTCTATACCGCCCAGGGGGGCTCCAAGGCAGCCCAGGAGAGCCCCAAGACGGCGCAACTGGGCCCCCAAACGGCCCAAGAGGGTCCCAAGGGACCCTGAAGACTACATCACAAGAGGCCAAGACAGACCCAAGACGACCACAACGACTTCTATGAAAGCTCCTCCAATAGTGAAGACGAAAGGTGTCACACGTGACGGTGTTCCTCGTCCTCCTCCACCTCCTCCTCCTCCTCCTCCTCCTCATCGCCCTCCTCTTCTTTCTCCTCCCCCTCCTTACCTTTTGTTCCTCTTCCTCATCCTCCTCCTGTTTCTCCTCCGCCTCCTTCTCATCCTTCTCCTCCTCATGATCATCATCATCATCATCATCATCATCATCATCATCATCATCATCATCATCATCATCATCATCATCATCATCATCATCATCATCACCACTATCATCATCATCATCACCATCATCGTCATCCTCATCATCGTCATCAGCAACATCGTCATCATCATAATCAGACTCATCAGCATCATCATCATCTGTATCAGCATCATCATCGTCGTCGTAGTCGTCGCCGTCGTCGTCGTCGACATAATCATCATCATCACAATCAGCATCGTCATTATCCTCATCCTCTACCTCCTCTCCCTCCTACACAGCCCCATTCATCATCATCCTAATCACCATCATTATCATCATCATCAACATAATAATGATCGTCCCAACCATCATCATCACCAACATCATCATCATCACCACCACCATCACCGCAACTACAGCCACAACCGCCATCATCCTCATCATCATCCTCGTCATCCCCCTCATCGTCCCGCTCAACCTTATCATCAGCATCATCATCAGCAGCAGCATCATCATCTTCAGTAGCAGCAGCAACAGCAGCAGTAGCATCTGCATCAGCGTCAACATCAGCATCATCATAGATGGCCGCGTGGGCTCGAGCCTGTTCGGGAGGACGCCAAGCCCTCCGTCGCGCTTGCTTTCGCCGCCCCCGAGCCCGTCGCCCGCTGGCGGCCGTGCACGTCAGATGCCGCTGGAGTGCCGCCCGCTGCGCCTCCGCGCGGAGACGCTGGAGCGCACGGGGCAGGGCGGTGCGCCCCGCCCGCCGGGCGGCGCCCGCGGCGCCGTTGGCCGAGCAGCTCACCAGCCTTCCCGCCGCAGGCGGGGCGGAGCTGGTTGCCCTGGCCCTTCGTGAGGCCGTGGTCGGGCGCCGCCCGCGGGGCCGAGATGGAGCTCCTGATGCACCTCCTGGCAGTGTTCAGGCTGCTCCAGGCCTGCTGCTGCCGGACGGCCTCCCGGCTGCGGGAGCTCGGCGAGGGCATCCAGGAGCCGGCGCCCGAGGCGGGTGTGGTGCTGTCCCGCCCTTCGCCGTGGCCAGCTGTGTGGAGCTCGGGGCCAGTGCGCTGGCGTGCGGCGCCATGGTCTCGGCAATCGTGGCGCTGAAGGCGGACGTGCTGATGCACAAGGCTGGGGCTCGCTGGGTCGTCAGATCCATCGACGTGCTCGCCATCGGCCAGGCTGGAGGTGCGACCACCCTCGTGGTGCTGCTCGGCTTCGGCGTGCTGGTCAGGAGCGCAGTCGCTGAAAGGCTGTTGAGCGCCATGGCGCTCGTGCGCCGTGTCACTTTGCTCACTAGCCAATGGTATCGTGTCTTTCTTTCCTCCTCGCGGATTCGCTCGTCGTGCCGCTGTCGGCGGTCGTGCTGCGGTACTGCGGCCACGGGGCTCTCGGGGTCGCCATGTCCATCACATTCCTCTCCTGGCAGCTGCACCGCCTTGCCCGCTCGGCCCGCATGGTCAGCAAGGTGATGGTCTTCGGCGTAAGCGCCAACTTGCGCGCGCAGCTGCCATGACCCTCCATTTGCGGACGGCGCTGTGAAATGCTGTCGGGCCGCCGCGCCGGTGAGGATGAATTACATGGTTCTCTTGAATGCCGCGCTGTGCCAGCGCCGACTTGTCAGAGCCCTAGCATGCGTGCATAGAGGCGGTGCGTGGCGGGCGGGTCGGTGGGGGTGCGGTGGGGTTCCACGCTCTCCTCGACTCCGTCCAAAGCCTCGTGACGTTATGTGCATTACGGTTCCGATCATCAATAACATCACAATCATCACCATCACCATCACCAACACCATCACCATCATCCTCGTCGTCCTCATCTAAATAATAATCATCATCATCATCATCATCATCATCATCATCATCATCATCATCATCATCATCATCATCATCATCATCATCATCATCACAATCATCATCATCATCATCACCATCATCATCATCATCATCATCATCATCATCATCATCATCATCATCATCAGCAGCAGCATCATCATCATCAACAACATCAACATCATCGGCAGCATCATCATCATCAGCAGCATCATCATCATCATTATCAGCAGCAGCAGCAACAGCATGGCTCTCCCACCCTCGAACAATCGCCAACCATAATACTGGGCTGCCACGGCTACGGGACTTGCCCCAGGCAAATGGATACAAACACGCCACAATCATTAAGATTCTCCTGTTGGTGCACATCCGCAACGAGAGCGCGAGCAGATGTCTTCTCGAACTTGAGCTTCTTATCTGGACCGTTCGTGTCCCACTCCTTCGCGAGATAGCCTCCGATGAACCGTGAGACGTCCTTCTGCAGGGGCGTCAACACAAAAGGGTCGAACTCCATTGTAATAGGCGAGTAGGCACCTTCCCCGAACGCGAAAGCGAAGGTGGAAGCCCGCACCCGGCCATCCAGCGAGAACGTGAGGGTCCCCTCGAAATGCCCGGGCACGTCTTCATTGCCAGGCATGTTTATCCTCAGGCCGAGAGTGGGGTTGCTGCTGACAACCCCGTCTGCGAGAAGCCGAGACTTCTCCGGCCGCTGAATCGCGCCCTGGCTCCCATCACCTCGAGCAGAAAAAGAGACTATCAAGAGGTAGCCGGCCTGCTCTACCTGGGTGACCTCTACGGTGTAACCTCCACGAGAGCCCTGCAGAGACCCACGCAGTGGCGGATCGAACGTCTTCTGGCGCCTCTGCATAGAATCCAGACACATCACCGCAGTCGGCTCCGCCCTCGCACCCCCAGCAGGGTTCAGAATCAACGCGAGCCACCAATGGTTGCCTGCGTCCTGCCCTTTGTCGTCTTTCAAGTCCTCGTTTATGGGGACAACAAAAGCGGCGTACTGCGGCTTGAACAGCCCGCCTGCCTTCCTCTTGGCCCAATTCTGCACGTTCTTCCAGCCCTGCTCACCAGACGTGGCGAACGCGCTCCTCAACTGCTTGAAGAAGTGCGCCCCGAGGAACACGCAGGGCGTCTCCTCGTCGCCCTTCGCTGGTATCAGAAACTGGCCCAGCCTCGTGAAGAAATCCAGGAGCGCATCGTTGAGGTCCTCGCCCTCGCCCAGCCTCCCCGCGTCCGTGAGGTTGATCATCGCGCGCCTGAAACTCAGCTCGCTGACCGGCGGCATCGGTGACCGGATGCCCAGGCCTCCAGCTGAGGGGCTGAGGGTGAGTCCTTGGGTGGGTCCTTCCGGGCCGAGCTCCCAAATGGCTCGCCCGAGCAAGCATCCCCCGCAGCAGCTTGAGCCTCAATCTTGATCGTGCGCCCGTGCGCTCCCAAACACTACGTGAATGAGCGACTGGTGAAAGAAAATGATGACCACGGGAAGGGTTACGGTCATGCTTCCAGAAGGGGTCACACGCACGATCCTTGTCTGGGAGAAAGAGCGCCGGCGTGACGGGGGGGAAAGCATTATGAATACGAGGCGCGAGGAATCGATGACCGCGGGGGGGGTCGCGCTCATGACGCCCAAGGAGGTGCACGCCGTGACCGCGACCGGGCTGCGGCGACGAGGGCCCGGAAGCGCCGACGACGAGGACGAGCCCGAGAGCGCGGACGACGTGGACGGCGACGGCGAGACCGCCGGTCTCGGAGACGACGGGCTGCCGCGGGGGGGAAGGCGCGGCCGAAGCTCGCCGCCTCCGTGGCGGGCGCGAGGCCTGGGCCTCCCGCGTCTGCCAGGCAGCAGCTCGGGCACGGCTCCCGAGGTGCGATCGGGCCGGCATGTTTTCGGGGCAGGCCTCTCCGTTGTCAGCGCGGGGGTTCCACGAGGGCCGGGAGGGCCAGGAAGCCGAGAAGGACCCAAGAGTGACGCGAGAGCTCGATCCGCTTCGCCTGAACTCTTGGTCTGGCGTTCAGGGGTTTTCGGGGGACTGCCGTGCGGGCAAAGCTTTTCTCTGTATCCACTGCAGTATGGAGTTTCGGGCTCCCTTCCCAAGAAACCCGAGGCGCACTGGATATGGATAAATTTGCCCCCTAGAGGCTCGATTTTTATCCATATCCAGTGCGGCTCGGCCTTGTGGCGCCGCTTCCAAAAAAGTCCAAAAGGCACTGGATATGGACATGAATCATGCCCGCATACCGGAGGATTTGACGGTGAGGAGAGGTCATGCCGTTGAGGGTGCTGCGGGTCATGGGTTGGGTGGGGGCCATACCTCTGTTCAGCGGAGGGAGTGAGTGAAGCTTTGCGACGGGGTCCAAGGTGAATCGGTCGAAATGGAAAGTAAGGCATGACCCCTAAAGGGTTGGTGGTTGTGACGACTGGATGGGTGCAAGTGGACGTCATAATCGTCAGAGCGGTGAAATTCATTGCGGAATTGGGCATCAAGAGGGCCAAGCAGATAAAGACACCAAACACATGACCTTCGACGATCGGCGCGGGTTTCTTGGATCTGCGCCAGGAGCGGGGCCGGAGGCGCCGCCAGGGGGGGGTCCAGCGGATCGTCTCAAGTTCATGTTTCTGCAAATGTTTCTTTCTTCGACTGGAGTGATGACCGCGAGGTGGGTGAAGGTCACGGGCTCGAAAAGCCACTTCCACGGATACGAGTGGGGACTGCGGGCACGCGGGAGCGGGGCGGAAGCGACGACTGTGGGGGAGGGGCGGCGGTCGGGTGGGAAGAGGAGGCGGCGCTGACGACCGCCAGGGAAGTGAGGGTCATCGCCGGGAGAAAGTGCCACGAACCCGACCATCAGGAGAGACTTGGGGATGAGTACATGTCTTATTCGCGGCGATCACGAGCGTTGTGAGGGGGAGAGGGTGGGGGGGGGGGGCATAGCGTAACGCCCCCCCACGCCGTGTGAGTCTGGCACCGCAGACTGTAAATACCGAGCGCGCTGCGGCAGTGCCGGAGACACCCTGCGGGGGAGGGGGAGCGAGCGTTACGGGGAGGCAGGATGTACTTTGTGGCCCAGGGGCTAACAAAAAACACCCTCGCAAGGGCATGCAATGATACTGATTTCCGGGGTCGTGAACAACAGGCAGCAGGTCTCTTGCGCGGCGTGAGGAGGAGGAGGAGGAGGAGGAGGAGGAGGAGGAGGAGGAGGAGGAGGAGGAGGAGGAGGAGGAGGAGGGGAGGGGGGGGGGGAGGGGGGAGGGGGGAGGGGGAGGGGGGAGGGGGAGGGGGAGGAGGAGGAGGAGGAGGGCGGGCCAGATAGGGCCATCGGGGGCCCGAACCGCCGCCGCCCTCCTGCGGCCCTCCGGGGCCACAGGGCTGGCGGCTTCGCGGGCTGGCCCCAGGCGCGCGCGTGCGTTCGCAGGTCCTGCCGACCGCGCCGCGATGGAGCCTCGTCATGTGGCACGGCCCTGGCAGGACGCTCATGGTGCCTCGCTCGGCACGCAGAGCGTGGAGCCTGTGAAGCAGCAGCAGCAACAGCAGAAGAACCCCTGGGCCCAACAGGTCCGCCTCGCGCGGAAAGCGCGCCAGGTGGCGACGCAGCGGGCAGCGAGCCATCAATTGCAGTCTCAACGTCAACTCATCTCCGATCTGCAGTGCCAATTGCGAGCGTGGCACCAGTGGTGGCAACAAGCGCATCATGAGCCTTTTTGGGGACAGCGCTGGATGCCAGAAGACATCAGCTACAGCGCCGAAGCGGACGACCCCTGCGGGAAAGGGCGGGCGTCGCCCCAGGCAGCTGGCGGAAGCAACGGCAGTGGCAGCAGCGGTCAAGAATCAAGAAACAATGGCAGGGGACGGCAGTGGCAGCAGCAGTCCAGAGTCAAGACTCAAGGAAGCAACGGCAGTGGCAGCAGCGGTGAAGAGTCAACACTCCAAGTGGACTCAGCCATGCGCGAGAGAAAGGAAGGCGAAGATAGAGCCCGACGCGATCATCTACGGTTCAGGGATCAGGGCAAGCTTGATGCGACCTCGGGAATTGGCGCTAGGAATGGAGTACAGTCGTCATTAGCTGCAGGCGCGGCCGCCCGTGCGCGTGATGTGGCGCCAGCAACAGCGCCAGCGAAGCTGGAGGGCGATGACACAGGCCATCTAGACGACAGAGCCCAGACGCCATCGCAAACACATCACTGTGAGAAGCAGGCGGTGAGGATGGAGCCCCTCACCAATAACCTAGCCGAGGACCCAGCCAACACGTGCGAGACGAAGGAAGGCGAAGATAGAGCCCGATGTGATCATCTACGATTCAGGGGACAGGGCAAATGTGAAACGAGGGGCACGGCAGCGGCAGTGGCAGCGGGCAAGAGCGGCAACATCACTACGCCATCAGTTACCGGCGCTGTGCGAGAAGAGACGGCAGTGGAAGAGGACTTGCTTCGGGCCGTGCGAGAGCACACCATCAGCTGCAGCACGGCGAAGTTGCAGCTGACGAATCAGCGCATTGGCGGCACCCAGGCGCGTGAGAAGATTGCCGTGGCAGCTGAGGTCATCGGAGCTGCGGCGAGATCGGGTGCGCAGTGGCGATCCGCGGCCCGTGCGGCACTAGAGGCGGCAGGCATCTGCGCGCCCAACGCGGCTGCTTTCGTCTCCATGGCCGCCGACGGCATCCCCATTCCAGCATGCATCGAGGCGATCTTCGCTGGTGTCGTAACCAGCGCCCACTGGTCCGCGGCCGACCAGGGCGACGCGTCCGAGCACGACGACGCCCGCGGCCAGCGCGCGACCAAGGATGACGCCGCCACCAGCCCCAGGACCACTCCTTCCAGGAGGACTCCGACGGCTACCACCACGAGTACAGCGGCGGCGCGAGGCAGCCTGCGAGAAGCAGCAGGCGGCGACCCGAGGCAGCCAGCGAGACGCAGGGTTTCGTTCGACCTGCGCAGCCACCTCGAGCGGCCCCAGGACCACTCTCACGGGGAGGACTCCGACGGCCGACTCGACGACAGCGACCCAGCGAGCCAGAACGACACAGAGAGCAACGCCACGGACAGCGAGTACGACGGCGAAACCACGTACACCGAGAACCACGACATGGCGGCAGCCGCGCGGGAGGCAAAATCTGGCGGGGCAAATTTCGGCGCCCCTGCAGGGCGAGGGGGTAGGCCCTACGACGACCCGCCCAGACCAGGAGGACGGCCCACTTGGGGGCCAAGCCTCCGCCCCGCTCCGACGGGAACCAGCAGCACGCCTACGGGAACCAGCAGCACACCTGCGGGAAACAGCAGCACACCAACGGGCACCAGCAGAGCATCGGGCACCAGCAGGCCTTCTTCAACCGCACTGGCGCCCACGGCGCCTCCCAGCACAACCACTTCCTCATCCTGGAGGGCGCCCACCTGAACGGCGAGTTCATCATCGCCGTCGCCCCCTCGGGTGGTGAGCGTGCCGCCTTCCTTAGGTGGAGGAGGCTGGCGGCCACCGAGGGGGGCAAGATCATCGTGTTCGGCTCCCACAGGGAGTACCTCTTCTGAGAGGGGGGGAGGAGGTGGCCCCCCCCTCGGGACGGCTGCGTCCGACAGGACATCGAGCCGATAGCGATAGCGATAGCGATAGGGCGGGCCAGATCCGATCGCACAGGACGCAGAAGAGGTACAGACGACGACGGCGAGGTAGGAGGTGGAGAACAGGGTGACGAGCGGGAAGTGCTCCTCCTCCCTTCGCTTCGCTTCGCTCGCAGCTCGATGTCCCGTTGGACGAAGCTGTTCGCGCGGCCGCGGCCGCGCGCGCGCGCCCGAGGCGCGCGGAGGGGGCCACCCCCCCGACACGGGCCCCCGCCAGGAGGGCAAGGAGTAGAAGCCGCCTAGGCCTCGCAGGAGAAGCCGCTTGGGCCTCGCAGGGGGAGAAAAAAGGGCCCAGAAGTTTCGGGGCGGAGGGGGGGAAAAGGGAGAGGCCACATGGGGGTGGCAAAGCGGAGTGGGGGGAGGGGGCTCATTAAAGGCCTTGGGGAGGAAGGGAGTCCACCCCCATGAGGCCTTCACGCGGGTGGCGGCCCAGGTCACGCCTGGACCGTGTCGTCCCCCCCCCTCTCCCTTGAGGGGGGCGTCCGTGATGATGTAGGCGGCCGCCTTGAGCCCCGCGGTCGTCTTGCCGTGGTAGGCGCCCGTCTCGATCCTCTTGGGCCCTGTTACGGCCAGCTCAGGTCGTCGGATCTGCTGGCTGCAGTCCGACCTCCAGGGAGCATGCTGCCCAAGACGGAGTCGACGAAGTCGTCGAGTGGGTTGCTGTGCTCGTGGGAGTGGCCGTCGTAAATGGCGTAGAGGTTGCTGGTGGAGTCAATCCTGGTCGGTCTTCCTGTGGCGATTCTCTCCGTATCGTAGTATACGTAGTTTATCTGCTCGGTCGTCCACATCAGCGACGGACCTTCTGGGGCTGAGGATTGCGCTAGTAGTACTGGTACTTCTGCAATGTGGGCGGTATGGAAGATGTGGATGGCGAGGCGGGCGTGGTGGTTCGCGATCAGTCGACGTTCTGCTGCCCTGCCTCCAAGGTTAACTCTTCCCCATGGGTCCGAGGTTGTTCTGGAGGATGCTGCCGTTCTGTCGTGGATGTCGCCATCACCTTGGTCTGTCCAAGTGCTGGGTGAGAGGTTGATCGTCACTCCTGCGAAGTCACCCTGTCGAATGTGCTGTTGTATCAATTCAAGGGCGTCGTACTGGGATGGGTGTTCGTCGGAGTAGAGATCGTCGAATGTCATAGTAGCCAGTTCCATCACCATTCCATTGTAGCATAGTCGTTGGTCCGTGATGTCGAGCAGATCGTTCGGATGTCTATCGGTGTTGGTGAGGTAAAGCAGGGGTCTGTTTCTGGTCAGTGTCCGAGGGTAGTGGGCTGGTGGTGGTGGTGTGAGCTCTGCTACAGTCGGGAAAAAGGGCGGTGGTGAAGGTGATAAGTCAAGGGAGGGTAGGGGGGTGACGTCGGATGCGTGGGCAGGGATGGGATGATATAGTTCGGGGCGGCCTCTGCGTTTGTTGTCGGCTATGCTGGCCGCGTAGATCTCCTGATTGGTGGCCACGTCCTTCTCAGTGAGGGCAGGTCCTTGTAAATACCACATGTACCATGACCGTCGGCATCGGGCGACCGTGGTTAGATGCTTTACTAGCTTGGCAAAGGAGTGGAAGTTCTGGCGGCATATTCTGCACGATGTACCCGATGCCCAGTTTCGCGGATGATCAAGTCGTCGGTGTTCCCGCCCGATATGTATTGCCATGCCCTGCTTGGTCTTAGTTACTATTCCGCACTCGTAGCAAATGAAGTTGCTGTCGCCGTTGTCACGTGATGGCGTGGTGCCCGCCCCGATGAGGCCGTCGGGTCTTAGCACCTTGGTCAGCTTGTCGGCGTGGGCGCGGTCTTTAGAGGCGCGGATGTAGTTTGTGACGGCCCTGTTGACGGAGTTGGTGAAGTGCTTCGGCGTGGTGCGAGCCCATGCAAAGATGTCGGGGTCGAGCTTGCTGGTCGTGGGCCAGCGCTGGTCGTCCAGGTATGTGCGCAGGAAGTCGAAGTCCTGGAAAAGCATGTATGTCCATGAGCCCTTTCTCCGTCGCTGGCTGTCAAGCAGTTGTAGGAGCTGCTGAGGAGCGTGTCGTAGAAGCCGTGGTAAGTATCGCAGCCGTCCAGCAGACTGGTGGTGGTCGAAGTCGGGGATGCCGGTGTAGGCTACTACTTCGGTGGCCGTGAAATGATGAAGCTGCGAGTTAGCTTTGGGTAGTCCAGCTGCCGTGCGATAGGGCTTCGAGTAGGCGTTGGATATGCGCTGGTGGTCGGTCTTAGTCAGTGCTGGCCAGATGTGATGGTTGAAGGTCAATGAGGCCGTCGAGAGGGCGTGCACGTACTTGATCTTCGTTTTGCGGGGTAGGCGTCGACGTCTTAGGATTTGCCTTTCCAGAGCTCGTGCCGAAGCGTCGGTTCGTTGCATGCGATTCTGCACCTCGGGGCCCATGCTGCCGTTGGTTAGGATGGTGCCTAAGAGTCGGTGCTGGTCTGTGATTTGGACCGAGATCGACATGATGCTCAGCTTGATTGATGTAATGTTCTGCTGTGCGATCCTGCTGCGCACGACGTTGGAGCCCGCCCCGTTAAAGGAGATGATGACCTTGGTCTTATCTGGGTGTGGCTTGAGCCCGTAGGTAAAGGCTATGCGGCATAGACGTTCAGCTGAAGTTCTCGTAATGTCAATGATGTCGGAGTGGTGTGTGGTCGAGTTGAAGTCGGTGAGGTCGTCGACGAAGGACATGTTGGTCAGCTTGCCGCCTTGATGAGGGGCCGTAGAGAAGAGCGGGTTGTCGCAGGGGCTGATGTGGTGGCCGCTTTCGCCGTCTTCTGCCCCTTCAGCGTCGTCGGCGATGGCCTGAAGCACCAGGGAGAAATGCATGTTGAAAGCCGCGTCGGAGTATGGCACCCCTGGCCTGGTACTGGTGCGTGGGATCACGTATGCGTCGGTGCCCTTGGCTGTCATCCAGTTGGCCGTGTGGTGGTCGGCAACGAGGGCGCAGAGGTGGGAGTCGTCGACGTGGGCGTTGAGATGTGCTGGGCAGCGAAGACGTTGTCGTAGGGATGGGAGAAGGCATATGGGAATCTCGATGTTGTCGATGACGTCTTCGAGCTCATCCTCCTGAGTCGGCAGCTGAAAAATGAACTCCTTTATTACCGAATGGAAGGCTTCTTTCAAGTCCAGGAAGAGGATGCTGCCGGTGCGAGCCTGTGTACGGCAGTCGTCCAAGAAGGTGTAGGCGGTGTGAGTGATGAAGTCGGTCGCCTTGTGAGGGACGGCGCCGCATTGTGTGTCCATGAGCAGGTCGGGTAGGATGTCGCGGAAGAGGCCTCTCAGGAACTTGCTGTTGATCTTTCCTATAGTGTTGTTCAGGAGGATGCCCCTGTATGCCTTCTGCAGATGAAGCTGTCCTTGTCCTTTGGAGAAATGGGTGGAGAAACCGCCCTTCGCCGAAATAGGCTCCGTCGTCATCATTTGCATCTTCATCATGATAGGGTGCAGAAGTCGGGCGATCTGTCGCGGCGCTGCTCGTGCCATGTCGTCGGTGTTTCCGTCGGGCCCGCCGCGTTTGCCTTTCTTGGCGGCTGCCAGGGCGGATGTCAGGTTGTGGATGGTCTGGACGTTGTCGATGTGGGGTATCGGCTTGGTGTGGGCAGTCTTGTTGTTATAGTTCTTGACGACGCCTTCGATGTCGGTGTTGATGCCGTTCTCGATGTTGCCGTAGTATCGAAGGGCGTGCTCCGCAATGGCTTGTGGCGTTGTAAGCGGAGCGCCGTCATCGTCTTGTCGTATTTTGGGAGTCGGAGTTCTCTTAGGTGTGCGGCCGCCATATGTGAGTAATGCCCTCACGTTTGCCCACTCCTTCCGCGGGGCGTTCCCTGCGGCTGATAGTATCATGTTGTCGGAGAGGCGCTCGAGGTGGGCGTCGCGGTCATGATCGAGGCGGTTCCTAAGGACTCTGTCGGTATCCTTGATGAAGCTCATGTATGAGTCGAAAAGATTTGTAGTGAAGGTGGTTGTGCAGTAGGTGCTGTCGTGGTATGGAGCCGTAGTCTGGTCGGGGTCCGCGTGGTTGATAAAGAGGATGGTCTTGATCATCAGCTGTGTATATCCAGGGATGTCCATGAGATGGATAACGTCGTCAGGGGTCGCTGAAGCCGACTGGTTTGCGATGAGGTGCGCGGTGTATCGGATCCGTCTGCGTGATATCTTGGAGCCAATGCCATTCCTTTTCACGATGCGGACCGTCTTGAGGAGGGTGCGTCGAAAGCGAAGAAGTGCGTAGGAGGCCTCGGTAATGTAGGGCTTGCGTGGGGCGTGATGCTGCTTCTTGAAGCTGGCGTAGGCTGCATCCTTTATCTGGTCGACGATGCTCTTAGTATGGTCGTTGAGGTTGGTCTCCCAGGGGGGGTGTTGGATCTGCTGCAGGCGTCGTTGAAAGTCTTTCTTGGCTGTCTCGGAGTCGAGCTTAGCGATGTCGAGCTTGGGCGTGCCGTGCTGGTATGTGGTCTCGACGATATAGGCGAGGTTAGCCTTGACAGGGAAGTGGTCGTTCTTGTGTGAGTGGTCGTGTTCTGTGTCGATGCCATACATTACGGACGTGTAGGAGATGGAGTCGAAGAGCTCGTGGCCAACCACTATGTAGTCCAGTCTGTGCACGTCCTTGCCTGAGTCCCATGTGTAGTGGTCCTGGCCTCCGCTCTTGAAGGTATTCGCGGCTATGAGAGAGTTACCTTGCAGGACCTTGTGGAAACGTTCGCCGTTGTCGTCCTCCTTTTGCTTGAAGCCTTGATCGCCGATTGCCTGACTGCATAAACTGCCCGTTCGAGCGTTGGCGTCGATGAAGAAGATGTCGATATTGTGGTTAGAAGTTGCGCACTCGATCATCTCCCAGAAGATATCCTTCTCGTGTGGCTTGGCTCGTGAGTGTGGTGCATGAGCGACGCAGACTGTATGTCTAAAGCCTGGGGCTTCGATCCTTACTACGAGATGTCGAGGGCTGTGCTCGATGACGGTGAATTGATCGGGGCGGAAGTAGAGGTCCTTGGCACCTGCCTTTCCGTACGGCTTGCTGGTGAGTATGTGGAGCTCGCAGCCAAGGTTGTACTGGTCGTGGCCCCCTGAGATGACGTGGTAGGCGTACGCACTCGTGCTGGTGATGTCGTTGCCGCTGCGAACTCCCCAGGGCGTGCGGGCTTCCTGGATGCCGATCAAGTGGAGGTCCTCCATGTACAGGTTGAGCATAGTCTTTCTGAGCTTGTGGATCTTTTCTTTTCGTCTTCGAGCTCCTTGGCCAGGTTCGCGCCCTGACTGGATGTTGTAGGTGGCGATGTTGACGTCTATCTCGGTCGAGGTCTTCGTGGACTTGGCTGGTGTCGTAAGGTGTGCTGTCGTTGCCGTGGTATCTATGCGTTGGGCCTTGAGCATCCCAGGTGAAAAGGATGGGTAAGCGTCTTTGGTGTGGTTGTCGGCATCAAGTAGGAATTCCCAGCTGCGCTGAGGGGACGCGTTGAGTATGTTAGCCCATTCAGGTTGCGGGTGCGGGTAGTCCTCGATGCGGGCGTAGTTGGCTGCGGCGTCGGCGACTTCGTTCCACGGGTTCATCTCGTGGGCGTGAACATGACATAAGTCGACATATTCCTTGACGTGCGAATACATGATCACCAGTAGCTGCACGAGGTGGGCGTCTCGATTAGTGAAGGCCTCCATCCTTGCCAGTTGGATCGCTCCCAGCGAGTCGGAGTGGACCGAGATACTGTAGTTGATGTCCTTGTGGATGATGTAGGCGATCGCCCAGATGAGCGCTGTGATCTCGCTGGATGTCGAGGTGGTCTCATTGTCCGTGAGGTTTTGGATCTCTACGAGGGTGGAGTCGCGGTGCTTGCCGACTATTGCGCCTTGAAAAGAGAACCCTTCTTCGTCTTCTCCGACGAGTACAACTGACCATCCATCTTGACCATGTTGGCGTGGATGTTTGGAGCCGTCTGTGTATAAATGCAGGCGAGAATCTCGTAGGAGCTGTCGGTATGGAAATGTGCGCACCATGTACTCTGAAACCTCGTTGTGGCATCGGTCGGTGAGGTCGAAGGTAAGCCTGGGAGCCTGAAGTCGTCGAAGGTGCTGGAGTAAGGGCTCCTGTTCGTCGAAGTCGATGTGGTAGAGGATATTGTCGGTCTGCTGGTCGCGGGTGTGAACCTCGCGGGAGAAACGAACATGCCGTACTTCCTCGTGGCTCTCCGCATTCGGCAGGTCTCTTTGTCCGTGTGGGATCTGGGTAGCGTCAAGGGAATCCAAAATAGGAGGTTGTGGCCGGCAAGAAGTTGATGTACATGGCCGGCTCGGTGAATCACAAAATTGTCGGTCTCGATCGCCATCATGGCCAAAATGGCTAGTACGTCGATGCCTTGTTGGTGGCTCTTGTCGTTCTTGCCCCAAACGACCGCAACCACTGGAGGTGTGCCCCCCCGTGTCGTGCTCACAAAGCGATGCTTCCTCTCGAGGCGTAGGCGGTGGCGTCGTCATCGTCGGGATCGACCGTGACTGGGCTTCCGCTGGTGGAGGATGTGAGTCGACATGCTGCCGTCGGGGTCGGGTGACGGTAGTTGGTCGGTCCGCTAGCGTATGTGGTGCTCGTGTGTTGTCTGTGTGAGACAGCCTTCTCGCACTCCCCAAGCGAGAGGTAGAGGCCGAGGGGATGGTCCACGGTCCACTACTAGGCTGTCGCATGTTGGGCGGTGTGTGGATTTCCCACATATCGCCATGCTCGTAAGAATCTGGAGGTGCGCTCTCCCCAACGCGCATACCGCCATTGGCTGATGAGTGGGTAGGTGAAACTTGTGAAGTGTCGTATGGTGGATCGGAGCTCACCAGGGGCTCAAATAGTCGGCGCCTGACGTCGTCGGCGTAACCACTGCAGGAGTCGGAAGTGCCGTCGTTGCACAGGCAGTCTTCTGGTATGATGCTGGGCCGCTCCCCCTGGGCCAGTTGCCCCCCAGGGGGTGAGGGCCTCGTTAGTTTTTTGGTGAGTTGACCGCAGGGGCTTCCTCGTCATTGAGGAAGGTTGGCACTCGGTCTCCTGGATCTGCGAAGCCGTCTCCGATGTCGCAGATACGGACTTTCTTGGGCTTGGCCGCTCGTCTAGGTGATCCGTTTTTTCGGAGAGCTGTGCGGGGCGGAGGAGCAGATGTGGCGCGGTCGGGCGTGGCGAGGTGGAAGCGAGGTGGTGGTTGGATTGGCTGCATCGGTGCGGTAGGAGATATGTCGGCTAGTGGAATGCGCACTGGGGTGGAAGGTGGTGGTACATCGTCGTCGGAGGTGATGTCAATGAGGAGAGTAGTGGATGGGTGGTTGTGCTGAGTTGAGTTTGTCCTTCTGGTGCGTGGTGGTGGCGCTGAGCTGGGTCGGTCATTTTGCGGGTCGGGTGGGTGGAAGCCGATGGGCGTATGCTGCTCGGTGGGGATCGGCGTAAGCGAGGCGGGGGTGGGTAAAGGCGTAGGGACAGGGAAGGGATATGCGTCACTCGCAACAGGGGTTGGGCTGCAAAGGTCGTCGTCGTCGGCTGGGATTGGGGTATGCACACTGGCGTCGTCGGCGTCGTGGCATGGGCGTCTCGCAGTGGGAGTGGCGGTTGGCATCGCAGGTGGGAATCGAAATCTGGCGGGGCATTCCTTCACAACGTGGCTGGGAATCGAAATCTGGCGGGGCATTCCTTCACAACGTGGTGGTGGTGTGCTGCTGCGCTGTCCGCTGTTGCTGGGCTGTCCTCCGCTGCTGCTGCCGCGGTTTCTGTGGTATAGTTGATCGCCCGAGTCATCAGAGGAAGACGGTGGGGTCAGCAGGTGGAGTGCCGCTTGAACTTGTTTGTCGATCTGTGCTTGTTCAGCATCTGCTTGGGCTTGCAGTCGTGCTTCTTCCTCGTCTCGTTCTTGAAGTTGTGTGTCGAGCTCCCTGAGGATATCCACGTCGATGCTGGTGCCGTACTCGTGGGCCTGCTGTAGTTCGCAGTGCAGTCGCTCTCGTTCCTGTCTGTGTTGCTGAAGATGCTCCTGTAGTTGGAGTTGGTGCTTCTCCTGGAGTTCGTTCTCGAAGCGCTGCATGTCACGGGAAGTGCCTCGAAGCCTGTCGATCTCGCTGTTGTACTCGCTCTGGGCTGTCAAGGTGCGGTACTTCTGAGCCTGGATCTGTCCGAACTCCTCCAAGAGTAGTTCCTTAGCATCCTGAAGCTGGTTCTGTTCGAGCCTCGCGATGTTGCTGATGTCCTGCTGTGCCTGAGCTTTCTCGGAGAGAAGACGTTGCTGTTGTTCGTGGCAGCGTTGTTGATGTTGTTGGACCATGATCTCGGCGTTCTCGTGTAGCTGATGTCTGAAAGTCTCTTCCTCTTGCTTCCTCTGAATGATGAAGGTGGCGAGGTGCGCTGACTCTTCCTCCTTGAGCTGGTAGCGCAGGTGGGCCTCCTTCTGCTGGTAGTGAGCAACGTTCTCCGTGATGGACTCGCGAGCCTCTTGTCGGAGCCGCTCTTCGCGCTGTCGGAAGGCTTGGATCTCGTCATAGTACGACTGTCTCTGTTGGAGTTGTGCTTTCTGGAATTGTTCCTGGCAATGTTGTAGGTGCTGCGAGAGCTCGTGGATCTGCTCGGTCTGCAGTTGACGTTGTGCTTCGTGTTGATCTGATTCGGCACGTTCATGATGGAGAAACGCCAGATGGTGTTGGTGTATTCCGTGGTTACGCTGTTGCTCGTCCACTCTCCTAGTCAGCACGTCAATGAGTTTCCGCAGGTCGCTGTTGTCGTTGGTGGTCGAAGCATGCGCTGGCTCATATACCGGTTGTCGGACTGGTGTTCGCTGTCTTCTCTCGGGATGTGGTGTCTTGCCCCTGATGCGTTGTCGCACGTCATCTTCACCATCCCCGTCACAGCTGTCTTCGTAAAGTTCGGCGTGTTCTCGATACTGCTTGGCCTCGGAGATGAGTGCCTTGAGGGATGCAATCTCGCCCTTGATTTCGTCGTGCTCCTTATTGAGGTCTTTGAGCTGGCTCTCGACGGTCTGCTGTCTCTGTATCCGTGACTCCACTTGGGATCTGTATTGTGCAATGCGCGCCGTCGGAGTGTCCAGCATGTGTATCATGGTCTTGACTATGGCTAGCTCCTCGATCAAGCGGGTCGGGTCGACTTGGGCTTGCCATGCTCCTTGGACTTGGTCGGCGAGACGTGCCATCCGCGCCACCTTGGTGGCGTGCCAAACCCGACGTATGTCTGGGTCGTCGGGAGGAAGAGAAAAGCTTTCGTGTCCCTTGGCGTCCGCGAGCAGGGCGGGCATTACCTTTTCTGTGACCTCCAACTGAAGTTTCGTCAGCTTTGGTAACTGTCGGTGGTCGTTGGTGGCGTCTTCGGGGGCCTGGTGGCGTCTTCTTGAGTGGGCCCGCTTCGTTCTCGGCGTCGTGTAGTCGTACTTGTACTGCTGCTGATGCTGGGCGTCATTGTGCTGCTGTCGCTCCTCGTCGTGGTGGGAGGTGTGGTGGTGCTGGTTGTGCTGGTGCTGGTGCCGTGGCTGCTGTTGTCCATGCCCTCCATGGTGTCGGCGGTACGAGGATCCAGCTGCTGGTGTACCTGACCTCCATGGCCACGGCTTGGCACCCACTGGATGGCCGTGAGACTTCGTGTTGATCGCCATCTCGCTGGTCTCGAAGTCCTGCAGCTCGTTCTTCTGGTTGCACTGGTGCTGCTGCGCGGAATGGTGGCTGGCCAGGATGTCGGCCGCCCTCACGACGCGCAGGAGGGCCCGCGCCGACGCCCGGCGCTCCCTCTGCCGCCTGTGCCAGGCGGGCTCGGGCGTCGGGCCTCTCCTGGGCGCGCCGAGGGCGCGCAGCAGCCGCCAGGCGGGGGGGCCAGGGCGCGGCAGCGGCGGCGGCAATCGCCGATCCGCGGCGCGCTGAGCCCGGCCTCGCGATCGGCCTTCTGCGGGATCGATCGGGCGGCAGGCGCCGATCGACCCTGACCGAGCGATCGGTCGCAGGCCCAGATCGCCAGAGGCCAAATGGGCTTGCTCCTCCTCCCTCCACCTCCTCCTCCTCCTCCTCCCCCTCCTCCTCCTCCTCCTCCTCCCTCCCTCCTCCTCCTCTCCTCCTCCTCCTCATTCCTCCTCCCCTCCTCCTCCTCCCTCCTTCCTCCTCCTCCTCCTCCTCCTCCGCCTCCTCCGCCTCCTCCTCCTCCTCCTCCTCCTCGTCGAAGAGTAGCAGTATATGGATGTACGGCCATCTTGGAAGCGGCTCGGAAGCTTTTTGGAAGCCTTTTCGGGAGTATCTAAAGTTTTAGGGGCTTTGGGAGGCCTCGGCGTTCAAAGCTTTTCAGGTCACCGACTCGCCCACCAAAAGCCTTGTCTGACTTTGGAGCACCTGGGATTCGTTGGCGTCAAAGCTGTGTTCGTCACCGGTTCATCTTTGAGCTCTGCCAGGCGCCCCCAAAATCGAATCGACAAGTCGGATCGGCGATCGAAATGAGTCGGATCGGCGGAAATCGGCAGCCGAGTCGGGAGAAGTCGAATCGGCGGAAATCGGCAGGCTAGTGTGCCTCCAATAAGAAATCGGAGCCCAAATCGGAATCCGAAGTCGAATCGAATCGGAATCGGAAACCATCGAAATCGAATCGAATCGAATCGGAGGAATCGAAACGAGCCCTGCTCTGCTGAGGGGTCCTTTGGGCCCTTCTAGGCATGTTGGAGGCCTCAGGGGCGTTTTGGGGAGCCTCGGGCACCGTTCCGGAGCACGCTGTGGCACCTTGCGATCCTCGGGGGACGTCTCTGGAACTTCTGGGGCCTTTCGGGGGCTCTCTTTGACGTCCTGTCGGGGCCCTCTACGGCAGTCCTTGGGTCGTCTTGGGACCCTCTTGGGCCGTCTCGGAGCCGCCTTGGAGGCCTGGTGAGCCATGGTGGAAACTGCGAGAACAGCAACATCGATCAAACACCGAAGTACAAAAAAAAAAAACACTAGCTTTTGCGTCTGGCGGCCTTCTTGGGGTCCCCTGGGGCGCTCTTGGCAGCAAGTTGGCGCGTGTTGTGGCCATGTTGGTCCCAATTGGAAGCCACTGGGAGCCATCATGGGAGTGCTGAACGGGAGTTGGGGCTGTCCGCGGCGTCGAAAGGAGCGCAGGCGGCTAGCCTGGAAGGCCCGGGGGGCCGTCTGAAAGGTACCCCGGGGTTGGGGTGCCCGTCCGGAAGGTAAGTGAGGGGGGGGCATCCAGGAGGGAGCAAGAGAGAGAGAGAGATAGAAAGACACCACTGCCCTTACCATTGTCCCCACTTATTTGTGCGTGCATGCAGAGCACGAGCGAGAAAGAGAGAGAGAGAGAGAGCAACCGCCACCCCCCTGCCCATTTGGCGGCGAGATAAAAGGGACGAGGAAGAGCATGCAGAATACATTAGGCACGCAGAACAGAAAAATGAGAGACATGCCAAACGGAATAAATGATGCGCGATGGAAAGGTGTGGAGATCGACGCCAGGAGGGATGAGCGAGTGCGTGACAAAGAGAGAGAGAGAGAGAGAGATCCATGAGCATTCTCAGTAGCAGCATCATTAGCATTGCCATTACCATTGGCATCATCATCGCCATCACAACTCGGTAGAACACATCACAGGTTCACGTTCTTTGGAGAAGAAAAACGCACGGGAACGTCGAGACCGACGGTCGGCGCCCCAGCAGGGCCCAGAGGCCCGAACAATGCCACGGACGCGAAAGCAAAACAAACTTGACCTCGCAGAGCGATCCCCCATCCCACTTCCCCCTCGTTCGCCGAGGGAGGAGGAGGAGAGAGGAGAGAGGAGAGAGGAGAGAGGAGGAGGAGGAGGAGGAGGAGGAGGAGGAGGAGGAGGAGGAGGAGGAGGAGGAGGGGACCTGCCCTCCCCACCGCCACCCTCGTTCAACAGGCTGCTGTCCATCTCCCTCTCGCCCCGCAGGAAGAGGCCCCCCCCCCTCTTGAGGGACTGCGACCCCAAGCCCCGCCCGCGCAACCGCAGGGATATGTGTTGCATCTCTTCTCTGGTCATCGTAGAGAGCAGGACGTCCAGCACCATTTTGAAGGGTTGTTGCAGCAGCATGCCATGCGCATCTACATACTCAGCATCGACGTGGCGCACTCTGCCACCAAAGGGGATCTCACCGATCCCGAGACGGTGGGTCTTTGGTTGAACCTTGTGGCCCAGGGACGCGTCTTGGGAGTGCTGGGAGGACCGCCGTGTGAAACATGGAGCGCGGCTCGCCACCTCCCATGCGAGGGTACCACTCGGCCCCCCCGACCCGTTAGGTCACCCGATCAGCTCTGGGGTCTGCCCTACCTGAGGCCCCGTGAGGCAGAACAGGTGGGTCTCGGCAACTCGTTGCTTCAGACGATGCTACTGTTCATGTATCAGTGTTGGAGGTACTCAGTTCCTTGTATCATGGAACATCCCGCCCCGCGCGACCCCAGGTCTGGCATCCCCTCTTCTTGGCTTCTCCCCGAAATGGTCAGGCTTGCCCGATTGCCCCATGTGCAGGCTGTCGACATTGATCAGTGTCAGTTTGGCGGCCCATCCCTCAAGCCCACGCGGCTTCTCTCGGTCCACTGTCCTGCGCTTCGGGGGCTCACGGACTGCAGGCCTCGGAGAGGTCGTTGTGGGGGATGCGCCCACGTGGCGCTCCATGGGCTTAACGGCGATCGTTCCTGGGCGACTGGTCGTGCGAAGGTCTATCCTAGCGCCCTCTGCCGTCATCTTGCCTCCTCTCTGCTTGCTGATATTCATCGCAATTTCACCAGCGCGCGCGGCGCTTTGACCGAGTGGGATTTGCCTGAATGGGCGGCGGCTTTCCACGTGCCGCTCGACCCCTTCGTTCAGCATCAGATGGCGGATGACTGCATGGCTCATGGGCCTCCCAACTACCCTCGCGGTAGCCAGGGCTAGGCCTGGGCCCTCCTCCCCCCCCTTCTCTCTCCCTGTGCATGAATTCGCGCTCTGCTCTTTTGTCCTGCTCAGCTTCACCCTTGTACAGGCTACGGACTTCCAGCCTTACCGATGCGATGCGATGCGATGCGAGGAGGAGGAGGAGGAGGAGGAGGAGGAGGAGGAGGAGGGGGGAGGGAGGAGGAGGAGGAGGAGGAGGACAGGGCCACGCCGCGAACCCAGGCCAGGCCACGCAGCAGCTCCCCGAAGCCTGGGTCGGCGGAGGGCGGGGGGAAGGGGGCCTGCCCCGCGCGGCTCCCGAGCTCGGGTCCGCCAGAGGGGGCCCAGTGACCCGAGTACACTGGGCCAGGATAGTAGGGATGCGCGGTAAGGACGCAAAGGGCCTTGGAACGCCATGTCGACGTCTTCCGTGCGGAGCGCGGCAGGAGGCCGGAGGATGCCGAAAACCAAAAGGGGCAAGGATGCAAGGGTAGCCTTGGAAAGGTGCCCCATCCTTCCTATCATGGTCGACTGTAGCTCTGAGCCGCGTGACGTGAGCCCAGAAGCGGCGCCCCGATCGGCGCCCCAGCTCCAAGAGGCGCCCGCTTCTTCACCCCGCGCGAAACTTCCCCCACGCTGCCCTCTGGCCTGTCGTCGCTCGGACGCCCACTCCCCGTGCGCATGGTTCGGCCTCGTGCGTGTTTCTTTTTCTTTGCCCGATGGTCCAGGATGCTCCTCGATGGTCCTCGCCGATAACAGATGCACACGTCCGAGCGATGCCGAGCTGGCTGACCCCCGAGCTGCATCTCTTCGGGGGACCTCGCCTGTCCCATCGATCGTGCGATCCGCACCGAGGCCGTGCGGAGCTCGCGCCGAGCCCGCGCCCACGCCGAGCCTGGTCGTTTTTTTGATCCGCGGGTCGAGAGCGAGCCTCTTCCGATAGAAGCTAAGCGGGCCGCGCACAGCTTTAATTAGCAGAGGGGGGCAAAAGAAGGCGGGGCCTCACGTCAAGGCCGAGGGGAGCCTGGTCGTGCACGCGCCGATTGCACGGCGAATCCGAGCTGGCCACACGTCGGACATCGGAAAATAGGGAACCGAACTCTATGCTTAAGTCGGGCCTGTCCCCCTGCAGGGGGATTGTCGACGAAAAATAAAAATACCCCCAGAAATAATAAAAAAATGATCCAAACATAGTCTGGGGACTAGCTTTTTGAATATTGTTTGACTTTTTTGGTGCATTTTTGGAGTAATTTTAATTTTTCGTCGAAAATCCCCCTGTAGGGGAACACGCCCGACATAACTCTATACTCCGACGCGTGTTCCGGGCCTGCTCTGAAACTTGCAAATAATGGACCAGATCCTGGTGTAGACGGGATCCTGGTGTAGACATGTTCCGTCGTTTCCCAAGGGAACGGGGAAGCAAGTACACACCACACCACCCCGACGTCGTCCCCGGCCCTCCAAACATATCCTGGGATTCAAAAGCGGCCCTTCACTGGTAATGCATAGGTTCCAATATCCGAGAGAAGACGACGAGTACTACGGCAGAGGGAAACAATCAGTGAACACCCCCCCTGCCCCCAAAACTCAAAGTTGGCACGCGCGGGGGAGAGACTGCGGTCGAGGTGCAACTCCTCAGACCCACCGCCAACTTTGAACATTGGGGGAAGGGGAAGGCGTTCACAGATGAATGTGGCATGAGTCGTTAAAGGCTTAACGACTTCTGCCGTCCTTCGACTCGCGCTGGAGCGGCCGCGAAGTGCTCGAACTTTCCCTGGAGATCTCTGGATTTACCTGGATTTACCCAGATTTCTCTAGATTTACCTGGATTTACCTCGATTTATCTGCATTTACCTGGGTTTATCTGGCTCGATTCTCACAAGTCGATTGGCGAAAAGTCGACAAGCCCTAAGGGAATGAGTCTTCGCCAATTTTTGTCCGAGGCCTGTATGGCAGACGGAGGGCCCCCAGAAGGTGCATCGGCTACACGCCAGAGCAACCCTATGCGGCATGAGGGTGGCAAGAGCGGCCTCTGGCGCGCGGCCCAAAGGGGGAGGAGGAGGAGGAGGAGGAGGAGGAGGAGGAGGAGGAGGAGGAGGAGGAGGAGGAGGAGGAGGAGGAGGAGGAGGAGGGGAGGGGGAGGGGGGAGGGGGAGGAGGGGGAGGAGGGGGAGGAGGGGGAGGGGCCCTCTGAGGACGGCACCGGGCGCGCAGGCCGCTTCTGTCGCATCGCTCTTGGCTCCCGGGAGGCCACATCGGGCGCGCACCAGAGGGCATTATTCCTGAAGGGGCCCTGGGACACACCGATACATACCCACAAATGAAACTGTTCCCTATAGTGTCCCACATGTTCTGGGTTTTTTGTCTTCCCCCCCACTTCCCATATTTCCGCATATTTTCTGGGGAATCGCCGATTAATTGTGTCTGTGTGTTTCTTTCCCTCCTGAATTCCAGCGAATGGTCACTATGACGTACAACTTGGAATACCATGTGGGACCTGCTCTAGGGCAGGAACATGCCGTGCACAGATCTAACCCTTCTCCGACCTTTACTGCGCCGGTCGCAGCGGCCGCGTTGTCCATAGACGCATCCACCCCGAATGTGTCTAGATATGTAACGACATCCACTGCTTCTGCAGACGCCTGTGGCTAGAAAGTGAGAACGGTACTTGGCACGGGCCCCAGGCATTGGCCTAGAAGTAGAGTTTGCCAATTTGCCATCCAACGTGTAGCCGACAATGCAACGGCATCGCCCCCCTCCACGTCCTCCGCCCTCCCCCCTCCCGACTGACTCCCTGCCTCCTCGCTCCCTCGCTCCTCGCCCCCTCCCTGGCAGGGCGGCATGCAAACAGTGCCAAAAACTGTTTCTGAAGATCCTGCTCCAGCCTTGTGGCCCCTAAGGAAGGGGGCCCCAGACGGCGCTGAGGCTCTCGATGTTGCCCCCTGCCGTTTCGAAACCATGCCTCCCAACCCTCGCGATCCCTCCCTCGCCGATCCTGCTCGGCGCCTCCCCCGTGCCACGTCTACGGGCCCGGCAGGCGCGACCGCGTCGGCGGGCGCTGCTGGGTCGGCGGGCGCGTCCGCGTTCGCGGGAGCGCCCCCCTCGGAACCCATCCTTGGCGGCGCGCACAAGGGGGTGGACGGAGGGGGGAGGGCTTCTTAGAAGGAGGCTGCTTCTTAGAAGGCGCCGGCCTTACATCTATAGATAAGGCCCGCGCCTTCTGAGAAGCAGGAGTGCTTCTAACAAGCCCTCCCCCTCCCCCCACCCGCCACTGCGCGTGGCTGACACCCTTCGCCCATCCTGCTCGGCACCTCCCCTTCCCCCGGCCTCGTCTGCGGGCTCGGCAGCCGCGGCCGGGTCGGCGGGTGCGGCCGCGCCGGCGTCCTGCGCCCCCGGGCCCGCGCCCTCCTGAAGGGGGGGGGGCAACCTCCACGGACACGCAGGCATCCAGCCCAGATGACCAAAGGGAGGAGGGAGGAGGGAGGAGGGAGGAGGGAGGAGGGAGGAGGGAGGAGGGAGGAGGGAGGAGGAGGAGGAGGAGGAGGAGGAGGAGGAGGAGGGCAGGAACTTCAGACTCACCTCCCTCTCGTCCTGCTGGGGGTGCCCGCCGCGGCACTCCGTATTCCCAGGCGGTGCTCCCAGCTCCGTCTGGCATGCCCTCGCAGGGCCTGCCCAGCGCCGCCAGGGAGGAGGGGGGAGGCGAAGGAACCGGGAGAAAGGAGGGAAGAAGGAGAGGGGAGCGAGCGAGCCAGGCGCCAGGGCAGGCTAAAGCGCGCGGCGCTGCAGTCTCTCAAACACGGCAGGACTCTGCCCCAAACGAAGATGCTCATGATTGCAAGCCGGAAGGTGGAAGTTGGTCGGAGGGCTGAGGTCTTGTTGGATGCTGGCTGGAGGTCGAACTAGTTGGGTCGAAAGTCGGAGCCGAAGCGCGGGTGTGTGAAGCTAGAGTCGACAACTCGGGGGGAGAGGTGAAGGATCATGGAGAGGAGAAGGAAGAGGAGGAGGGGGATGAGGACCAGTGTAAGCCCAAGAGTCATCAACGATGGTGGAGTTAACCCTCCCTCCAAGCTCCCTCTTGAAAGGCCCCATACACCGGTTCGTTTCCATTGAGGGAACTGCCCCGTTGGAAGACAACCGTTTGAACATCCTGGAACATGCCAAAACATTGTTCTCTTGGGAATTCAACGCCACGGATCAACCAGACTGCTGCTTCTTGACAATCCGGAACCGTGCCAGAACGCATTTTTTTTACCGCGAGTCATCATAACTGATACACCCGCATAATCCTGAATCCTTCCAAAACACCGCTTCTAGTACGCTGATCATGGGAATCCGTGAAACTCTTGCAAAAGTTTAAAACGAATGTGGTGCGCGCCGCTAGTGCGAGAACCACATTTTGAAAACGGCCCGCTCTCAACCCGTGAAACTCTTGCAAATGTTTAAAACGAATGCGCGCGGCGCAAAGGCGAGAACCACATTTTGAAAACGACCCGCCCTCAATCCGTGAAACTCTTGCACATGTTTAAAACGAATGTGCGCGGCGCTAAGGCGAGAGCCACATTTTGAGAACGACCCGCCCTCAATCCGTTAAGCTCTTGCAGAGTTTGAACACGAATGTGCGCGGTGCTACTGCGAGAACCACATTTTGAAAAGGACCCGCCCTCGATCCGTGAAGCTCTTGCAACATTTTGGAACGAATGTACGCGGCGCTAGGGCGAGAACCACATTTTGAAAACGACCCGCCCTCAATCCGTGAAACCCTTGCACATGTTTTGTTATACGAATGCGCGCGGCGCAAAGGCGAGAGACACATGTTGAAAACGGCCCGCCCTCAACACGTGAAACTCATGCAATCTGAAAAACGAATGTGCGCAACGCTAAGGCGAGGGCCACATGTTGAAAACCACCCGCCATCCATCTGTGAAGCAGTTGCCACTTTTCAAGCGTCAGAGTCATGAATGGTGAGGAAGTCTCAGGCGAAACGCCCGGCCCGCCCTAAAAATTGGTCTCGGGGTGCGACATGGAGAAATTATGTATAAGGAAAACGAAAGGAGGAGGAGGAGGAGGAGGAGGAGGAGGAGGAGCAGGAGGAGGAAGAGGAGGAGGAGGAGGGGGGGGGAGGAGGAGGAGGAGGAGGAGGAGGAGGAGGAGGAGGGAGGAGGAGAGGGAGGAGGAGGAGGAGGAGGAGGAGGAGGAGGAGGCGGAGGAGAAGGAGGAGGCGGAGGAGAATGAGGAGGAGGACGAGGAGGAGGAGGGGGACGACGACGACGACGAGGAGGAGGGGGAGGAGGAGGAGGGGGGAAGAGAGGGCCTGCCGTAAAACATCGGGGATCGATGACCGGGGATCCTGGGGGAAGAGATGGTTAGGGATGAGCTCTCCATTTGCAAGCTCTACGAGGGCTGGGAGATCTTGCCCGCGGACGGAAGCCAATCCCACTGCTGCTCCTGTGCTTCGGGGGGCGGCCCTCCCCCCGAAGCCTCGCAGGACGACCGCGAAACTGCGCAACAAAGCCCGCGCGCAGGCGCCCGGCAGCCCCAGCGAAGCAGGAGTTAAGTGAGATACGCGTGCACTCAACGGAGGGAGAGGAGGAGAGGAGGGGACGAGAGGGGGACCAGGACAGGGCGATGGTATTTTCATGGCAGCGTGGCGACGCGCATCTCCGCCTGGGCGTGGGCCCTGATGGCCCCACGCTCAACGCGAGCGCGTGGGCCCTGACGGCCCGCGCGCTCGCGCTCTGGCACGCCTGCGGCCGCTCGGCCGACGCAGGCGTCTGGGAGCAAAGCGGGGTGGGTGGGCACCCGCGCGTCGGCCAGAGCCGAACGCTACGGACCCAAAATGGCTACCTGAGCCCACACCCCCTCCCACTTAACCTGCAGTCTACAACCAATCAGACTATACAAGTTAAGTGAGATACGCGTGCACTCAACGGAGGGAGAGGAGGAGAGGAGGGGACGAGAGGGGGACCAGGACAGGGCGATGGTATTTTCATGGCAGCGTGGCGACGCGCATCTCCGCCTGGGCGTGGGCCCTGATGGCCCCACGCTCAACGCGAGCGCGTGGGCCCTGACGGCCCGCGCGCTCGCGCTCTGGCACGCCTGCGGCCGCTCGGCCATGAGAAAAGAAAGACGCAGCCGCGCGCGCGGGGACGCCCCGCCCGAGTGCGAGGGCGGAACCAGAGGCTGCAAGAGCCTCGCGCGCGCGGCCACTTGCCTGCAACCTTGAGGCCTTCCGCGCCCCGCGCACCCAGAGCGCGGGCGCGGCGCGTGCGCGATGCGCGCAAAAGAACCGAAAGGGGACGGCGCACGATGCGCCGGGCGCAGAGCGCAAGCGTGGCCCCGACCGCACGGCGCGCAAGACGCGCGGCACGGCCGGGTCCAGGAAGCACGCGACGTGCGTGCAAAGTTAAACTCCTCCAAAGAGAGAGGATCGCAGGCGCCACCTGCGTACCGTAGGCTAAAAGAAAGAAGATCGCAGGCGCCACCTGCGTACCGTAGGCTAAAAGAAAGAAGATCGCAGGCGCCACCTGCGTACCGTAGGCTCAAAGGATCGCAGGCGCCACCTGCGCACGGTAGGCTGAGAGGAGGGCCGGCTCACTCACAGGCCGCCGCCTTCAGCCCGCGCCCGCGATGCCGCGGGCGCTGGCGTCGGGGTACGGGGGGGGCTCCACGCCTAGATGGAGGGCGTGTTCCCCTGGCGGTCGCGGCTCTCGTCTCCGCTGCGGTCTCCGCCGCGCTCACTGGGGTCCCGGGGGCTGCCGCCATCGCCGCCCCTCGACGCGCGACCGTCCGCGCTGGGCCAGTCACGCTCACTCCGGCCGCGGCTGCCCTGGTCGCCCTTGGAGTGGCCGCCCTTGCCGCTCTTGTCGCCCTTGCCGCCGCTCTTGGAGCCCTTGGCGGCCTTGCCGGAGTGCTTGCCCTTGACCTTGCCGCCCTTGCCGCCCTTGTCGCCCGCGCCCTTGCCACGCCAGGCTGGGATCCCACCCCCGCCCGCGGCAGCCTCCGCGGCGGCAGCACGCCGCCGCTTTTTCTCCTGCTCGTACCAGCCGCCGCGAGGAGCGCGAAGCTGCCCAGCGTGCTTCCCGGTCTTACGCCGCGTGCGGCCGGGAGGGGTGTCGCCGCGCCGCGCCCACGCTGGGTCCCGCGCCAGACTGCGGCTGGGCGACCTCTCGCGCTTGGGCCGGTTGCGGCTGGGCGACCTCTCACGCTTGGGCCAGCTGAGGTCGCCCGGCGGGCGGTCCCCCTCAGCCCCCGCACCCGCGGCACCCGTGCTGGGGCGCTCTCCATGGCCGGCACTGGGGCCCGGCGCCTCCCGCACGGTGTGGCCGCTCCGCCGGGCCTTCTCCACCACCGTCTTGGGTTTGCCGAAGGCGACGCGGCAAGCCTCGCAGTAGCTCACGTCGCACCCCTTACAGTGCCACCGCAGGGCTCCGCTGTTAGCTCCGCCCGCGGGGCACATCTCGCAACCCCAACCGTCTCCCGGGTCAAAGGAGCTCCAGCGCATCTTGAGTGCGCACGTCGGGCAGGCAGGCGGCTGGATGGTCGGGCCATCCTCCCCGTCGCTGCCTGGGTCAGGGCCGCGAGGTCGGCTCGCCCACTCCGTGACCACCGTGCACGGGTCCGTCTTGTAGAACCGATAGTTCGACCTCATGCACTCCCGCGCGCGCTTTGCGTCAGCGCGGCGCTGGAACTCCACCAGCACGCACGGCTCCCGCTTGTGGCGGTGGTCGTACAGGAAGGCGATGTGTTTGACGACCCCAAAGGGCACGACCACCTGCCTGACCACCTCGGCATCGACGTGGTGCGGCACCCGCTCGATGCGGATGATGGACTCGCCCTCGTCGTGCTGGTCACTGGGCTGCTGCTGGGCGCCCTGGCGCTGCTCCTCCTTGCGCCTACGGCGGCTCCTCGAGCGCGGCTGGCGCTGGGGCGGACCGTCCCCCGCGCCTGGCGCCGCCGCCTCCTCCACCTCGGTCTTCACCTCGAAGGACCGCGGCGGCGCCCCCCCGCTCTTGGGCTTCAGGACGGCCTCACGCTTCACGATGTCGGCCTTCGGGGGGGCGCCGCCCGTCTTGGGTTTCAAGACGGCCTCCTCCTCCTGTCCCCTGCGCCCGCGATCGCGAGGCGCATCGCGCTCGCGATCGCGGCGCCTCGCGCGCGAGGGCGAGCGCAAGGGCGCAGGGCGCCTCTCGCGCTTGCGGACCTCTTCGGCGAGGCGCTCTTGGCCTGGGGACCGCGCGGGCCGCGGGCGCTCCGCTGGAGCGCCTTTGCTCTGGCGCCGCGCTGCAGCCTGGATGGCCGCACGCGCCAGCGCCGCGGTGACCGCGTCCTCTCCCGCCTCGAGCACCGGGGCTGGGGTCGACCTCCCCTCGCCCCTGCTCGAGGCGTCGTCCACGTCGGTGAGCTCCCCGACCGCCTCCGCGTCCACCGTGCGCATCATGTCGAGCAGCCCCCTGTTGTGCTTGCAGAGCTCGCGGAGCTCCGGCATGGGCTGCCCCTGGAACTGGGCCAGGGCGAGCGCCAGCTTGGCCGCCTGGCGCTGGACCTTGATATTCGGCCCCGCGCCCACCCCCCACGCGCCCCGCTTGCCGTCGACGATCACCAGCTGGCCGTGGTCCTCGCTCGCCCCCGCGGCCAAGCAAGCCGCCGCGATGCACGGGGCTGCTTCGTGGTCGTGGTTGACCACCTCGACGAGGTCCTCGCTGTCCAGCTCGTTCACCACCGTGTACAGGATGTTGTGGGCGGCACTCCGGAGCTCGTCCGACAGCGCGGCCCCCGAGACGACGACGCCGAGGGGGTTCACCGCCATGATGCTGTAGTCATGGCCACGCGCCTTGCTCTGGTCCGGGGCCACCAGGCCCACCAGGAATCCCATGATGTACGCTGCCGGAGCGCGGGGCGGAGGCGCGGCTGGCGCGCGAGGCTGGGGTGCACGCGCTGCTCGCGTGCCTCGCTCCGGAGTGGAAGATGGCTGCGGATGAGAGGACCAAGAGGAGGTGGGCGTGCCTGGGGCGATCGGGAGCGGTAGCGAAAGGGGGGTCGAGGGCGAGAGGTCCACCGGGATACCCCCACAACGCGAAGCCCCCGCCCTGACCTGAATACCCGTGGGACCCGCCTGCTGCTTCCCCACACGCCCGTTAACTCCTCGCCCTGGCTCGTATCTCACCAGCTCCTCCTCTCCTTCCCCCTCCGTAGTTGACCCTGCTCGCGCCGAAGGGCGCGCCCAGGGGGGGCGCCCGGGCGCCCAGGCCGGGCGTTCCGAGGGCCTCAGGTCGCTCCCAAACTGGGGCGGGTCGCTCCCGGCCAACTGGTCGGGGCGGGCGCCGGCCGCGGCGCCGTCGTCACCGCGGGCGTCCGGGGCCAATAAGGCGTGGCCCTCCGCCATGCCTCGGGCGAATGGAGCCTGACGCCGATGGTCCTCCCAGAGGTATCCGTGGAAGGCGTCCGTGGACCACCTCCCGAACCTCTTGACCGCTTCCAGGTCGCGACAGGCGTGGTACAACGCCGTCGCGCCCCCGATGCGCAGGGAGTGGGATCCCATCTGGCCTGCGTCCACGCCGCAGGCGGCAGCCGCGAGTTGGAGGAGCCCCTGCACCTCCTCCCGCATAATCGGGTGGCCATCGGGCCGGCGGAACAGGGGGAGCCCCGCCTCGGTTCCTCGTCCAAACCGGTCCGGCAGCTCCCTCTGGAGGTCGGCGAGTGCGTCCACGACACACAACTCCACCCCCGAACGGTAATGGTTGCGTACGCAACCTGCGTTAAACTGGTCCGTCTTGGACGACGTGATCGTCAGTACTACCTCATCGCAGTCGCTGAGCCTTGCGCTGGGTGTACCCCCGCGCATCCCCTGTACGTCCTGCCCACGCACCACCCGCCCCATGCTCCAGGAGCGGTCCTCTTGGACCAAATACTCCGACGCGCGGAGCATGAAGAAGTACCCCGTCATAAGCGCCGCCCATAGGATGGTCGCCTCCCGGCGCGTGGCCGTCCCGTGGGCGAACAAGTACTCGCGGAGCCAGCGCAACATCCGGGGCGTGGCCGGCAGCTTCCGTTTCGCCTTTCCGTCCCAGCGGCGGAGTCCCTCGATCGTGGTCCAGAGCCGGCGCCGATCGGAGGTCACATCCCCAAACCCGGCCAGGGTGTGGGCATATCGAATGGCGAACAGGCGCTGGCGGATGGTCGTGGCCCGCCTCTTCATCACCTTGTACAGGTACACGACATACCGGATGAGGTCATCCTCATCCGTAAGGCGGGCGTCCCGAGTCTCCCCCTGCAGGTATGGGCTCCGGCCTCGGAGCCTCCGCCAGAGTACCCAGTTACGCCACCCGGCGCTGTAATTGGCCCGCGTCCCTTCGGCAAGCTTGGCCAACATCGCCTCGGTGGCGGTCGCATCCAGCTCGCGGGGGTCGGTGAGTTCACCTTGAATCCCTTTCGGGGCGCCCCCGCCGGCGTACCGCCAGGCGGCGGGCTTCACCAGCGCGGGAGCAGGGGCGCTGCGGGCACGCCGGCGGGCCTTGCGCGGGGGGCGAGCCTCGCCGCCCACGCCGTCCATGGCGCTTGGCCTGGGCATGCCCGCGCCTTCCGGGACAGCGAAGGTCACCGCCCCGACCCGCTCCCCGCCTGCCCCGTCCTCCCCTGCTGCGGTGGACCGCGCGGTAGCAGGGGGGTCGAGCTGGTCCGCCAACCGAGCGGCGTCGTCCGTCGTCTTCCCCGCCTCCAGCGCAGCCTCGAATGGCCCGCTTGGGCGATCGGGGGCCTGAAGCCAGGCCTTTAGCCACAGCTTAACCATCTCGTCGTTAGCGAGTCGGTCGTGATCGGGTCCGACGCCAGCGCGCGCCCCGGGTGCCTCGCCTGCGCTCGCTGCCTCTACGGCCTGCCTCAGCAGGCGCTCCGCCCACTGGAGCACCCAGCGGGCCGTGCGACGCGGGAGTGCACGAGCGGCCTGCCGCATGCGCTCGGCGATCGGCATACCTCCAAGGCCCAAGGCATCCCACAGCTCCGCCGTGCCCCCCTGGGCGCACCAGATTTCTTTCGGGTGCAGGGCTCGCGCGGTCCAGCCGCCCTCGGACCCTTCCAGGATCAGGGTGTTCGCATAGCCCTTCAACGGGTCGGGCTTCGCCCGTGCCGTATGGCAGGGCCCGCGCGGATCATGAATCACCACGCGCTGGGCCCGCCCGCCTCCCGCGGGCTGCCATGTGCCGCGCGGCCAGGGCATCATGCGATCCCCCGTCGTCGAGATCCGAGGGTCCACGAGCAAGGTGCCGTTGTTGAGGTCCAGGCGGAGCTCATCCAGCGGTGGCCGCCCTGCCTCTTTCCAGAGCTGGCAGAGGCCGCGTGGCTCCACGCAGGGCTGCCCCAGGGGGGGTATGGGGCTCGGTGCCCGAACCCGTTCTCCGCAACCCCAAACCTGGACCGCCCGCGCGCGTGCCGTGACGTCGCCGAAGTGTGTGCACAGTAGGCGCGTCTCTGGGGAGAGTGCCACATAGCCGAGGCGCCGTAAGCGCGCCCCTAGTCGCACTGCAGCGTAGTTGACGGGGGCGTCGAGCAACACGGCCAGTGGCCGAATGGTGATCAGTAGCCGCTCCAGGCCCGTCGCTTCGCGTCCACCGGGGTCCTCCGATAGTGACGCGCACAGCCAGCGGGTCCGTGGGGCCCCAGTGGGGTCCTTGGGGTGGTCCCCGTCGTCCGGGTCCCATCGGTCACCGACATCCCACGGCGCTAGCAGCGCCGACCCACCGAGGCTCTCCCACGCCTCCCCAAAGGGGGGCCACGCGGTTCCCCACCTCCAGCAGCCGCGCCCCCTCGACCTGCAGGGGGGCGTAGCGTGGTAGGGCCTCCCGGGCTCCTTTGACTTGGAGCGCAGCCGCGCGCCAGGGCCCGTCGTCTCCTGGCATCCGCAGCTCGCGCTGGGCGGCCTCCTCCACCAGCTCGCCCCACGGTGCTGCCGGCGACAGCTCGGTCCATCCGGCCTCCGCCATCCGCTGGCGTACCTCCTCCACCGTGGCACGAGTAATGAAGTCGGCCAGCTCGTTGTGGTAAGTCCGTAAGTAAAGCCCGTCCAGGACCCGGAACTTGTACCGTAGCTCCAGCATGGCCAGGACTCGAAGCAGGTGGCGCGCCACCGCGTTCCGTGCCCGGCGGCGTCGCAGCCAGCGGCTGACATTGCTGTTGTCAGTGACGTACGGCAATAGCCGCTGGAACCAGTCCGGGCCCTTCTCGGCCGCCAAGGCTATCAGGCAGAGTAGTTCGACCACCGCGATGATCTCCCCCTCCCCCTGCCAGGTGACCCCAGGGGCGGAGCGGAGCGTCTCCAGGTAGGGAGCCGCCTCCGCCACGATGTACTCGCGCGAGGACCAGTCCAGCGCACCGATCCGATCCAGGGTGGCATCGCCTCCCAGCCAGCGCAGCTTGCCGAGCGCCCCCGGGAGTGCGAGGGCCTCGCGAAGGCCTAGCAGGCCCTCGAAGGAGGTCTCGAAGTTACCCTCGACCGGCATCTCAAAGCAGACGCGCAGCCAATCCAGGGTCTGGTGCCAATCGTCCCACGCAGCCTCTACCATCTCGGGGTCGCCCGGCGGATGGACGTAGGCCTGACCTGGGTCACCCGACAGCATCCGGTGGACCGCTGGGAGCTCCAGGCTCAGGGCTGGAGCTGCGCAGGCGCAGAACTGGCCGAGCCCACTTAGCTCCCTCGCGGTTCGCAGCCGGACCATGCGGCAGCCGAAGCTCAGCTCCGGCTCCGCCAGTAGGAAGCGCATCTTCATGGCCTTGGGCTCCGGGAGTCCAACTCGCTCGCGCTCGAAGTCCATACTGAGCCCCCAGATAATCTGCGTGGTGGAAGGCTCCCCCTCGGCGTCCCTCTTGCTGACGTTCACTGCTTCGGACCCAAACACCTCACGTATGGAGGCATCCAATGCGTCGCAGGCCATCCACGGTCGGACCCCAATGTCGGGCTCCACCACCACAGGGTCATCCATGAGCCACTCCGAGTGGAAGTGGGTGGTGTCGTGCCAGTGCGGCTCCCCAGGCCGATAGCTCTCGTGGAGCTCCCTCGCCGCCAGGGCGAGCATCATGTAATTGCCTGGGGCTCCCGTCCACCCAAACACCATGGCTAGGTAAACGACTCTGACGTCCCCCTCGATGCCAGCGTGGGCCCCCGGTAATGAGGTGCCAAAGTCCCCGACGTCCGCCGGGGCGATGTCCAGCCACTTGAAGGCCCGCGAGACGTCCCGCTTGGCGCAGAGGAGGCGCGCTCCGGGGTGGCGCGCGCGATGCCATACCGCCGTCCTCGCCACTTGCCGATGGCGTGGCTGGACGGCAGGCGGGTGGTCGCGCTTGTGTGTGGCGGCGTTGGCCGAGAGCATCGCGTGGATCATACGCCCTTCGGACGATAAGGTTCTGTCCGGTAGCTGCTTCGGTACCCTCCCCAGGGGGGCTTCCACCAGCTCCGTCAGAAAACCCTCTGCCGCCTGGGAAGCCACCAGGACGATCCCCCAGGTCACATCCGCCCATACCTTCTGGTAGGCCTCGTCGATGTGGGCTCGCACGCTGGGGTACGGCTGGGCTCGCTCGCGCCTCCGCGGCGCGCCCCGCCGCGCGGAGGCTCCCCCTTCCGCTAGCTCCCGGACGTACTCGAAGTGCTCTCGGCTTAAACACCGTCGCACCTTGTCCCCCAGGACACCCCGAAGGGGGTTGCCCAGGCGCTCGTGGCGCGCGCGCCTAAGCAGCGCGGCCGCTTCCTTCAGGGACCCCGTCCGCTGAAGGAGCTGATCCCCCAGCCCCACCAGGGTCCGCATGGCTTCGGGGTCGTACTCAGGGTGCTCCGTGCAGAAGGTCAGGTAGACCGTGGCCAGCTCCGCCGGGCTGCACCCGTCGAGGTCCTCCGCGATATCTCTGGCCGGATCCTCGCAAGGGGGTCGAGTCTTGCCCGCACTCACCTCCCCCTGTGCCTTGCCCAATGGGGGCTTAGGAAGCCCCGCCAATGCTCGGTGCATGGCTGGGCTAAGCCTACCGCATTTTGAGCCGTCCCCTGAGGCCTGCAGGCGCTCGATTCCAGTGAAGTCGACGCCCTGCAGGCGCCCGGGCGCCTCCGCCCGGGCGATTTTGGGGGACGCCCCCGGGCCATCCTCCCATATAGGCGCCAACTGCCGACGCAGTTGGCTCACCGACCAGCGGTGATAGGCCCCTTTCAACACCTTTGCCCACGCGGCGCAAAGGCGGGGGGCCCAAACCTGCGCCTCCTTGGTGCGCTTAATGCCCGAGCCCGGCACGTGATCCTTCAGCTCGACGTGGTGGTGGTCACGTGGGCAACGTCGCGCCAACAGCAGAGCGTGCAGGTACAGCCGGGGGCTGACGAGCCACCAGCTGCCCTTGCGATAGCGGCTCTCTGGCGCGTCGGACGGGGCCTTACCCCAGGCGCACATGTGGATCGGGACGATCATGGCCCCCGTCGCTCGACGCAGCTCGTGCATCGGGGCCTGGTCCCAAATCTTGGGGTAGCGGCCCGAGGGGCAGGAGGACTCGATGAGAAACTCCTTGCCGGCGTCGTGTAGGATGCGGCAGGTGTCGCACGTGAACTGTGTGTGGCTGTTACCCACGCGCTCGAACTCTTTGGAGCCATCCCCCTCGGGGTGCTCCCACGTGCGGGTGCCCTGCGGGGTCCCGCCCGGCTGGGTCATGAGCCCGAGGTCGGTGTACGAGCCACACGGGGTACCCCAGCACCAAACGTTGGCCACGTCGGGGCCCATGGGGGTCCGTGCGGCCTCCTGTAGGCGCGCGCGAACCGCTGGGTCGAGGGTGTCATGATCCGGCCGTGGGCCGGACTCTCGGAGGGGGTCGTCGTAATATTCGATCGGCTCCAGCACCCGGATGCCCTCGGCGCGAAGCGCGGCCGACCAATTTCCCGAACCGGCGTACACCTCCTGGGCGATCAAACCGTACGCGAACGCGGGGTCGTGTCGAATTGGCATCGCGTTCGCCTCCAGGAGGCGTGCCTGGACGTCGGCTGGATGTTCCCCGAACGAGGCTGGCGCGCGTCCCACTGCGCGGCCCGCCCGACCTTCCGCTGCCTTGCAGTGGGTGCAGGGCGCGCTCTTGCCCGGGACGGTGGGTTCAACGTCCGGGCCTTCATCGAGCATCTCGCGCCAGCCGACACTTACGATCTCGCGGGACAGGCGTCCTGCGTGCCCCCAGCGCTGGCCTAGGGCCGCCGCCTCCGCGTGGGAGCGTGGGCGCAAGGCGCGCATATGGCCACGCCAGATCAGGAGCGGAATTACGTGATCCTCCGCGCCGACACCCGTCCCCATTAGGTGGTCCACGCATAGGCGCCCACTGCCGTTGACACGGTGCACCTGGAGCGTGACGGCGTCGAGGTCGGCGACGGGGCATGCTGCCAGGCAGCGATAGTCCTTGTCGTGGTGCGGGTGCACCGCATCATGGACGTAGGAGCGGACATCGGCCTCCAGGGCCGTGATCCACGGTGGGGAGTCGCCCAGGGCCCGCAGGGCCTCATGGGCCTCCTCCCATAGTGCATGGCGATACGTCGCGGCCAACTGCTGCACCGCGTCCGGGCTGGGCTCACCTGTGCCCTCGCCCGCGCGTAGCAGGAGCACCCCCGCAGCTACGTGCAGTAGCAGGCACTGCCGCTCCTCGGTGTCGCCCACCTCCAGGCCCATCGCCTGGCCCATCTCCTCTGTAGGGCCGAGGCGGTCCCGGTAGTCGATGAAGTCCCACTGGATGCGGGTGTCCCCGTCCCAGAAGGTATAGGACCCGCGGCCTATCAGCTCGTCGGTGTCCCACGCAACCGGGCCAACCTCGGCCCCGCCCTCGGTGACGTATCCTGCGGCGCAGCTAAGCGCCTCATGCAGGTCGGCTGCCTCGCTGCTGAGACCCCGATGGCCTCGGTCCACGGCTTCCTCGAGGGCTCGCTCCAGGGTGAGCCGCTCCCCGCGCAGGCGCGCCCCCAAGACGCGCCCGCGCACGTGGCTCTGCAAGTACTCGCTGGCCCCCTTCAGAGGCGCGAAGATGCCCTCGGATTCGAGCTCCTGCATGAGTTTGAGGCGAAGCTCCGGCCCATCACCCGCGGGCTGGGCGTCCCAAGTGGCCGCCGCGCGCGGGCGGTCGTGGTCTTCGAGCCATCCGAAGTCGGGGCCCTTAACCGCTTCCCGGAGGTCAGATTCCATCGCGGTAAGCTGGAGCGCGGTGTAGTCGTCCGGGGCCTGCCCCGGGCCCGGGTCGCCCGCTGCTCGCGAGCCGCTGCCACGGCCACGGCCCTTTTCCTTCTGGGAGTCAGGGGCAGCAGGTGGGGAAGTGTCCTCGCCAACCTTCTCGGCCTCGGCTGCCTTGGCTTGCGAGCGCAGCTGCGCAATCATCCCATCCACCTGCTTGGGATCGATCCGGGGCGTCCCAAGGAGCCCCCCGCGCCTCGTGAGCTGCATGACTACCGAGTAGTCCAATCCGCGCGTTGACTTGATGGGGTCATGGGAGTTAGGGCAATCGCAAGCCTTCCGCGAGCAGCCCATGTGCGTGGTGGCCCCCCAGCAGATAGGGACGTTGTCCTTATTGCGGGGCGCATGCGCCACGGATCGCGTCCGCTCCGGGCGTGTTAGTTCCTTGCCCGCTGGGTACGCCCTCTTGGGGGCTGTCCCCGCTGGGGCCCCGGTGCCCGCCTTGGGCCCCGCCTTCGGCTGGGGCCCAGCCCCCGCCTTGGGCCTGTCATCCCCCTGCGCCGTGGGCCGGGGATCGCCCATTTCCTCGCTCCCTCCCGCTTTGGGCGGTCGCTTCGTGAGGTGGGCGTTCAGCTGCCCATTGAGGAGGCGCGTGAGTGCGGCCTTGCGCCGGGGCACGACCACCTGCTGGTAGTAGGCGTTCGGGTCCCCGAGGTCGAACGTTCGGGGCAAATCGTAGCCGTTCTCCGGCATGAGTGGATGTACTTGATGTCCTCCCTCCTCGGGTTCTCGGTGTCGAGCTCTCGGCAGAGCCGACGCCTCAGCTCCCGTAACTCCTCGACCCAGGTGCTTCGGAGCTCTTCCCACAGATCCTTGACCCAATGGTCTGGGAACTCCGAGGGGTCCCTCTCGAAGGCCGCCTCCAAGAACCCTAACGACCGCCGACGCTCCGCCCCATGTGCGACCCCTACGATGGACTCGAACATCTGGATCTCGCACCGGGCCCTCTTAAACCAGGTCGCCATGTGGGTGGCGGGCCGCTGGCGGGGCTCCAGCTTGTCGTCCACAGGGAGCCGATAGCCATCGAAGTCCTCGTCACGCGCGGGGACGCAGTCGTCCACCGCCAGGTCGTGAGGGCCCGTCCCGAAGGCGAGCGCCGCGTAGCCGTGCGCCACACGGTTGGTAACCAGGCAGGGAAACCCGATCGTCTTGAGCGTGCTCTTGGAGTGCGCACACATGCGCTTGAGAGAGTCGAACAAGTCCTTCCCCGTGATCCCCTCGCAGGCCTCAACCACGAAGGTGTTGCATCCCCGGGCTATGTAAAGATCAAGTTCCTCGTCCCGACCGATCCCTGCCCTGGTGCCCCGGGCCTTCTTGTCGCCCTCGGTGGCCCGCGCCTGCCGCTCGGCGGCGAGGACGTGGCGTTCGGTGAGGCGGTTCTGGCGATCCAGGCGCTCGATGATCTGGGCTTCGGCCTCGGCTGCAAGCCCGCCCAGGGCGCCCGCCGCCCCGGCGTCGTCTGGACCCCCAGCTCGCCCCCCACCCAGGCCGCCCCCGTGGGGCGTCTGGCCAGTGAGGTGGCCAAGGACCGAGGCCCCGTCGAGGAGCGGATTGGCCCCACGAGCGGCCCCCCCGCGTCCATCGCGTGCCAGCAGGTCCCGATCACCCAGCAAGCCCCGTCGTGGGCCCGTGGGTTGGATGGGGGGCATGGCCCCGAAGAGCTCGCGTCGGGGTCCCTGCTTCGGGCTGGGATCCCGTCCCCGCGCCGAGCGACTCCGCGACCCCTCGCGTGAGAGGCTGCCCTGCAGGGGAACCCTGTCGGCGGCCGCAGCACGCTCCCGCGCGCGCGCTTCCAGCTGCGCATCCCCCAAATCCGCGAGGGCGCGCTCCAGGTCGGACCCCAGTGGGCCCGCCGCTGCCACCTGTGCGACCCTCCGCCGCAGCTGCCGTTCCGCCTGATCAAGCGGAACCCCGAGCAGGTCCGCGGCCATACCTAATGCACTGAGGGCCGCCGCTTGGCCCCCCCGTCCTTTGAGATCCTCGGCTCGCAAGGAATCCATGAACATTTCGAGTGGGTCGGGCTCCTCAGCATCCTCGCTCACGCCGGCGGCGGCCGCCGCCAAGCGCGACGGTGCCGCCACGGGGGCTGGACGGGGCAAGCCCTCCATCCCGGGCGCAGGCTGCGCCCCCTGCGCGCCGCCCCGCCGATGGTGGCCGAGTGTGCGCACCGGGTCGTGCTGCAGCTGCTGGCGCTCCGTGTTCGTCAGGTAGCGCCGCCTCCAGCCGCTCGCGCTTTCCACGTCCACACCGTCCCACTGCTCCTGGCGTAACATCGCCAGCAGATCCTGCGGGATGTGGTGGGCGATGACACGCAACCCCACTTCCCGAGCCCCTTGGGGGACCTCGTACAGCAGCCGATTGATCCAATCTATCGGGCAGCGCCCGTCCTCCAGCGGAGGGGGGTGCCGTACGACTTCGCTGGCTGGGACCTCCACCCTGACGCCCTCGAGGCTAGTCCCGATGATAAGTCGGGCGTCCCCGCCAGTGCCCCGTGCGTCGAGCCCCTCGCATTCTCCCAATAGAATAAACCAAGGACTCGCCGGGGGCGCGCCGTACGCCTCCTCGGCCCCCCGAGGGTCGCCCGGAAGTATCGGGCAGACCTTCACGAGTAGGGGCTCCTGAAGCCACCCGTGATGGGCGATCCGATCGCCCGGGGCTCCGCGGTCGGCAGACCGTGAGCGTCCGCTGGCCCTTGCTTCCGCGGAGCGTGTGCGACGCGGCTGCGGCCCAGAGGCTAGGGCCTGCGCCCCCGTGGGCTCCACATCGACAGATGGGGCCACGGCGGGCGGTGGCGGTGCAGCGGGGGGAGGTAGAGGCGGGGGGTAGACCGGCCCGGGCGCTATGCCAACCCCATCGGCAGCGTGCGCGGTCCAATCGCGCGCCCTGGCGGGGCTTGGAGCCCGCGCCCGCATGCGGCGGCGCAGGCCCCCGAGAATCCCAGGTTGGACCGTCGCTTCGACGCGAACGGTGCGACCCTCGTCCCGTCGGAGATGTTCCCCGCACATCGGGGCCCCCCCGCAGCTACCCTTCGCCATGCGGAGACAAGTGGGGAGGCTGCACTTGCGGCCGATCAGGGTAGACCGATACTTCTGCGCATGGTGGGCGCAGAGGTGCACCTGTGCATTGAGACAATGCCCCGGCCGGGGGACGTCCGACACCTCCGCGTCCTCCTGTAGCAGAACAGTAGCCTCCTGCATCCCTCGGTCGCCGCACCCCTCCGGCTGGAGGGGGCGTGCGCCACCCGCGAGCTGCGCCCCAACTTGTGCGGCTTGGCAGGGGCGCTCCTCCGCCTCCACCTCGCTCTCCGAATCGATGTCCAGGCGGCGATAGCCCGTGGCGTCGGTGATGTAGCGGGGCTCCGGCCGGCCCCGGCACAGCCATCCGAGAACCGACCAGGGTGAGCAAAGCAGCCACTTGACGACCCCGAATACCTTCCGGAGTCCCACGCCGACTGCCCGGCAGGCCGTGGCCTTTCCGTGCTCAGCCAAGTCCACGATCTGTGTGTGGTCAATGGCCGCGTACTGGTCGACATGCATGGGATGCGCCACTGGACAGGAGGCGCACTCGACGGCACGACATAGATGCACATTCCCTGTCTCCTCGAGGTTCAGCCGCCACTTGCGACTGGTGCACCCCAGGACCTGCCCGATCTTGATGTTGAGCCCGTGGCGGTCCAGTCGGTACCGGTCCGCGAAGTTGCAGCTGATGCGGGCCACCTGCCCGTGCTTACGCAGAAGCACGTGGTTGTACGCCCGATTGGTCCCTCGGCCGCGGACCCCCTTTGTGTAGAACTCCGTCTCCACCACGCCGCCCAAGCCCGGCCCGCGCCAGCGCACCAGCAAGGGGGTCGGAGGGGGTGGGGGAAGATGGGCGCCGGGCCCATCGCCTCCGCGTCGCTGGCAGCACCGGGTAATCTGGTACCACGCCCAGCGGAGTCCCCCGGCTGCCCACAGCATAGGCTGGGCTGCGGTGTTGACGATGAAGGCCAGGGCACCCAACACGAACGTGAAGATGCCTAGGGCAAAGCATAGGACCGCGGTCTCCCACCAGTACCCAAGCATCTTAACGCCCAGGCGGTCGACGGCGGATCCAATCCATCCGCCACTCGTGCGGATCGTGCCCGGGTGGTCGGGGGAGCTTACCCACGCTCCGTAGCCCACGAACTCGAAGACCCAGGCTGCGAAGCCCCAACCGGGACCCGGCCCCGCCTCCGGGGGCGGGGTAGGTGGCGGCGGCGGCGGTGGGGGTACGTTCCGGCCAGCCCACCAATGGGGCAGGTGCGGGACCCAACCACTCCACCCCCAATACCCGTCCAGCCCACGCGGCAGGTCAGGCTCACCATCGCCCGTCCGGTTTCCCGGGGCGGACGGCTGCCCAGGCGCGCCCGTGGGCTCGTTGTTACCTCCGTACGCCGGCGTAGCTGGGCTGCCCGTGGGCTCGCCCTCGCCTACGCGCCCGATGCCCGCGGTCGTGGTCGCTGTAGTCGACCCTGACCGCGGCGGCGGTGGGACGCTGGCCGAAGCTTAGTCGCAGGTCTTCAGGTCCCGACTCCTTCAAAAGCTTCCCCCTCCTCCCTATCCTCCCTCCTCGCGCGGCAGCCCATGAACCACATTCACTACCCAACATCCCCGTCGCCATCACGACATCAAATTCATACGTCCTGACATAACTTAACATAACGTAGCATAACATATCACAGCATAACATATCAAACCAGGACATAACATACCATGCATAACATCATTCGCCAACATCCGACATCATATGCCATAACATAACATCACATAACGCTTGCCACGATCTCGAATAAAGAGAAATGTGCCACCCTGAGCGTTCACAAAAACGACCTGCTGAAACAGTAACGTGCAACCGTGGGCGTTCGCGAAAACAACCTGGTGAAACAAGAGTGTGCCATCCTGGGCGCTCGCGAAAACACCACAAAACACAGTATCACATCATATAACGTCATATCATAATGTAGTATAGATACAACATGCGTAACATACAAAACATCACAGCCACACACTATAACATCACACGTCCGCTACGGCCAGAACAAGGCCACAATAACATCGGACAAGAACATGAGATCCTCCGCGGGCCAAAGTACCCCAAACCATAAGGACGTCGAGGACGCCCTTCCGATGTGTCCCCGACCTTCACTTCCGAGCCAACGTGCGTAAGTACGCATCTGGTTCAGCCCCCAGCCTAAAGCCTTCGACTGCACAGCCTGGACCACGCAACCCCGAAGCCCTGACCCCCCCCCCCCGCCCCCCGAGATCCACGCTGTGTTCCTGTGCCCTGGATCTGCCTCCGCGCGTCCGTCGTCATCCACGAGCGCGCGGTTGCTGGAGGCAGCACGTTGACATCGAGACCGAAGAACATGGAGGGTCTTGTCCGCGCCGCGGACGCGCGAGGCCTGCGACCAGCTTAGTCGGGCTCTAGCAGTGGGCCCCAGCGCCACGTCTCACGCCCTGGCACTCATGCACGCGCGCGAGCTCTCGCCCCGCGGCGCCCCAGGGGGCCTCGCGCGACCTCGCCTGCTCGCCCCAGACTCAAGGCCGCGGCCGCGCGGCCTGGCCCCCGCCACCCTAGGCCCAGCTCCAGGCTGCTGTTGCCCCACAACAAGAACATGCGAGGGTGTGCGTCTCCGCGCCGCCGTCATCCACGAGCGCGCGGCTGCTGGAGGCGACACACTGACACCGAGACCGAAGAACATGGAGGGTCCTGCCCACGCCGCGGACGCGCGAGGCCTGCGGCCAGCTTAGGGCTCTAGCAGTGGGCCTCAGCGCCACGTCTCACGCCCTGGCACTCATGCACGCGCGCGAGCTCTCGCCCCAACCCCGCGGCGCCCCCAACAACTCTGGGTTCTGCAGCGGCGCAACTCATGGGTTTTGTTGCATGTGTTCCAGGCCAACATGGCGACTCTTCTATTGCCGATAACGCGAAGCTCCGCACGCGCACACGCCGCCGCGCGCGCGGCGGCGCAGGCGCGCGAGAGGAATGTTTGTCTGCGCTGTTGTAGAACGCATGCACCAAAACCCATGTTAACTTCGAAATCCAATCGGCAACCACTAAGGGTTCACTTTGATTTCCCAGGCCAACATGGCAACTTTTCTATTGCTGATAACGCGGGGCGCCCCACGCGCACGCGCCGCCGCGCGCGCGGCGGCGCCGCCGCGCGCGCGGCGGCGCGGGCGAGGGGTTGTTGTATACGCCGTTGCAAGACACGTACACCAGAACCCATGTTGACTTGGAAATCCAATCGGCAACCGCTAGTGGTCCACTTTGACTCTCCAAGCCAACATGGCGCTTCTTCTACTGCTGATAACACTGAGCGCCCACGCCCCTGCGCCGCCGCGCGAGAAGCGTTTGCATGCGCCGCTGCAGAACACATGGGCTCTGGCGCATGTGTTCAGCAACGGCGCATGCAACCACTTCTCGCGCGCGCCTGCGCCGCCGCGCGCGCGGCGGCGCCGCCGCGCGCGCGGCGGCGCAGGGGCGTGGGGCGCTCAGTGTTATCAGCAGTAGAAGAAGCGCCATGTTGGCCTGGAGAATCAAAGTGGACCACTAGCGGTTGCCGATTGGATTTCCAAGTCAACATGGGTTCTGGTGTACGTGTCTTGCAACGGCGTATACAACAACCCCTCGCGCGCGCCCGCGCCGCCGCGCGCGCGGCGGCGCGTGCGCGTGGGGCGCCCCGCGTTATCAGCAATAGAAAAGTTGCCATGTTGGCCTGGGAAATCAAAGTGAACCCTTAGTGGTTGCCGATTGGATTTCGAAGTTAACATGGGTTTTGGTGCACGTGTTCTACACCAGCGCAGACAAACACTCCTCGCGCGCGCCTGCGCCGCCGCGCGCACGGCGGCGTGTGCGCGTGCGGAGCTTCGCGTTATCGGCAATAGAAGAGTCGCCATGTTGGCCTGGAAAATCAAAGTGAACCCTTAGCGGTTGCCACTTGGGTTTCCAAGTTAACATGGTTGCTGGTGCATGTATTCTGCAACAGCGCGCGCAAAACTTCTCGCGCGTTCCTGCGCCGCCGCGCGCGCGGCGGCGCGCGTGCGCGAGAAACGCCGCAGCGCCAGCAATAGGACAGTTGCCGCGTTGACTGGGGAATTCAAAGGGAGCCCTTGGAAGTGGGCAGTTTGATTTCCAAGTTAACATGGGTTTTGGTGCATGTGTTCTGCAGCGGCGCATGCAAACGCTTCTCGCGCGGCGGCGCAGGGGCGTGGTGCGCTCAGTGTTATCAGCAGTAGAAGAAGCGCCATGTTGGCCTGGAGAATCGAAGTGGACCACTAGCGGTTGCCGATTGGATTTCCAAGTCAACATGGGTTCTGGTGTACGTGTCTTGCAACGGCGTATACAACAACCCATCGCGCGCGCCCGCGCCGCCGCGCGCGCGGCGGCGCGTGCGCGTGGGGCGCCCCGCGTTATCAGCAATAGAAAAGTTGCCATGTTGGCCTGGGAAATCAAAGTGAACCCTTAGTGGTTGCCGATTGGATTTCGAAGTTAACATGGGTTTTGGTGCACGTGTTCTACAACAGCGCAGACAAACACTCCTCGCGCGCGCCTGCGCCGCCGCGCGCGCGGCGGCGTGTGCGCGTGCGGGGCTTCGCGTTATCGGCAATAGAAGAGTCGCCATGTTGGCCTGGAAAATCAAAGTGAACCCTTAGCGGTTGCCACTTGGATTTCCAAGTTAACATGGGTTGCTGGTGCATGTCTTCTGCAACAGCGCGCGCAAAACTTCTCGCGCGTTCCTGCGCCGCCGCGCGCGCGGCGGCGCGCGCGCGCGAGAAACGCCGCAGCGCCAGCAATAGGACAGTTGCCGCGTTGACTGGGGAATTCAAAGGGAGCCCTTGGAAGTGGGCAGTGTGATTTCCAATTTAACATGGGTTTTGGTGCATGCTAACTTGGAAATCTGACTGGCGACGCTGAAGGTTCACTTTGATTTTCCAAGCCAACATGGCGACTCTCCTATTGCTGACAACGCGGGCCTCTTAACTCGCTTTCGGCAGCGCAGACGCGCATGTCAAGTTTTGCGTGGCCCTCGGTAGGACGCACGCACACACGCACACACGCACGCACGCACGCGCGCACATACCCCGCTCTGATGCCCAACAACCGCCAAACTCTCTCCTAGGAACATGCGAGGGCGATTCCTTTCGCGCCACCATCATCCAGGGGGACGCGGTTGCGGATGGCCGCACCTTGACATCGAGACCGAAGAGCATGGAGGGTCCTGCCCGCGCCGCGGATGCGCGAGCCCTGCGGCCTACCCCATGGGCCTTAGCATAGGACCGACATCAGCGCTACGTCCTGAACGTCATCCGCACATCCAACCTCTCAGCCCTGCCGCAGCCCAGGAAGCTGCGCGTGGCTTCGCCCGCCCGCCCTAGCCTCATGCCTGCAGCCGCGCACCCTACTCTCCGAAACCTGAAGCCCACTAGCGCCAAGTTCTCCCCTAAGAACATGCGAGGGTGATTGCACTCACGCCGCCATCATCAAGGGGCACGCGGTTGCTGGAGGCCGCACCTTGACATCGAAACCGAAGAACATGGAGGGTCCTGCCCGTGCCGCGGACGCGCGAGCCCTGCGGCCTACGTGCGTACGTAGCCTCAATCAAGCCTGCATCCGCACGCCCTAAGCCCCGCAGCCCGAAGCCCACCAACGCCAAACAGTCCCCTAAGAACATGCGAGGGTGATTGCAATCGCACCACCATCATGAAGGGGCACGCGGTTGCTGAAGGCCGCACCGTGACTTCGGGACCGAAGAACATGGAGGGTCCCGCCCCCGCCGCGGACGCTCGTAGCCGAATCGTGAGCCCCGAACCCCAGCTTTGTCAGAACGAAGGAATAATGGCGCCAAACTGAAGAACATCGAGGATACCCTTCCCCAGGGTGCACAAGAACATGGAACAAAAACGAAGAACATAAGGGTACCCTCCCCGAACCACCGAAGTTCTTAAGCCTTGTGCCGGCCGTACATCAAACAACTATCTTATACAATGACACAAAAAAGAAATGAGGCGATGACAAAAATAGTCACACGCTAAATATATCATACCTCATGCGCCTGGGGGCCCGACAGGAGGCCCGCGGATTACGCCTCGTGACCCAAGAGCATTCGGCGCGGGTCGGCGGTTATTCGGCAGTCTTGGTGGTGCCGTCTTGGTGGAACCGTCTTGGTGGAACCGTCTTGGTGGAACCGTCTTGGTGGCGCCGTCTTGGGGGACGTCTCGGGGGTGCCGTCTTGGGGGTGACGTCTTGGGGGTCGTCTTGGGGGGGCGTCTTGGAGGCCGTCTTGGGGGTGTCGTCTTGGGGGTGCCGTCTAGGGGGGGAGTCTTGGAGAGCCGTCTTGGGGGGGAGTCTTGGTGGGCCCATCTTGGTTGGGAGCCGTCTTGGGGCCATGCTGGTGGTGCCGTGCCGCGTTTGTAGCCACGCACGAAATGTATGCTAACAAGACTTTGCTAGCCGTGGCTGTGCCACGCACGAGTTGTATGCTATCAAGACGTTGTTTTTTTTGTATCCGTCCTCCATGACCTCCCATAGCAGTTCTGCTTCAATCAGTTTCGAGTTTCGGCGCCACATCCAGATGGCTAAACGGCAGAAGTCCGCACCGCCGAAACGATCAGATGGTCCTCCGCCGAAGGCGCCTCGTCTCGGATTCAACATCGACGAGGAGACCCGCAGCGTGAACACCAGTGTCCTGGCCAAGGTGCAGGACGCTTATGAGAAGATATTGGGTCATAGCAAGTTCTCAGACATCACGACTGCTGCCCCCCAAGACCTCAACATGGCGGCTTTCGACAGTAAGGCCTACGCTAAGAATATGAAGGACGTCGGCACGAGCACTTCGAATATAAATTTCTGGTGGGCCAGTGTGATGTGGACGCCGCAGAGTGGCGTGCCTCTGAATATGAAGTCTATAGAGCACCTGATGCAGACGAGCTACATGAAGGCCACCCCCACCAATCCAGAGCCGCTCGAGATCTGCATCACAGACGGTGAAGACCCGGCCGACCCTGAATCACACGGCCACCTGCGCGCGACCTCGTGCGAGGAGATTCGATATGCGCTGCTCCTGCGGGTGGCCGAGGACATCGACGAGCACGGCGACAACGACGAGATCATGGCGACGTGGAGGGCGTGCTTCTTGAACACTGCGTGCACGTTCAAGAAGGTGGCCAGCACAGACGAGCTCTTCTGGAAGGGCTTAGAGAATCGCGAGGGGTTCGGCCACAAGCAGGCTGCCCTCGCCCTCACCCCCATGCAGCGCTACTGCCAGGTGGTGTCGTACCTGAATCGCAGTGGTTCCAGCGACCCTGCGAAGATCGAGAGAGATTTTAAAAAGGTTGAGCTCGCCCCGTCCTCTGAGAAGGTCACAGCAGGCTACATCGCGGTGGTCGTCTACCTGAAGAAGGAGCGCTCCAACGAAATCGCCCTCTTCCCCTCCTTCCCTCGCCCCACGGCCCCAGTGGAAACACGAGGAGGCCGAGAAAGAGGATGAGGACAAATGAGGACGAGGAGCAGGAGGACGAGGAGGACATTATAATCATCATCATCACCATCACCATAACCATCACCATCACCATCATCATCATCATCATCATCATCATCATCATCATCATCATCATCATCATCATCATCACCATCGTCATCGTCATCATCATCATCATCATCATCATCATCATCATCATCATCGTGCTCCTCGTGTTCCTCCTTCTCCTCCTTCTCCTCCTCCTGCTCCTCCTCCTCCTGGTTCTCCTCCTCCTCCTTCTCCTCCTCGTGCTCCTTGTGCTCCTCCTCCTCCTGCTCCTCCTCCTCCTCCTCCTGATGATGATGATGCTGATGATGATGATGATGATGATAGTGATGGTGATGATGATGAAGATTATGATGATGATGATGATGATGATGATGATGATGATGATGTTGATGATGATGATGGTGGTGATGATGATGATGACGATGATGATGATGGTGGTGGTGATGATGATGGTGTTGATGCTGCTGATGGTGATCACTATGATGATGCTGATGATGATGCCGATGATGACGATGAACACGATGCGGATGATTATGAGTAGGAGAGTGCTAAGACGATAATGATGATGATGAGGAGGAGGAGGAAGATCTGAGGAGGGGGATCATATTCATCCTCTTCTGCCTGCAGCGAGGAGCAGCAGGCAGAAGAGGATAAATATGAGCAGGGGTTCCTGCATACTCCCCAAACCACCCCTTAGTTGGGGAGGCCAGCCCTCCTGGCGCTTGCGCCATTCGTCCTCGTCATCTCCCGTAGCGGTTTCGATTCGAGCACAATGTGGAGAGTAGCTCACTTGTTTGTCGCAGCCTGGACCGCTTTAAAGGGCAGGCAAGACGAGGGGGCCGAACGACTCACAGGAGGGTGAGTCGTCTGGGCCTCTCGTCTTGGCTGCCCTGTAAAGCAGTCCAGGGACAGTAGCACAAGCGACACCTCTGCAGCTGCATCAGATGGCGTCGCAGCCCGCACTTCCTGGCCCTGACCCGTACGGCGGCGCAGAGGACACGATGGTTGAGTCGCCGCTGGACTTGACCGCCGACGAGCCGCAGGACAGGCTCTCGTTCCGCGCAGTCCGATCGATCCCGTTCAATCCCCGCCCATCCCCCCCGCAAGGGGGGGGAGGGGGAGAGGAGCGAGCAGAGGAGATTGGATTATGTGGAACGAGAGCCACTCAGGACTCCCAGATGCCGACCGACTCCGACCTGTTCCAGCACATGCTGGAGATGGCCGCGCCGCAGAAGGCGCCAGAGCCCGAGATGCCGCCCCCGGCGCCGCCGCAGATGAGGAGTTTCGCAGAGGCCAGCGCTGAGGTGCTGGCAGGTAGTCCTTCGAGCGCTCGGCCGACCTTGCCAACGTGTTCGGCACCTCCAGCTGAGGCTCCTCAGACGCCAGCAAAGCTAGAGATGCAACCAGCTCCGAAAGCTCTGACGCCAAGCCCTACGCCAGCAAAGTCCAGCCCGACGCCAAGCCCTACGCCAGTACACGCCAAGCCCTACGCCAAGCCCGACGCCAAGCCAGACGATGACACGAAGCTGAAGTACAACGGCACTTGGACGAAGTGCGGGGTCATCACGTGCTCCCTTGCCTACAAGGCGTGGGACGACATCCCACCGCGCCTCCGCGAGGGGTTCATCAAAGCCATGGGCCCGTATGGCGGTCGTCCAGAGAGCGTCCCGAAGGGCCACGTCAGAACCTTCACCCTGAGGTACGACATAGACACTCACAGTGAGCGCGAGTACACCGAGGGCGACGACGGCAGGGGCTTTGTGCTGGAGAAGTCGGAGAAGTCCTCCAGCAGCAGTGGCTGATCGGCGGAGTCCACGGGACTCAGAGTGGCCGAGTGAGAGAGTGAAAGCTCATCGTCCATATCTCCCCCCACCTCTCTCCTCCACCTTCTCCCCCTCCTCTCCGACCCCTCTCCTCCCACCTCTCTCCTCCGCCCTCTCTGTCAAACCACATTGGAAAAACACGCACCCCTCCTCCTCCTCCTCCGCTCCCTCCTCCCTTCTCTCTCCCTCTCATCCTCCTCCCTGGGGCCCTAACACCTTGAGACCCTAAGACCCTAACGCAGCAAGGCCCTAAAACCCTGAGACCTAAGACCCGAACCCCCTAATGCCTTAAGAATACACGACCCTAGAGCACATAATACCGTAATACCAGAAGACCCCCAAACCCCAACGCCCAGAGGCCCTACGACCCGAAAGCCCTAAGACCATAATGCCCCAAGAAACTAAGTCCCGAATGCCCTACAGCCATAAAGCCCGACCATCACAATACCCTGATACCTTAACACCCTAAACATATAACACCCTGACCCCCTAAGACCCTACGACCCAAATACCCTACAACCCCACGGCCATAACTCCCTAAAGCCTGAACACCCTGATACCCGAATACCCTAAACCCGAAATGAGCCCAATCAGGCACTATAAACAACTACTTTGAGCACGCTTCGTATAGGCCACATCCGTAATCCCGTACTCAACTCACTGTTTGGGGCCCACCCGAGTAAACAGTGGTTCATTCCCCATGTTCGGTGTTGGCGTACCTTGAGGAGTTCTTCACGCCCGAGGTGCTGAACCGCGTGCTCCAGGCCGAACAGAACTTGGGCTCGCACAAGACGCCGTTCGATTCCCTGTATAAGTTCGAGGCGATTTCCCGCAAGACATCCGACGTTCATCAGAGGCTGTGGTGCATTGACACGATCGTCGATATGGTCTCAGAGGCTCCCACGGTGCGTGGCGAGCTGTCCTCCCGTAGCTTGAGCGGAAAAGGACAAGGCGGGAAAGGGAAAATCGACGAGTTCCTCCTGCGCTACCAGATGAAGAACTATATGGTCAACACGTGGATGGAGACGAGGCCCTTCAAAGCTCAAGACAAGACGATCATGCGGGAAGCCGTCGCGAGCTGGGCGAGCTACAGGTCCTACTTCGGGAACGGCAGGACGGGGGCAGCAGACCTGACGTGGATGTCGGCACTCCAGCCGAGTTCGCAGCTGCTGTTGACCTTCATCGAGGGGTTCGTCTACGGCAGCACGTTCAACAATACGATCCACCACCAGGCTCGAGCTTCGAGGGCAGTCGAAGACATCTTGGATAATGAGACCGTCAGGGGCAGCCTCGACGAGGTCGAGGAGATCTTGACAACGGAGGGCAAGGCTGCGCAAGACGCGGATACCCCACCTTCCTTGTCCCTCGGGCCCGCCGAGTCCGAGGCCGCTGCCACGCCCAGTGCTGCCAATTCGACTGCGGCCTCGGCGGCGCGGGATAGTCGCATCGAGGCGAAGTTGAAGCCCTTCTACTCGCTGTTTGGCGACAACTATGCTATCATGACCGACGCGAGCAAAGCGAAGATTTACCAGATCGTGAACGGGTGGAGCGAGGAGATCAAGGAGCAGGCAACCGAGATCCATGAGGCGTGCATCCGGCAGGTGAACCAGACAGTCAAGCTGACTGTGAAGTCAACGTCTGAGAAGGCGTTCAAGCAGCTGATGAACGATTGCCACGTGGGCACGATCAGGGCCGAGACGGGGGAGCAGCGCTACGTGATCATCCACTACGACCCTAAGCAAGCATGCGAAGCAGCCACAATGCCTCACATTCGTGACCCACCCCTCCGCGGCAAGGGCGAGCATCTCGACCAATGCGTGAATATGATGATCAAGTCTCGTGGATTGGATGGCGCGTTGCACGAAGGCGACTTGTACATGGTGCTGGACAACGGCAAGGAGGGCAACCACACGAAGCTGATCAAGCCCTGGAGGGCTTCGAACAAGGTTTTTGTGTTGATAAATCGATGTATCCCGACCCTTTGATCCCCTGGACGAGGAGGGAGGAGGAGGGATGAGGAGGAGGGATGAGGAGGAGGAATTGTTGTTTCAAGTCGGTTTGAAACAACAACGGAAGGAGGGAACAAGGGAGGAAGGAGGTGGAGAAGGAGGATCTGTGTTCAAATCGGCTTGCCAAACAAAAACGAAGGGGAAGGAGAGACGAGAGATAGGAGACCTGAGGAGGGACGGGGGCCCTGGGGGGGATACATCGATGCATCGATCGCTGAAGCACTCGAGGACACGATGGAACATTCGAGGACCAAGCTGAAGATCCTGTATTCTGAGGAGGCTCTCATGCAGAAGAGGTCCGTCGCCAAAGGCCCGATGTCACTCAGTCAGGAGGAGACCGCGTTCATCGTGACAAAGGAGAGTCTCAACATCAAGATGCAGGCAAATCGGCACTTCAACGGGACCTCCAAAGGCTCGGTCATCGGCTTCTTGGACATGCCTTCCGTGGCCGCTGACTCCGTCGAGCGCCCTTGGGAGGCCACGTTCGCCCAGAAGAAAGACATGTTCGGCAAGTCTGGCCGCGCCGACGTCGGTGGCGCTTCGCCCGACGGTGAGAACTACTGCGACATGAAGGGCCAGCGGAACGACACGGACGTGGAGCCTGCCAATTACCACGCGATGCCGAGGAAGTGGTATTCAGAAGTCATCCATCGCTTCAAGCCGAAAGCCATCATAGATTTCACTGCTCACGATGGACAGTTTGCCATCGAAGCCATCAACGAGAAGGTGCCGTATCTAGGCTTCACGCATACCCAGCTGCACGCTGACATGATGCACTCGTGGCTGGCCGCGAAAGTATTTCAGGAGTTCCGGAACGAGGACAACGACGATAAGTACAAGGCGGAGGTGGCTGAGTTCTACGACAGCCACATGAAATGCGCGTTCGAGAGCACCGAGACTACGGCAGGGGCACAGGCCGAGGCGAAGAAGAAGGCTGCTGCGAGGCGCCGTGCTGCTGCCAAGCGCAAGGCCGTCACTGCCAAGGCGAAGGCCAAGGCAACTGCCAAGGCCTCGGTTGGTGACGAGGCCGAGCCCGACGAGGCGGCCGAGGGTGGCGACAGCGGAGAGGCCGATGAGGAGCCCGATGATTCCGCGCATGAGTAGGTGCTTTTCGGTGGCCGCGAGCTGCCAACGTTTCAGTGATGAGGTGGTGGAAGGATGAGGACGATGGAGGGTTCCTCCTTATCCTACTCCTCCTCCCCTTCCTCCCCCCTCCTCCGCTTCCTCCTCAGTCCGATGCAGAATCCGTGGATTCAGGCTCTGGGTAGCTGAGCCGTTCGACGCATCGTTTGTGTTCTGGCCGTGCACGGCCCGCCGAGGCGCATTCGTGTAGTAGTTATCCTCTTCCCCCTCCTCATTATCAGCGTCCTCCTCAGTATTATCATCATCATCACTCCCATCGTCATTATCATCATCGTTACATCATCAGCATCACCATCAGCAGC